>JACAXG010000094.1:2195357-2265357 GCA_018881555.1 Amblyornis subalaris | reverse complement strand
AAAAACCCATATTTTTTTAAATGCACTTCAATAGGAAGCTATTAATAAAATAGCATTTTCTTCTTTTTCTACCTTTTTCTTTCCTTTATTATATTGATACTAAGGAGTAGACTGAGCAAAATGTAAATTATAAAATACGTAAGTGTGGAGGTTGCATCATTCCATGATTAAGGTTCCAAATTTTCCCTTCAGCATCACATTAAACAGGTTGGAGGTTCTCAGCCCAGCTGAATCCTTTGTTGATAGCAGTCACAAACACACCTCCCCAAAGCCTCCACTACAGTCACTTTCTCCTATTAAAAAAAAAATAAAGAAAGAAAAAGAAGAAAAAGAAAAAGGACTAACTACAATTCAGCCTGATACATAATCTGTTCAAGGCTGGTATAGACTAAGCATGCATGGACACATTTTCTTCTTATCCTGAAAGAGGCTGCATCTCCAGGTCAGGACTGTTGTTAGTGATAGGGAGGTAAAAGGGAAGTCCACTTAGCCAATGTCTTGCTTAGACTGTAATAAAGTGTGCACTAACGAAAGAATGCACTTCATGATATTCCTCTTCTAAAGCTACGACTCAAGAAAAAAGAATTACTTTTTTCTATATGAATAGTATAAGAGATGCTTTTAATTTAATGGGTAAGTATTTTAGAGTAATTTTTCTGTACTTGACTAGCATATTTACAGGTGTCTTTTGACCACATTAATATTATGATGGGTTTACATAATTTTTAAATCTTTGTATTAACAGCCTTATTCCCGCATCCACTCCTTCTCATTAATTGCTTCAGAAAGCACTATTATTAATTACCAAAAATTAGAAGCGATAATAATACAGTAAGAACACTGTTAAGAACATTGTTACAAAAACAGCAAAAGGTAAAAATCCTTTACCTCCTATGAAAATATTCTATAGAATGTTCTCAAGTTTGCAGGACTATAATAGGCTTTCTATTTATCTGACACCACTATCCATACAGATGAATCAGATACTAAGAAATTATATATAATTCACTTTACATATATATGCATATATAAAAAAACATTTACACGCGTAGAGTATGCAGTACATTTGACTATAAATGGACTAAAAGTGCTTAAAAATACATGTTATAGGTTTGTTTACAAAATATTAAGTAGTGAAATCATCAAATCATATTTCTTAGTAGTGCTAACGCATCCACTGTTTTCATGAATACATTTAGGGTTCATTTCTGCAAATGTGTGAATTTACTGATAGAAGTAGTCAAATTTAAGTCAACTGATATTTTGGCAAACTGAATTATTAATTTGCATACATTTTCTGGAAATCAGGTCTTTACATTTGCAATAACAAATTTAAACTTTCACTTTGCAATCAGATCTAATGCAAAAAGATACATTTCAAGTCTACAAGGCTCTCTGGGACCTATTTAAAAAGCCTTCTATTTAAAACTCATCCTTACTTATTTTTTTCACATGTAAAGGTCATTTTGTAGTGCACTTAAAAAATATTACTCAAAGAAGTAATTCTCAAGAAAAATATTATTTAATGTTTTAAATAGTTAAAGTATTTTAATATTGTTTTATCAATTGCTCTGACCTGGCACAGACATGCACACTGATGAAGAAGATCTCTTCCAAGTAGTAAAATTACAATCTCTCTATGGAATGAAAAAGGATAAAAAAAAGTCTTTGTTAAATTTTCAGTCCTTTCTTAATATAAACATTAAAAATCACAGAATTCTGAAAGGACAAGTAGCTTAGATTAGTGAAAGATTTTTCATTTTTTATATAATGATTCTACTCAGAAGTAATTTGCTTTACTAGAATGCTGTAGAGTTCTCTCTCAGCTCTGATGTACTGTATAAAACATTTCTTAACTCATTAATGTCAAATATAAATTAGTTTTATATTGGAATTTTAACAAACCAGATTCCACAGGCAACATAAAAAGCTAGACCATTGTCACAAATGGTGTAAAGCCAAATGCAAATTTAACTCAGGTATCATTTATCATAAAAGACATACAGACATAAAAAAAGACACATTGCACTTTCTTGGATGTCCTGAAAATATTGCTGAATAGTATGCAACACTATTAGTAATTGGAATTTTGTAAACAAACAAACAAACAGAAATGAAAAAAAAAACCTGTTTTAATTGAGCCAATATAAGATATTACGCCCATGTTATTAAAATATTTTTCTTAGATACGACAATTCTGGACTATGACTAATATGCAGTGTTGGAGTGTCCTGAATATGATTTTTCCCCATGTATATCCTTTGAATATCTGAGCAAGCATGTTGTATTGTATTAATATCATAATTCAAAGGGAAATTTATTAAGCCTCCCCCCTCCCAGTATTCCCATCATAGCTAAAAGTTGCAAATTCTATATGGCAGAGCCTAGACAGTAATATCAAATTTTAATAACAATTTCTCTTCTTCAGTCAGTGCTATACTGAAGAAAAGCATAAATTGCTGTGACTGACCGTTAGTTGTTAGAGAAGCAATCTGACTTCTCCACACCCTTATTTCAGTGTATCTGCTCTGTCCCTCAGCTGTATTAATGATAGCATGAAAGGTCACATGATAAACGAGTGACAAAAATATCAAAACATATTAGCCTGTAGCTTTGTTATCAGTGTATGGCAGAGATGACAGAAAATTGTATTTTTCCCCTGAATAATTTTGTGTTACATTTTGCTGGCTAGGCAGAGTGAATTAGGGAGAAATTTCTGCCTCTGACTGTTTGTCTCTTTTTCTGACATACTTGAAGTAATAATATACATTAATAATAGGGAGTAGGCACAGGGAAGAGGTAAAAATTCAGGGGCAGACTGTCTGTTTCAATTCTACAAGGTGCTAGCCTTGTTTCTTTTGCAATACAAATTTTGTTGAAAAATATGCACAGCATTGAATGTTATTAACGCTCCTGATAATGATCTGCTGTATATTATGGCTATACCAACTGAAAGATGCATGAAAAAGAGAAACAGAAAAATAACTTTAAAGCAATGAGGTTATGTTTCGACCCAGTTGTACTTCTCGCCAGTACAAATGCACATACTCACTAATTAAATAAAGGCAAGCACCAACAATGCTCATTGTGACAGAGACCTAGTAATTATGAATTAGAGACAGATATTACTCCTGCTGGTTTAAAGGCTGGCAGCAGTTGCAGTCCCTGGGGAGATGAGGTTAGCAATCTTTGAAAGAGAAAATAGAAATTGGCGGGAGCTTAATATCTTATGGCCTATCAGTCTCCATGGTCAGGCCATATCCAAGTTCCCTTTGCTGCTGGCAAACAGCATCAGTGGCAACTCAGTCCTTAAGCTCCTAGCAGATCAAACGCTATTGAACAGAACTATTCTGAAAGACATGAAGGGAGGATCACAAGCCCAACATGAAAAGTTATATAATTAAAACCTTAATAAACTGACAGCATATACATATAGATGAAGTATTAGTGATATACTGCAACACATGTGAAGTGTGAATAAAAATGAGGGTGAACTGCTTTCAATGAGCAAGTGGCACTGGAAAGCAACAGAAAGTCTTTCAGTCTCTACTAAAATTTAAAACTGGTTTTTAAAAACTTTCTCAAATATTTGGTTAACTTTTTGTTTTTATTATTATTCATTTACATGCAGTTCCATATATCTAATTTTCTTCCGAGAAAAGAACCGCAGAAATACATCTGAAAAAAAATTCTTGCAGTATTTATGATCTGATTCACAGAAGACAATACCAGAAATCTCATGAGAACAATGTTCTCACATGAGATTTCTAACCAATTTTACAGACCAACACAATCTGAATAGTTTGAATCTATTTCCAAACTCCAGACCTTTGAGATATGTATCTTATCACAAATGCCTTGTTATATTGTGCAGAAACGGTGGAGTGAATAAGAGAGTATGTTATATCCTTCAGGAACTGTGAGTGCGTAAGGAAGTAGTAAAGCCTGGAATTCTATCTGAATTGTCCAATTATCGGTCAGTCTTTTTATCTTTTTTTTTATTTTATTTTTCATATATGTATGCGTGTATTTTTAAATACGCTTATGTGTATAACTCTGTAAAGAAACGCTGCTATTATCGATGTACAAAGATAAACATCTATTAGTCAAGGCATGGTACAAAGAGATAAGAAGAAACAACCTTTGCCCCAAAGAACTTACAGCTTAAATAATTCTTATTTCAGTTTTCAGTATTATACCTTGCAATATATTCCGGAGAGTGACTATACATAGGAAAACACCCCCACCCCCTGACCCCAAATGTCTCTACTCTCCTGCAATACCTGGTACTTTTCCAGCTAGAGTCCACGGTCCTTTTCTCTTACTTTTGACATATCACACTGTTTGTCAATACCCATATGAGGCCAAATACCATTGTTCCAAGAACCTATTCAAGTTTTATACTTACAGGTAATCAAAAGTCAGGGTTCTGCTTGGGATACCTCAATAAGTCTGTATTCAACTTCTTTATGTTCTTCTACTATCTTTCTCACATCCCTCCCCCACGATACAGCTGGCTTGATTTAGTTAAATAACCAAAAAATTTTATTTCTTTCCTAGACTGGTTTCACTCTTCTGCATCTCCTGAGTTTCTCTCACTCTCTCTCTTTCTCCCCACACATATATGTATATTCTTGATTTATATTTACTTTTGCTCAAGACCATCTGAAATTTATATTGCTGATAGCCTCTGTTTCAAAGTTTATGAAGTTTCACAAAATCTGTAAAGACTTCTATACACAAGAAAGCTGAAACTTACTATAAGCATTTTCATTTTTCTATTTTGTTTGTTGAATTCATGACTTTATGCTTTGTATTTTGAACTAATGCCCTTCAGCATTTCCAGACAGCCTCTATATAAAGTACAATGTGAGTACACTACACATACTACTACACTAATTTCCATTCTCAGCTTCAAAGAAGAATGTTCAAATTGTCCTGTATCTAAAACTAGATACTTCTACTAGAAAATTACTAGATAATTTACGAGACAAAATTAGAAGAAAAATCTCACCATTATCAGAAAGCACCTGATTCTGCCTTCCTGGGGTACATATTTATACTGCAGAAATACCATGAGATATTTGGGAGCTGCAGCCATGCTCACGGTATAGCTATACACATAAGAGACTGAAGAAGTAGGATCCAAAGGTATACAGTCTGAGAATATAGTCATCTATGTCTGGTTTTTCCCATAAGTGGAGAGACACACTTTCAGGTTGTTATCCATTTCATCTCTACAGCAATTTATCAACTGTGTGACACAAATCACCCCCTAAAATTTCTATTTCTCTCCACTGAATACAGAGGGATCCTGGGAGGAGCAGCCAAGATCCTGAAGTCTAGCACAAGATGAGACAAATTCTCAGACTGCGTATTCTCTGTCATTATCTTCTTCATGTTTATGACGGTGAGAACAAAAAAAATCTCACTAAAATAACTTTTTTTTTTTCCCCAGTAGTATGAAGAAAATGTTGCAGTGTTTTATCTTCACCAAATAAAATTAATCCTTGAATTGCTTCCATCATCGAAGTTTTTTAACAGCCAAATTTTCCAGTACCTACGGGGCCTTTTTGTTTCTACATCTTGTTAGTCAAAAGCTTAAATACAGCTTTAAATGAACTCAAGTAATAAACCTCAGTATTCCTTAGATACATTAGATTGCCAGACCCATATATTTGCATATTTTCTAAAGAAAGTACTTTGAATTTGATATCTCTGTCTTTTTACTGACTCTGTTTTTTGTCAGCAAAATGTAATACTCATTGTAGCAGGAGTAAATTAGGTTTGTATGACCACATGACCACATAGTATATCTGAAGACTAAATTGATCCTTAAGGACTTTAAAGAAGGTCTAAAACTTTCTACGCACCTAAATACCATTTGACCTCACTGTCTAGGTCATTTCAATACTGACCTGCGTCACCATTTTTTACTTAGAGAATTGCTGAATCTTGTTTAAATCCTCTGTTTAACCTACTTCGTGCTCTCCTTGAAGATATATTTTCTTTCAGTACATGGAGTTAACCATCAAGTGCCCTAATATCATAATATCATAGAATCATAGAATAGTTTGTGTTGGAAGGGAACTTAAAAGGTTATCTAGTCCAACTTCCAATCAAGATAGATAGATAGATAGGTAGCAAGCTAGCTATAGATAGATATAGATATAGATACATTGTCTTTTATGAAGAATCCTGACTTTTTTTTTCAGTACCACTATTCCATAGAAACATTCCATGTTTGCTTTCAACTCTATAGCTCCACTATCAACCTTTCCATCTCTTAGAGATGAATCCTGAGTTTACTCTGGATGGCCATACAGCCATAATGACAGACAAATCTTTCACTAGCATGAATCATCATAGCTGGATTGCAACAAATTTTAACCAGGATCCATACCGTTGTTTTACTCCAACTCTTGTGCAGGTCAAGTTGCCCTCTAGACAGTTCTCATGTAATTTAGTGTCTTTGGTTCTACAGGGCCATGATACAAGTGAAGTGATTTGATGGCTTGAGTGATTACTCATGCCAGTTCAATATAGACCTATTCAAGAGACCTTATGGAACTACTTGGCAAATTTACGGAGGCTTTCCAGTCAAATTTCCATTTCTATTTGAAAAATTTTCAGTCTGATTTGGTGATGTGAAATCTTCCCAACATATCATTTGAACAACATATTTTTGTTCTTGTCATTTTATGCTATAGAATTTCTAATCAATTGGAATAATTTAGATTAGATAGCCTATGAAAAATTATATTTTCAATTTTATTTTCACTATCTTGTTTATATTTTACTAGTATTTTCCTGAGGAAAAGATTAAGTTCCATCTCCATTTATCTTGGATCCATATACTTCAGTTGTGGACAAATCTTTCTTTAGATCAAGAGCATCACCCTTTCTTCCCATTCTCTTTGTAAGATGGTCCATTTGTAACAATGACTATTCCCTGGTTTTGTCTTTCATTCAGCAAAGTGCTACATAGTATGAGAGCTACTCTTCATGAAATATGATTTCCTTAACAATACCTAAGTTATTCTATAATTATTCAATGTTTTAGCTTTATTATTATAGAGAAGCAGGAAATATCTTATGCCTGTTAACAGTTCTTAACATACGAGGTGTATTTTAAACTCTAATATAGCTCTCTGTTTGAAACTAGCCTTTGAAATTTAGTCAAGTTATTGACCCAAGGAAAACTTATCCAAGTAAATCTAGCTTATAAGCTCTAAAAATAATTATTTCTCTTCTCTGACTTAAATTCCTTATGTTAAAATGATGCAAAAATGATAACTGAATTCTATGGGGCTCGCAGGATTTCCAATATAGTATCAGGACTATATTAAAATTATATGGTAGCTGTCAGAATGCCTAAGCAGCTACATTTTGCTCAAATCTTTGTGTGATATTTTACATAACTTAATGAATTATTCTCTATCTCAGTAGACACATTTTGCTGACACTGGAACTCATGCCCCAACCAATCTAAAAAGCAAATAAAGTTTTGGAGGCTACCATCAGAAACCGTCTCAGTGCAAGATCATTATCAAATTCCAGATCTGATATATACTATGAAAAAAAAATTACTACAGTCCTGTAGTTTCCCGTGAAGGTTCTCTAAATTTGTGGTTCTGCCAGTTGTAACTGGCGCACACACACCCTGCTCACATCTGGACATGCCTGTTTTTGACACATTCTTCATCTTAAATGTGGCATTCAAAACAGCCCCTGGAGTTTTCCATTGTCAGAGGTATTTCCCCAGGAAAATATCTGCCTATTTCACCATATGCAAGAGTGTCCTTTGATCTGTTTAGAGTCCCTCTTCAGTTCATAATCATGCAAGTATCTTGGAAGTGTTATTGAACACTTAGACTATGGAGAGTTTGATACATGGTACCTCTCCTTAACTTCAGTTCCTTCTCCCTGCTCCATATCAGGGATGTAGGATGTGAGCAGCTTCATGAGTGTTTAAAAGCTGCAGTTCAAGATGGGTCAAGCTGAGGTGGACTTTTTCAGCACTTCTTCAAACTGTCCAATCATCTGCAAATCAATGAACATGCTGAAACAGGAATCTGAGATCTAGACTAGGTTTTATGGCACTCCAGGCTAATCTAATAGGGGATGGATGTATTTTAGCCCCAAGTAATACACATCAAAATAATTGACATCTCATTTGTCCATATCTGTTTGGAGGAAGACTTTGAAAAAGCAGAATGTGAAATGTCAGGACATATCCACTGAGACCTAACCACACAGCAGAAACAGACTAGATCCAGCTTTCTCTCCTCCTCTTGCCCACTTTTCCAGTCCCCTCCTCTGAAGTTGCTCTGATAGTTCAGATGGCCATGGTCTTCATCACCAGTCTGGAGGAACACGAGAACAGTAAGACAAAAGTATGTAAGTCAACAATGCACATCGGTGTGATGATCACAATGTTTTAATTTATGTGTGATTAATACTTTGGTAATGGGCTATATCAATAAGTCTTTCTTTCCTAGTCTTCTCTCCTGGAATCCAAACCCATCATGAAGTGTTGTGAAGATGTCCTGGAATAGCTTCCTAGATCGGGTTTTAAATAAAGGGGATTTTTATAAAAAGGTCTCACCTTTGACCCAGCAAAGTTTACAGAGATTGCAGCAAGGTGTAACATTTGCACAGTACACACAGCACAGATAAAGCAGCAGAAGTCTCTACAACATTTCAAGTACTAGTTTTCTAGATCTAAATGCAAGTTACAAAAGTAAAAGTGCTCAGGATGTCACCACATCTGTAGGCAATATCCATCCATATACCCTAGAAGTTCCTTGTTTCAGAAGGAAAAGATTCTTTTTAAGCTCATTGAAAAAGAAAATCTAGGAATCCTGAATATGCGACTGTCATTTATTTAGACAATGTATCTGGTCTGAGCACCCCTGATCATCTTCTGAAGCCTTCTAGAGCAGACAGAAAGAGAATTATCCTTTGCTAATGTCGCATGCCTGTGAATTAGGCATTACATCAGCAAAATTAAGGATCATGAAATGTAAACCCACTAATGGTGCAGTCCTTTTTGGTGTCTTTGGTTACTACACCAGCAATTATTTCTTAGCGCTTGAGCCAGATTCCAATTAGCAAGAAGATAGGTACCTGTCTTATCAGAGAATATCAAAGGTAAGCTTCATATCAGAAAATTCTTTAAGTCCTATTGGTCATGTGAGGACTTGAGGATAATATATTCCTGTGAACAACAATCACCTTGTCTCAGAGGCACCGTGACCTAAGAAAACATAAGGAGCACTCTGAGTAGGATGTTTTGTGCTCTCATGTAGCCACYGTAGACTGAAAACCAACTATGTGGCAAAAGCAGAAATGACAGAGAGGGACTAAGGGCATTTATATCAGCAAAAATACAGTACTGGTGGGTAGTGAGCAAGAAATGAAAGGGAGGCTGTAAGGTATTATTAGTGACAACCAACAAGGGTGCTACTAGACCAGTGATAACATGATATGCTAGAGTGGAGCATAGAGGCACTCGGAGTATATGGAAATCCCAAGTTTGCACCTTCATAAGGGGTACTGTATAAGGCAAAAGTGATCTAAAGCATAGAGATCAGGAAATAACATTTTAAGGATTTTGGCTTATTCGACCAGATCCGGTATGACTATTCAAGACAGCCTTGGAGAGAGCAAAAGCTCTAACAAGCCTATTAGCAATGTCTCTAGACATGCAGTTTTCTAACAATGTTACACATTCAAGAAGAAAGTTTGTATTCCTAGGAAGAAAAGTTTATTAAATCAAGTTCTGACCTTTTGAAGCTTACAGAGGCACAGCTCTTCACTTAAACATATACACACAAGCAACATCTCTCACACATGGCTCTATCATCTTCAGTCCCAAACTATACAATACCGAAGTCTTAAATAGACAGTTGTCATCAAGTAGAACTGTTAAAAGTGAATACTAGAACTATTATGTACACAGCAAGTATACCCGTAAGCACATTTTGTAGTGTCAAGTTATTGCACAAACTTTACCTGGGTACTCAATTTATTTGCATTTTCCTATGTGATTTTCGAGTGAGCTGTAACCATAAAGGTCAGATTATAGACCTCTAACACTTCAGCTAATGGAAATAACTTTTATGAGGAAATACATTGTTGTATTTTATAAGGTGCAACCCACAGAGGGAAAACATTATCTCTGTCACTGCATTATGCAATTACTTGTGAATGGGCCCAAGACTGTTGGTAGCAGCATTTCCAAGCCAGCAAGGCAAGCCTGTTTAGGCCACCTACAGGGACCAAGGAATTAAGAAAATCAGTTCATCACCAATGGCAGAACAAGAATTGGAAATTACTAGTGAGGCATATACAAATCCGTACAATTCTGTGCATCATCTAGCTCTCTGAAAAATACCAACAGTGATACTCGCACAGATATTTTTTAAAGCTGCACAGAATTTTGCCCATTTCGTCTAAAATGTGGGTCAGCAAACAGTTTAGATTTGTCATAAGGACGCCAGTTCCTTTTTCTCTTGGGGGGGGGGGTTCCACCTTATGGGAATTCAGTCTGCAAACCAGATGAATAGGAGGCAGCTTTTCTCATAAGGAAGTTTAAGAAGTAAACTTTAAGGAAGCATTTCAGATCACTTACCCAAGCAAGAAGACTTGAATGCTAAAGCATGCCTATTACCCTTCAAATTCTGTAAGAACCTCAGATATAAGTTATATACTGTATGCTTGTGGTATATTACACTAGAAATCAAGACCAAGAAAATAATTTTCATCTGTGTTAGTATTTTTTAGACACTGACACTGTTACATAGGTTTATAATTTGAGAGTCGGCTATCAAGCTGACACTAAAGTAATAAGAATGTAATCAAAGGAAAATATTTTATACCTTGAATTATTGTTTGCAAATTTGGTTAGACCATGAATTTTCTACAATTGACGGGAATAAAACAATAGAATTTAAGTTTCTTTGGAGTTGTTTGCAGTCACCAGTAACATTTCTTACTTTTAAACACTCTTAAAATTTTATATAAAAATTTATATAAAATTTAGTTTTGCGATAATCTATTAAAAAATTAAACTTTCATAAAGAAGCCAAGCACATCTAACTTAAATAACTAATTCTAACATTCTTTCTTGTGAATAGCATAAAATTGTTTCGAAGATCAGCATATTTWGACCGTCACCTGTGTTCTCCTATCTGAATATGTAGATGACCATTATTGATCCTTGACGAAATTATAATATACAGCAATAAAAACTTCAGCTTTTACAGGTGTAATCATTTAATGCAATTCAGGCATGTAAGTTTTCTGTACAGTCAATGGAAAAGAAAGACTCATTTAGAAAATGACCTAAAGAGTACAAAGATAGAATCTTATACTACTCTCCTGGAGATGGCTCTCTCCTATCAGCATTGTAGAGAACTTCAGAACATTTCATAGCATAGACATCCAAGTTGAATGTCTACAGTAAATACTGTCAACAGCTCTATGTCAACATGTCTACATGCACAAATTAAGATTGAAATTGCTTGTTAGCATCGGTGAATGAGAATCAGCATAAGCTTTGTGATGTTGTACAGCTTTTCTGTATTTCTTTAAGGCARTTCTTCTTCTAGTCCAACACTCCAATTCAGAATCTGTTTCACATGATACTGCATGATATGCTAAACCTTTTATTTATTTCCAGATTTTTTGCAGAAAAATCTACTGACTGCATAAAGATCATATTTTATATGGCGTTATATTCCCTATGGTTTTCAATGCACCAAGCCACTCAAAGTGTCTAACACCTTTGTGACTTTACAAGTTGCTTGAATCCAGCTGCTTAAACCAAAAGTAGAATTTAGTCCTAGATACTTAACTCATGTTTTCTTTACTTTCTTGGCTCTAGCACCATGTGACAAGCTGAATTACAACATCTACTACTCATTTCATAAGTCATCACTATATTTACACACTCTTTCCTTACACATGATTATCCTAAAATTAATGTATTGAATATTGCTTACCAGTCTCACTCTCCAGTTTTAGAGTATGGTCCACCAGATTTACAGTCACTCAGGTCCAGCTGAAAAACAAGGAAAAAATATTGACCATGAAATACACTATAAAGGGAGCCGATTAGTCTGTACACCCTACTGTCTCTGTACAGACCTAGTTGCATGCCAATTAAATGCAACAGTTCACAGGTAACTTTAAAAGAAAGACCTTAAGAGACAAGTCTATTTGCAATTCTTTAAAACTCTTTTTGGAGCTTGTTTTATATACTGGAGAAATTAAAATAAGCCATGGAAGAGTAGGAAAGATGAAAATGACAGATCATAAACACCACATAATCAGCCCCAGCAAGTTCCATAACACATAGGTGCTCACACTACAAGAATTATTTATAGACCACATCCTTAAAAAGAAAAATCCTTCCAAAGCTGAAGATGGGCTTTTTCTGATTACAGCCTTATTCATATTATTGTAATTTGTCCACCATAAACTTAGAAGAGTGTGTGAGAACATATATATCACATAATAGTGATTATTTACACCACTGGAAGCACAAGTAGCAAACACATTATCATCTACGACAAACCCAGACAAAACAGAAGAAATGCAGACTTGTTCAGGAACATCAAAAAAGGATTTGCAACACAGAAAACTATTCTGACAGTTTTCCGTTTCTTAACTTCATAATTTAATATCTTTTTGTAGTATCAAATGCTACCTTCCTCATCTAAACACACCCGTAACTCCATTCCAAAAATATTTATTTTCCATGGCTTTTTAGCAGCTTAACACCATCTGAAGGCCAAGACGATAAAACACTTGAGAGTACACAACTGGTGTGGAAAACCTTCTTGGAAATGGATGAAATCTGATAAAGTTACCAAGGTCCAACTATAGGCTAGTGTACTAAGAAAATCTCAAAAGGAAGAAGGGTCTACAGTCCATCAATAGATTGCATATGTTCAGAATCACATACCCTTTCTGCCATAATGTATGATGGGAATGGGCATCGTTATTTCATTATCTCTACAACTCAAGAAAAATAAAGCACTGTATATGATCAAAACTGGTTTGAATAGTGCTTACAACAAAAATCCACTGTGGCTTTATATCCTGACCCAGCACCACAAACAAACACCATATTCCAGTTTTCTTAAACTATGAGGCTGCACCCAGAAAGAGCCACCTTCACAGTGAATCTACCTCCAGCCTCCACAGAACAAGGAGCTCTAGAGATGAACAAAGAAAATTATTTAGTTAATTGGAAATAATCGTGTAATTAGATGAAAATAACTCAGTTAAACCCCCCCAAAAATGAAAGTTGGTTTGTGCACAGTTTGTATATGACTGAGTTGGGATTCACTGGGGATTGATCTCAGGTGATATAGAAGAGGTCAGATCTATTGAACCTTCTGGCCTTAAACTGTATGAAACGATGAGAGTTTTTATTATATCCAGACTTGTACGCCTCTCCCTAACTGCAATGCCATAAATTATTAAATATAATAACAATTTCTTGTCACTTCATTGCTATTTTTTTTAAAGAAAACAAATAAACTGGGTTTTAATGTTAGTGAATAAACTGCCTCTTTAAGTTATAATTACTATAGAAAAAATTATCAAAATCATAATTTAAAGTTTGGTCTAAAAATATTCTATTTAAATATTTTAAAATCAGTTTTGTATGATTTAAACACATTTTTCTTTCAATGTTAAAAATTTACATTCTTTCAATCAGAAATTACATGTTGGCATTTTGTTCAGATCTACTCAATGTTTTAACTGAAGATGCACTATATCTAGCATACATTCTGAATGAAGTTTTTCTGTTTACCAAGAATTCTTAAGTACACCAAATAATATCAATGTTTTAACAAGTTTTTGAATGTTCTTCTTTTGCAATAATAAAAAAGTCCTATCTGACAGGAGTGATGAAATAACCTATTATAATAATATAAGCCTATTAAATAACCCTATTATATTGCCTCAACTGTTTACTCCTGACTACTGTCTATTTCAGAAGTTTACAGCCAGTTACACAACAAAAATAATTTATACTGAAAATGTATATGTCTAGATTCATATCTGGAAATCAACTTGAAACTAGATAACTGGTTTTTATCTTGCTTTCACTTTTTAGTGGGAGGAATTTAAAGGGAGACATTCAGGAAGATGTTTCAATGTACTTGGGTGTGAGTTAAGTTTAGCATCACCAACAACGAGGCCTTGTGTGTTCTTTTTAAAAGAAATTAATGTGTAGAGTTGGATTAGTGGATTCATATAGCCTAAACTCAGAAAGAACCATTAAAATTATCTAGTCTGATAAAAGATGTATGACGATCTTTTAGTTTTCACCCAGTTAACCATATTTGAGATCAACAACCTAGATTACCTTAAGATGCAACTTCAGTTTTGCCACAGTAATATTTTTTTTAAAAGTTCACATATTTGTTATTCCAAGTTGTTTTATTTGAGTTTACAGATATTTGCTCCTTCTTATGCATTTTCTCTAGATTATAGTTTATAAACACACCTTAACTGTTTTTAAAGTATTATAACATCCTTTACCTATTATGTTCTTTTTTCAGAAATGAAGTAAATTTAATGATTTTTTTATTCGCTCAAAAACATTTTCTCCCACTCTAACAATATATCAACGTTCTTTCCCCCATCCTAATAATTTTAAATTACAGACATTTCCCTGAGATAATGTGTTTTATATCTCTCTCATTGTGATTGTATACATAAAGAAATATCTTACCTACTCTCTGCTGCCCTACTTTTACATTCCAGGGATCATATGAGGCCACATCTGATGTTCATGAGAGTGATGCACATTCCTTTTGAACTGTAGTTCATGGAATTCACTCTCATCTGCGATGATGAAGATGATCAGTAAAAGCAAAATGGGTCATAACTCTTCTGTTAGCAAGGAAAGAAATGTGGGAAAACAATGGAAGTTATTGGTAATTTTTTAGAATTTATATAGGAATTTTGGCTGCCTTCATTTACCCATTAAGCAAACAAGTGCAGTAACTGAATTTTGCCCTGTATCATTCAATCTTACTGATCAATTGTCTCCAGTTCAGTTTGGCCCTTTCTGCTCTAATTAACTCTTGCATGCCACATACACAGATGAATAACACAAACCCAACAGAGACAGCTTTTACTGCCCGTGCTTTAGTAATCAAAGTCCAACACTAATCTCTGTCCTTTGTCAAGGAAAATGCATAATTCCAGAGTCTTTCTTTATTTTATCCTTGTAAAATGTTCATTTTTCCAGGTAAATATTGATTGATATAACATTAGCTTTTCAGGAACTGATTTTGAAGACATAATGCAACTGAATTTTAAAAAAAGAAAAATCTACCTTTGCAATATTGGTAAAACGTGTCCCTAAACCCTCACTTTTTGTCTTCAATGTTATATTGTCCCTATGTGGTTTAATGTTCTAGTGAACAGTACGAGGTACTTTAATGCCTCCAATTACTGAATCATTAAAAAAAATAAAAAGTTCAGAGCTCCTACCAGATTGAACTTGGATTAAGGCTGAGTTGAACATATAATTTCACTGCAGAATATTTTTTCATATTACAGTATAAGTTTTCTTCCCTTTTAGTCTTCTAATGAATGATAGTTGATATCAATATAGCTAGCATGTATTGGGGAAAAGTTTTACCATTTTAAGTTATTCTGTCACCAGAGGTAACTGCATAAGTGTACAGAGATCATCACAAAGTGTGACTGAAGAGTGGACTTATTCTGTGTTGGGTTCCTGATTGCTTGTGGCTGTATAATATCATACAGCAGTGTGGTAATGTAAGAAACTAATTTCCTGAAATCTTGCAAGTAAATAATAAATATTTTGATATTAAGAAAGTTGCTCAAAAGATTCTGATGAGCAGATGTAATTCATTGTTCAAATACAAATACACTTGCTTTAGATGTGATGGAATAAACCATGCTCATTTCAACGTCTTTCTGTCCTACATACATTCATTAGAACAGAAGAAGTGCCAGAAGAATTTAAAAGGAGGGAAAACTTTATGAAACACTAAGCACAAAGGGAAATTTCCCAAATTTACCTTTTTATTTAGACTAGAAAAATGAATGGTAGTTTTCTTCTAGCCCTGTGCTGGTTTTGGCTGGGATAGACTTCATTTTATCCATAGTAGCTAGTATGGGGCTTTATTTTGGCTTTGTGCTCTGTATCAACAGTGCTGATAATTCAGGGATGTTTTCACTATGGTTGAGCAGTGCTTACACAACAGCAAGGCCTTTTGTGCTTCTCACCCCACGCCATCAGCAAGCAGGCTCGAGGTACACAAGCAGCTGGGAGGTGACACAGCCAGAACTGCTGACCTCAAGTGACAAAAGGGATATCCCACACCATATGATGTCATGTTCAGCATATAAAACTGGGGGAAGAAGAAGGAAGTGGGGGACATACAGAGTGATGGTGTATGACTTACCAAGTTACTGTTAGACATGTTGGAGCCCTGATTTCCTGGAGATGGCTGAGCACCTACATGCTCATAGGAAGTGGTGAATGAGTTTCTCAGGGTTTTTTGCCTGTATTGGGGGCTTTTGCTTTACCTATTAAAATGTCTTTATGTCAACCCACGAGTTTTATCACTTTTACTCTTCTGATTTTCTCCCTGATTCTGCTGGTGAGGGAGAAAATGAGTGGCTGTGTTGTGCATAGTTGCTGGCTGGAGTTAAGCCATGACAGTCCTGCTTATTGATTATGCCCACATTCTCAAGTAGAACTGTAAACTTGAATGGGACTTGTTTCACCAGAAGCCAGATAAACACTTTTTGCAACTTTAAGAATGTTCTAGCAGCAGAAATGAACAGTGTCCCCTTCCGGTTAGTCAAACCTCCTTATATATGCAAACAGTTCAAATTTTTTGTCAGATAAGATGAAAATTTTCACAGATAGGCACTTCATATGCATGGCTGTGGTTTTTTCGTTTCTTTGTACATAACAGGTAGAAAGGCACTGATTCTGCCAACTTATCATCTTCATTCCCACAACATGATAATTCAAACCTTGCCTGAAATCTATTAGGAGATAAATGTAGGTAGAGAATAAGAACAGAGCCACATGAAGTCTGCAAGAAACATGAATTCCAAGGGTGGCTACCTCTTTTCATTCAAAGAGGAAAATAATAATTAAAAGCATCTGATGCATTACACTTACACATTACGGTCTGAATTGTTTCTAATTGACTGAAAGTTGTTTGTTCATACTTCGCTATAATAGAAGAGATAGCACCTGCAAATATATAACAGAATGTACATTAATATTGCCAGGAAGTTGCAGGCTTACACTGCTGGTACAAATTCTGGCATGTTTTATAGGCCTGATCTGTATACAGAAGGAATGTATAACTAGTAACATTTACATATTATAAAGGGTGTGAAAATTCTCAACATGCTGATAATTAGAAACAGTGTTAGAGGTTACTAGTAGTTGATTGTCTGATCTGAACACTGTGCTAACAATGATATCTAGCCACAGATCTAGTTCATAAAGCACAACAATCAGACAAATAAAAGATTTTTTCAGAAAGTGTTTTTTAATTTTCTTCATTGGATTTTGTAAAAGAGGTTTAAAGGGGACTATCGTCCTCTGAGCACTCAAACATGGTTTGTGTAAGGCAATGATCTTCCTGTTTTGTGGTCAACATGCCTCACCATCAATAAGGTACTAGGCACAGATACGTATACAGATATAAATGCTTTTGTCTATACAAGAGTAATCTTGAGGCACTTGATAAAAACAAAAAGCAGCCAAACCAAAAAAAAAACCAAAACCAAACCAAAACAAACAAACCAAAACCCCAACAACAAAAACAAACAAACAAAACCTCAAACAGCAAAAAGATGAATGACTCTCTGTGCCATGTGTACAAGTCACTACATATTCAGTTGCATTTATGTGATCTTTGAGAATTTCCTTTCAGGACTGTACTCTAGTCTATCCTCTTTTATAACTTGAGAGAAAATGCTGATGCCTCTGTACAGTTTGTATCATATGGAGGGAAAAGCTAAAAAGCTAATAAAACCTATCTCTATGGACATAAGATGTTCAGCAATGGATAAGCCTTACATTTTTAGTACTGAAGTAAGAAACTGCAAATGCTAGCCACAGGTCTTTGACATGTCCAAGGCAATGGGCACAATATATTAAAGTTAGGTAGTTTGTCCTCATTGTTACTGGATTTGATAATCCTCGCTCGTAACAAGGCAATAGTCCCTAGTGGAAAAATTTCTTCATGGAGATTTGYTTTCCTCTAGGTTGTATAATGACCTGACACAAATGAAACAACAACATTTACTTTATGATTTTAGGGCAGTGTGAACTTTATATTTTATAAAGCAAATTAAATTTGTCATCAGAATTTAGTTGCTTACAAATTTTACAAACCCTTAAATGTAATACAAAAAATAAATGAAGGCAGAGAACCATCTTCTATGTCCCACTGTTAAGTGTAGAAATATCTTATTCTGTCAATGTGATTTCATAGCAGGATGAAAAATGTCAAAAGTGGAGATGACAAATCAGTCTAGTGAGGAAAAATGACTCTCAGACAAGAGATGTCATTTGTCATGATTGCCATTTGACTGCACTTTCTCCTGTCTTCTCTTTCAGATGAATGTTACTTTGCCATTAATTTAAAATTATCTTAAATCAAAGATGGGTTGAACATGAAAAGCAAAGGTACTCATCTTTTGAAGTTTTGCAATATGCAGAAACCTATTCAAATGTAAACTTACTGAAAACTGACATACACATTATAAAAAAGGTTATCATCATGAATTGTTAACTTAGAAAATATTATAGTTCTTTAGTTCGAAAGTCCATTTTTCCTAAATACAGGCAACAGCATGGCTTTTGTTCAAAACTGACACAGCTGAGCACAGCACTCTGAGCCACTGCATAATACGGGTGGTAATTAAGCCACAGCTTCAAGGTTGCATGGGCACAAGACAATTCAGCCTAATGAAGTATCGATTGGCTGCAGTCGAGGTAAAACAAGTTGACATTCATTTAGAGGTAGCAATGCGAATATACCACAAAGCCACCAAAGAAGCAAGGGAAAAAAAACAATGAAACTGAATTTTAATCTTGCAAACACAATTAAGAATCTTATTTACAGCATGTTGCTACCACTTAAACTAAAGCTAATTGCATACTTACTGCCCTGACATCAGATTCTTAAATCAGCAGAAATTATGTTCATAGGCTGTTGGCAAAAAGCACATGAAGTTCAGTGTTTCAATTTGAACCTGTCCTAACACCTCAAAAACCCAACTGCAAAAAAAATACTTAGAGTCAAATTTCCACTTTATTCACACAACTGAGTTTATTTTAAATGCTGTGATAAACTCCTCTGTAACACAGGCTTCATTTACATAATTTCTATAGACAATAGTTTTACCTCTTACCGGAATAATTGCAAGTACATTTTCATATTGTCACGTTATGCAAATATTCAATCTAGTTTTTAAGCTTAATTTTATTCCTTTTTTTTTTCTGTCTTACTTTATTTATACAATCGTAGCCTTGACCATATTTTTCTCGTGCACATATATATGTATAAAATTACAATATGCAGAAAATGCATATAGCAATGTATAAGTGTACATCTTTAAACTTATTTTTGTTATAATTTTGTCCCTAATCAGTAAAGTCAATTTTCTCAGAAGTGAGGTGTTCTCAAAAGCCACAGGATGAGCACAAATTTTTTGACATTTTTAGCAGCACAATCTCCAGTAAAACCAGAGATTAATTTTTACTCTTACTACAAAATATTAAGGAGATTTAGAATGTAGATACAAATATGAAAGTCCTAAACTTTTGGTGTGCAATATTACATTTAACTTAAAAGTCCTGAAATTTTGCATATGTACTTTGAGACTGAAATTAATACGTAGGTTAACAAATACAATAAAATATGTCTAAGAGAACAATACCAATTTCAAAAAGAACTTTAAAAATAAAAATAATTGAATCCTCTCCAAATTACTGGTTACAAAGGTTTTTCAGGAATTTCTTTGAATTTGGATTGTTGACTTTTAGTTTAAATAATTCATCAGCGTCTTTTTTCCTGAATTTGTAGCATAAAACAAAATTTGGCCAAAGAAGCCTGTAACTCTGTACACTATCATTTGCGACTAAATTCTTACACCTTACAAACAAATACTCAGAAATTGCAACAAATGTTTACAAAACATCATTTTTACGAAAATCTCCTTGTAAAGCTGAAATGTGAATATATCATGACTTTTTTTCTTCCGAAAGTGCAAACAATTTACAGCTTGCACCAATCACATTTTCTCATGAAAAATACCCGCAAATGACTGAGAAAGTGCTAATGTGTCTAATTGCATTATAGACCCCTCCGGCAGACAGACATTTCTTTAAAAAGTAACTCATTAAATCACTCTGATTGCCAGATGTTGGGATTCACATCAATTGCCCTACTTGTGTACTGAATTAAGGCAGTCAGAGCACTGAGGTAAACCTAAACTATTTTTGTAATTAAAGTATTACCCCAAAAATTCAGAAAATTGAGATCTGACTACATTTCCCGCATGTGAATTTTGACAGGAAAAATATTTTCTTCATCATGCTTGTAAACTGATTCTCAGTGCCTATTAAGAGATTTCTGGAATTTAAAATAACAAACAGAAAATGAAAGGATATTAAAAAAATATGATTTCCCTTAGCATATCAGTGTTAAATATTTACATCAGCAACGGTATTATTACCTGGACTCTGTGATCATGGTGTACCTTATCAACTATCATCATCTTATGTGGAAATCACGTAAAAGAAATGTCATATGTCATTTTTGAAGATACTCTACAAGATTTTTTCCAGACTAAAAAGGTGACAATTTTAGTTTCTTTTGGTGGAAATGTAAGTGATCTCTTGAAACCAGGTCAGCACACTGCATAACGTGAGAAGAAATCATACTCCAGAGCTAATATACTACTTGCCTATAAAATTTCCCCCTTCTGCTTGGTTCAARTCTAACCACATCCCCCATTATCTGTGAGGTCTAAGGTCTAGATGGAAGTGGCAGATAGAATTTCTAGCCACTAGTACTTTTGTTAAAAGTAAATATTTATCTTGGCAAGGACTCTTCTGGGCCCACATCTCAATCGTGAAGTAATAATGAGAAGAATTCAACCCAGAATCAGTGCAATGGGGATTCCTGAGGCAGAAATGTTCAGTCCAGCAGACTTCAATCCCTTTTCCCAAATGACTGCAGAAAGAGTCTCTGTCCACCAGAGATAAGCATTTTGGAATTAATGGCCATTTACAAATGCTTTCCTTTTGGCAGACTACCTGTCAGACCACTAGAGAAGAAGCTGTGCCCCAGTAAAGGGATTATGGAAAAGCACAGATCACTTTTGAGAGAACTCATCGGCCTAGTTGCCATAAGTGGTCTGGATAGACTGTACACTCTACCTGAAGAAATGAGGCATATTCAGGTAATATATTAAGGCTTACAACTATTCTGAAAAATTTCATTTCTTTTTCAGAAGACAAGTTCTCTCTCCATACTGAAAATCCAAATTCTTTACTGCTCTTTCAGAATATGCTATAACTTTTCTATGCAACTGTACTACTATTAAACAGGAATTTTTTTTAAGCCTTCGAGTCAATGCTAGCAACATGGTTTTGGTCAACAGTTCACATTTACATGTCTTCAAATTTATTAAAAACTAACTCAAAGAATAACAAAAAATTGTATAATCACTGCATAGTCCAAGGGTAAAAAAAAAAAAGGCTGATGATGAATTCAAAGTTAAAAAAAAGTTTATTACAATATTTCAGCTGTTTACTTCCATATTTCATATTACAGCTGTTTATGTCATCAAACTTCTAATAATCTTTTATTTACAATTTGAATATATTTATTTTCAAATATGAGTGAAATTAGTTACTTTTTAAGACAGTTTAAACCTTCCCTAGTGAAAAAACAAGTTCCCATAGTATGGTTGTATTGGTTCTATCTTGTGTTACAATGTTCCTTATTCACAACAGTAAAAATGAAAAGATGGAGCAGTTAATGTGTCAGCCAATTTTCTGAATTTCATAAAAATAATTAGAAACATTTCCCAGGATATTCATAGCTGCTCTCCAAATACGTGTATACTCACACAATATTTATGCTTTTTTCAACCTTCTGATTTGAACCCCAGGATATTACAATTTAATATAAAACCACCACAATTTCTTCAGAAAAATACAATTATTAAAAAAAAAGTCATTTAGGAAAAGATATTTTATTATTCATCTGTGCATATATACAGAATTTTTGTGCAATTTGGTTTGCTTCATCTGAAAATGGAATATAAACACTCAAAAAGTGTCAGTTGTAATTTTAATTTTCCTATTTTTAAAGTAATTTTTCTATAGCAATATTAATCAGTTATAAAACTACATCCTAAAATATTTTAATACTTTTAATACTTTCTAGAAAATATGTGTTTATAAGTTTCATCAGGAACTGTCATGATAGGACAAGGATTAATGGGTACAAATTGAAAGAGGCAAATTCCGGTTAGATATCAGGAAGTAATTCTTTATTGTGAGGGCAGTGAGACACTGGAACAGGTTGCCCGGGGACGTTGTGGATGTTCCAGCCCTTGCAGTGTTCAAGATCAGGTTGGATAAAGCCTTGAGCAACTTGGTCTAGTGGAAGGTGTTCCTGCTCATGGCAGGGGGGTGGGAATAGATGATCTTTAAGGCCCATTCCAACCTTTTAACATTCTATGCTTCTGTGATTCTTTAATAAGATTGTGCTATTATAGCTCATTTTTGAAAAGTTCTAAGCTTATTTTGTACACTTTTATGTTTTAAATGCTTACATAGGTAAAGTGCATGGAATCCTGGAGCCAGGACTAAACTTTCAAACTCCATGGTTCTAAGCATATGCTTTACGCATCTGGCCACAAATACATTATCTAGTCACTCCTAAGAGAAAAGAAAAGGGTCAAACACTGTCTCTTCAAGAAAAACAGACAAGAGAAATAAACATTAAAAAAACGCAGGTTGTGAAAGACGGAGTTATATACATGCCTTAATCGAGTTCCATCAGCTAAATTCTAGTGAAGACATCCAATTTTGTCAATAAAAAAGAAAAACTCAAAACTGCAAGGTGTCAATCTGTCTAGTACCATAGTTATAATCCAGGGACAGTATCTTTTACTTCTTTCTAAATATTTGTTGTAGCCTGTATTGCAAAAATCAGAAGGATATCTGCAACAAAATGCTTTAAGTAAAGGTTACAAGTGATATAATGTCTCAAAGATCTAATAATAAGATAAATGTATTTTACTAGGAGGTCATCAATTCAGATTCCACAAAAAAATCAGCAAAGCTTTGACTTTTAAAAAATGTCATTCCAGTTCATATTAGAGTAATGACTAATTTAGGAGGATGAAAGTCACTGTTTAAATCAGTCTGTCACTATACTTAACGACTCTAAAACTGAAATTTTAGAGAATCAAACAGACCTGCACCGGAATTTTTATTCCAAGGGATGCCCTTCTTTTTTTTTACACCAAAGCTGATAAACATGAAATCCATGTTGTAAGAGATATGCATGTGTTTAAAATTAAAAATTCATTGACTTCTAAATAGAAAAGTTCTTCTATAAACATATTACGTTTGGCCCCTATTCCTACACTACTCAAGAACTAAAGCAGAAGTACATGACTTGGAAGACAATGGAACTGTAAAGAACTTTCCAATCACAGATTCCAAGTCTCTGCTATGGCACTAAACATGCTGTATTTTCACTTCTATAAATTTGAAAAGTTGTATCTGAAAACTGATTTGTTTTCTTATCTCCTCACTTAAAGGACTGTTCCAGATCTCCATTCCTCAGATGGATAGAGACTGTGTTCTAATTTTTAACAAAAATTTAATTGTGACAAAATGTATATGTATTTATAACCATTTGCTCACTATGCACAAAACTGTACTTTAAATTTTTCATTTCATGGGCCCAGCTTCATTCATACAAAGTTAGCATTGCCACAATCTCATCACAATGTCAAGTGAAGACTATGGAGATTACATTATGATGTCAAAATGCAATTGCAAGGAATTTTTATTACTATCTATGGTCACCACATTTACAATATCAAATCATGATGAAAAGTGTTTCAATGTTTCTCTGGAGATGAAATTATAATGTCAAACTGATGACACAATGAGGTCAGTACAAATCTTCATAGACCCAATTGCAATGTTCATGCAATGGGAAATATATGGAGACTGTCATATAAAGACTATAGAAAAACAAAGTGGACAAAAACTACTGGAACTTCAGCAAGCTTTAAAAACTGTGAAGTTGGAAAAGGCTATGAAAAGCATGTATCAGAATCAAAAGAGTTTTAAAAGTTTATAGGAAATGCTAGACTAAGTTTAAATTATTATTTTATTTAATAGACACCTTCTACATAGGAATCTTCTCTACTGGCAGTTGTTCCAATGACAGTATCTTGAGGTAGTCCTAATCCAGCCTTCTAATCCCACACCTTGATCTTGCTCTTGCTTCTGCTTCTTTTTAATCCCATTTTTGCTCTGCTTCTGTGCAAAAAGATAACAATCTGCATTCCTTCACAAGAGACCACAGGAAAAAATTTGGTGTTCTCTATATTCAGGTCCTACACAGTTTTGTCAGATTCCTCACTTTGGATATAAAACAACTTTTAGCAAAAATTATCCAACTTTTTTTCCCTTTTCCACCTATCTTTCCTCATATATGCACTTCTTTCRTTCTCTGTACTAAAGACTAAACCAAACTTCTTAAAGATATCCTCTCAAAAATTTTCCCTACTCTTTCTCCATCACAAGTTTTCTTCAGCTTTTTTCTCCCTAATGTCATCACTGAACTATTCTTTTCTGGATTCTGTGTCCATAATTCCAAGATATTTTGGCTCTTCCTAATTTTCTTCCAGCCTTTGTTTTACATAGTTCTCATTGAGTTTGTCCCTCTTCAGCCTCTAAACAATACCGCAATTTCTCATTTGCTGTTACTGAAATCTCAATGTAGCATTACCTTCATTTTTTTGCTAAAAATTTTTGATCCCTTTCCTGATGACCTTAAGACCAGCAACTGCAAAATGCTTCTCTCACACAGGGTTTGAAGCCTTCTTTTAACTGAACTGCCTACTGATGCCGTTTTGTCACTTTCGGCAGCCTTGATGGTTTTCTTTTCTGTCTGTACCACAAAAAAGTACTACCTGTTCCAGTCATCTCCTGAATTACTCTCTGATTTTGTATCATCTCTTCCAAATTTTCAATTTCAAATGTTTTCTGTACTTTTTCTTAGCGCATGAATTTATCTCAAATGGCTTTATTAAGTCTGATTATTTCCTTCATCTGTCTTTTTACAGTCTGCATGTTACAAATAGCATTCACGCCTCCTGTGTATTCAGACCAGGTTTTAGTGCAAATTTCTTTCATAAACTCTCTCTCTGATAATTACCCAGGGGTAAAGTAATATTTAAAAGGAAATGTGAAAATTCGCTTGGCAGTAGACAGTGTTATATGTCTGAAATACGCTACCCTCATTTGGATAAACTTCAGTTTGTAAGCTAGGATTTGCATCCTCTTTCTATATTTGTACAGATTGATGCTAAGCAAATAATAACGGCAATATTATAAAACTAATTCCAACATAAAAAAAATAAAATTTTCAATTCAAAACTTTTGCATATCTTTATCTTAGTCAATTTCTATCTCTAAATCCTTGGGAGGTTTTTCCTTTTTGCTCTATCATCATTAATATTGTGTTTTTAGAATCCATTTGCCAGGAACAAAACATGATATTCTAAAAAATTTAAGGACCATAAAATCCACTGAGGGCTAATCTGATCGACCCAGTGCCAATACAGGGGTAGACCAGTACAGACTATACTCTGATGATACCTTCAGGGCATATTCATCTTCCTTCTTTTTACACATTTTAGTCCTTCTCTTATTTGAGTGTGCTCTTCTAAATTAAAAGGTATTTAAAATCATAATATTGTTACAGCTTTCTAAATCAAGAATGTACAAAGACTCAACATTTTCCCACTTGTTTAAAGTTGATATTCATCAGGACAGCATGAATAACAATATTTTCTGCACTGAAGCAGATTATTCTCACTTCTTCTTAAATAATAAATTATATTGATGTGATTTATCCAGAACAACTGCCATAAATATTTTAACCTAATGCTAATACCAATCAACTGGAATGTTTAATGCAAATGCAAAAGAATATATTTATCATCATTTCCTTATTTTAGAATTTATCTCCTTCATTTTTCCAGCACCAGAATTTGCATGACCTTTTTCTCATAAGGACAATGATAGAATAGCATTGTAGGTTCTTTTCCACCAAGTCCACAGACTGTATGTTCATTGGCATTAGGTCAGTAAAATTTTCCCTTCTTTGATTTTTAATCTCATTTTCCCTGGTTTGAAAAATTGAATAACTTTACTGAACTAATGTAAGTTTTAAATTTCTCTGTTACCACTCTGGGTTAGACATGTTAAATTTGTAAGCGTCATGTTATAAAAGCATTCTGAGTATGCTTTTGTTTTTAGTATCTTCTGCAAAGTAGGAAGAGAAAGTCTTACTTGATTACTAATACAGCAATAGATATAATGCCTCATTTACTCTTTTTGGGAAAAAAAAGGAAGAGAAAAAAAGGAAAAAGCAAAACAAATAGTATTAATAGAAAGGAAGTAAAGCACATGTGGTCTCAGTAATGGAGAGCTGACACTGACAAGTTTTTTTCAAAAACTTGACACATAACTAAAGAGAGATGAAATACAAAGCCAAGAAGTATTGGGCATAAATAAAGTAAGAGTATATACATCAAAAGTGAATGTCAATATTTTTAAAAAGAATAGGTTTTTATTGGTACTTCGTATTTTTGTGAAGAGTTACCAACTAACCTAGATATAGGTCTTAATATCTTAGATACATATAGATACAGAAATTGATACATTGTACAGAAAAGTGAGAAGGAGTGAAAAAAAACTAAACCAGACTTCAAACCCTTGCATTCCATGACTTCACAGATTGTGAATATTCCAACTTCCTTTCTTCATAAAGTGCACACTGAGAAGCACAGGATGATTGAGGACACATGGAATTTTCCACCCGCTGCTTTAATACAATGCTAATTTACTTTTATCAATTCACTGGTGTAACAAATTACCACTTCTCTCTTCATCAAAGCAACATGGAAATAGGTGTGAGGTTCTGCAGAGTCATCCTTACACAGGAGCTCTGATCTATGACAAAAGGAGTAGTGCACACATATAAAATGATAGTCATAATTGTGAAAATGGAGAACTTCTGTTTAAAGCAACTCCTAAGAGAAAAAAATATATACATTGTTAGTGTTCAATGTAAAGTCTAAAGTCATTGCATGAATACATGTGCTAATGTTGCTCCAGATTATTACTATGTCCGGATTCTTGTACACCAGATTAACATAGCAGGGGTGTTTGAGGCAATGGCTAAAGTACAAACCAAGAAAACCGTTGTCTGTTATGGCTTAAAAATATGGGTTGTATGCGTTGATTTGCTTGTATGGCCCTTGCATTGTCCACCTTTGGCAAACAGTCTGGTTATCAATATTTCTTAACATAAAGATGAGTGTGTACACGGTGTCTACATGGCTTGAATATGCAAAATTGTCTAGGGTATATCTGCTCAAAACTGATAGCTCATATTAAAGAAAATCATGAACATCAGCCAGAGGAAACAGTAATTAGAGATCAGAGAATCACAGAATGTCCTGAGAAGGAAGGGACCTGCAAAGAAATGGCAAACACCAGCTTCTGGTCAGGTCAACCCCAAGAATCACACCATGTTCCTGAGAGCACTGTCCTTTGAACTCTATCAGGCTGGTGCTGCGACCACTTCCCCAGGGAGCCTGTTCCAGCCCAACCACCCTCTGGGTGAAGAAACTTCAACCTAATATCCTACCTAAACCTCCCCTGACACAACTTCAAGCCATTCCCTTGGGTCCCGTCACCGGTCACCACAGAGAAGAGATCAGTTCCTGCCCCTCCTCTTCCCCTCATGAGGAAGTTGTAACTGCAGCGAGGTCTCCCCTCAGTCTCCTCCAGGCTGAACAGACCAAGTGACCTCAACGATTCCTCATATGGCTTCCCCTCCAGGCCCTTCACCATCTTTGCTGCCCTCCTTTGGACGCTCTCTAATAGCTTTATAACCTTATTACATTGTGGTGCCCAGGACTGCACACGATATTCAAGGTGAGGCCACCTCAGTGCAGAGCAGAGCGGGACAATCCCTTCCCTTGTCCGGCTGGCGATGCTGTGCCTGATGCACCCCAGGACATGGCCCTGCTGGCTGCCAGGGCACTGCTGACTCATATTCAACTTGCCCACGTCAGCTCTGAATGATGTTGGGAGCAAAAGATTCACCCTGAAAGGAAGTATAAAATAAGCTTGAAAATTTGTGACAGTGGAGAGAGGCAGTGGACATGACAGCAGAAGACAAAAGCCTAGCAAAAGTGGTCCCATGCCCTTTGCCATGGGTGCTGCCACCAGCCATGTGTAGCTCACTCACAGCTACCATAGGTACACCGTGGGGACCCATAACCTGAGTGAATTGTGGTCTCCTCTTGGGGGCTGTCACCTCTGGGGTAAGGAGTGACACAACAAGGCTCAAACACAGGATGGGGCTCTTGCCCTAGCACGCTTTTGCAGGTGGGGTCCCTCATGTTCAGACGAGAGGGGTCTGCACCCTTCAAAACCTATGGCAGGGGGTGCATATTTCTCTGTGTATGTACATGTGTTCATGAACAATTAGAAGTTCTTGGGATTATAGAAGGGTTATAGAACTTATAGAAGGGTTACAGAAGTTATAGCAGGGCTTCAGAATTTCCAGGTATTTATGAACTTTTTCTAAGTATCTAGTGACATGGTTTATTCACTATTTTGCCAGTATTGACTCTCCATACATAGTTCATTGATGCCTAGTTAACTATATGTGGTTAATAAATTAATAAATCACTTCAATTTTGATTTTATTTAAAATACACAACTTTTCCCTGCAGCAGCAATTTTGMACTTTCATTTAAAAAAAATCATAAGTGAGTCAACTGCAGGTTTTTTTGCAGTTTGTAGACTACCAAACACTCCTGTAACAAAAATACGGAAAAATAAAAACACAGAAAATGAAAAGAAAGAAGATATTTCTATTTTTCCTATTATTTTCCTCTGATAGAAGATTATGAGATGTTATGGCTTATCCAGAAAAAGAAGACATATAAAATACAGAAGCTTTGAATGTTTATAGCCTCTATAAGGTTAGCAATATTTGGTAAATCCATACGAAATATCAACAAACTTCGTAATTCTATTATATATTTGTATTAATGCATACTGAAAAGGCTTTGCTTATCCAAGCAGCAACAACATCCCTACAAGCAATAGCTAATAATGCACCTTGGGGCATCGACTGATGCTAAGAATATAGTATTCATTTTTAGACACTTTCAGGAATGTATAAATTTTAGACAAACCGGTACTGTTTTCCGTAACAAGATATTTAGTTGTAAAGTGTGCAAAATTATCAAATAACCCCCATCCAGAAGACTCTTTGCAACAAAAATTTAAATATCGTTAGCGGTTATCCGTGCAATACTGTTGCAACGAAACCTATTCATGTTTCCTTTTATTTAAAGAAATGGACCTGTGGTCCACAGATCCCTTGCTTCTAAACATTACTGAAGACCTCATGACAGCAGTCTTTTATCTATTTTGCACCATTTGGAAACTTTCAATGAAGTGAAAATTGGGAAAAAAGAATGAGAACTATAGATGAATATTTAGAAAACAGAAGGAAAATTCAAATGAAAATTGGCATCCACAAACATAAGCTTATCGTGGGTTACACTGATAAAATTACAAAAATAGTTCATGTTATATTGGAAGACCCACTCTTTGTGTCCATTCACAGAAAATATACTAATACTTTCCCCTAAAGACTTGGATTTCCCTATACTTTGACAGGGCGTCAGTCAGAACACAAGTAGATACAATGGTAAATGTTATAAAATTCTTAACAAGGGTAGATAGGCAGAAATTCAAAATATAATGTAGGTCAGATCTTTCCACTTGTTTGAGCCCTGATTTGAAGAAGGGAATCAAATTCCCATATCTCACTGACTTTCACTGGGATTTGGGAACCAGAAACTTCTTTAAAAACCCTGGCTATTATTGAAAATTCTCACGGTCACTTTGAGAACCATCCTCTTGTGTGTCAGGTGCACTTTAACTGGATTTGAAGGCAGTTACTCCTCCCCTCACTGGACTCACAGATACTCCTTTGTGAGCTGTAATGTGGGCTCTTCAATACATTTAGTTCTATGAATAATTAATGTGTCTCCTGCACTCACCACTTGATTTCCAGTTATTTGCGTTGCATGCAATATGCTGAGCCAGTTTCATAGCTCCTAGACTCAAATGCAGGTTTCCAATCTCATTAAGTGTAATGGGATATGAAAAATAAGAGTTTAAATTAAAAAAAAGAGAGCTGTAAACCTGTCTCACATTTCTTAAAAATACTAAAAGTAAAACCTCCAAGAAAAAAAACATAGTGTTGCCTATGGAAGAAAAATTAGAAGATTTCATGCAAAGATTCAGTGAGCATCAGACAGGATTTTTTGTTTGAGTTTTTGTTTGGTTTGAGTTGGGGGGAGAGTGGTTTGGGATTTTTTGTTTGTTTCTAGTTCTGCTATACAAATGAAAAAACATTTGAAATATCATCTTTTGGTTGTTTTTTATTCATTTGCTAAACATAACTTGGACAAAGTTTACAAAAGCAAACTTGTCATTTAAGCTAGTTACCACACTTCATGGACGACTGAATAAAAATGAGTTTTTCAAGAGGTAACCAAAAGTACTGCCTCAGTGAATCCGTATGTACTTACATACTGGACATAGAAGAAAAAAATTAGTTAGATGTCCTTCTAAGACAAAGTAGATCAATCTCATTGCTTCTMTAAGATATAAGATGAATCTGAACAGACCGGATAATTTCCAGAAGCAGTTATATCAGAGCAGATATAATAAAAAAAGAGTAGCTGCAAGAAAACAGACTAGACGAAAAATGTAACGGAAAACCTCTAGGCCATTCTGGAAGCAAGGAGGAGAATCCAGGAACTTTTTATTATTGAGGTCTTGAATTAAAATAGTAGTTGTGAAAACTCTTAACAAAAGTTGACATATAAGTTTCCATTTACTGATTTTAGAAGTATGTCTTCACCTTTATGGAACCAGCTATTAATGGAAAATTTTTTTCTGTAAGTGATGTGATGAAAAGTAGTCATTTAATTTATTTATTACAGTTTAACTGATGAATTTGAGGTAATTTCAAATAATTTGTACAAAGAAGAGAAGGAATATCTACTTCTGTTACAAAAGCAATGTAAATCTGGAGTAGTTTCTGTTGTTTCACTGAGTTTTAATTCAGGTCTTAATTTTTGTTTTATTTTCCTGTACCTCTTTTAGAAGAAACTTAAAATTAAAGAATAACTAATTAACATATTATTCATGTATTGAGTCTGCTACTAAAACAACAAAATGTGCTTACTAAATGCATAATTCATCAAAACAGAATTAGAAAATTATATCAGAAAAAAAATCCATAACATTTTGGTATTTGCAAGACAAATAAGTTTTTAATTCCTTAGCATTATATTCTTATTTACCTTTTCTTCCTTAGGGGGAAATTTCAGGAACCATTCCTTTTTGATTCTGAAGCATCATTCGGTTTGCTTTCTCCAAAAGCTGAGCAGTAAAAAAGCCTTGATCAGGGATTGCAATCTTTTCCTTTCAACTTAAAGCCTGAGAAGCTTGACCTTTTTGCTGTTCACTCATTTAAATTTCCAGGTTCATACCTCAGAGATGTATGGGGAGTTTGTAGTTTTGCGAGTGGGTGGAAGTGATATGTCCATCTCAAGAGCATAAAGAAGGATAGAGAAAACAGTGGGTGTACAATAACTTTTCTTCTCTCCAAGACCTGACATCTTTGATTCTCTCCTCTCTGCAGCATCTCAATCTGTTTGGGCAAGACAGTGCAAAGCAACATTAATCCTCAGAGCGTTCGTAAGAGGTTGAACCAAAGATCTACCCAGGCCATCCCCCCATCTCCAGAACTGACCCACAGCACTTGGTTGCTGCAGTTAAAGACATAGCCATGTTCTCCCAGAACGCTTTCACAAGCTTGAGAGTCTTGCAGCATAGAGAATCTCGTCATGTTATCTTTCTATGGGATAAGCTATAGGTCTATCAATGTGGTAGTTTAGCAATTTAGGAAAAACTTGGTTTGTAAGAGCAGAAAAAACCAGTTTGCTGGAACTTTCTTTGATTGGAACAGAACCCAGAGTTGATGGGCATGTTGCTAGACCAATCGGATAAATAGTAACGCCTCTGTGATGACATATTTTGAGGAAGGAGGAAGTAGAAGAATGGCCCGAGAGGTGGCGGGCCCCCAGGCACGTCCCGCGGCGGTGCTGCCGGGCAGGGGGCAGGCGGCCAAAGCCAGGGCAGGAGGAGAGGCCACCCCCAGCAGTGGCCAGCAGTCATGAACAGCCGCGAGCAGCTGACGCAGCCGGCTGGGGCCGTGCAGCCTCCGCGGGTCCGGCGGGCCCTTCCACTCGGCTGGCGCGGTTGGTGCTAAACCGGGCAGAAAACACCACACAGCCGACAWTGAGAGACATGGCGAGTTATTTCCCCGATGTGGAACCCAGATAAGATCAATCCTTCAAGTACAAATTGCAGATGCTGATTTTCTTCCAAGTAAGATAAAATGGAAAGGTGTGGCCACGTGAAGAAAGCCAACATGGAGGCACTAAGGTCAGTGGGGGAAGGGAGAAAGCAGAGGCACACCAAACACTGGAACTGAGATTTCTCTTGCAAGCTGTGGCGAGAGCTATAATATAACAAAACTGCTTTTCTAGAATTCATTGAAGGCATTCGAGGGATGTAGAGGTGCACCTGCAGCCTATGAAAAAGAGTACTCACGCCAGAGTGCATAGATGCTGAGAAACTTCTAAAGGTTGAAGAAGAGAGCTTCTACTTCCAGGCTGGGATAGCTCATCCTTAAAAGACTAAACCCCATGGACTATTATGACCCACGCTGGCAGCTGTGGGAAGACTGCGAGACCCGTGGGAGAGATTTTTTTTCCCACTGCAGCAGGTTTTGGGYGGGCCTGTTGTTTGTGAGGCTTTGAGGCCACACTGGAGAGGTTCGTGGAGAACTATCTCCTGTGGGATAGATCCCATGGCACCGCAGAAGAGACTCTTTTCCATAAACATAAAGAAAGATTCTTAAGAAATAGTATACTGACCAAAACCCCATGTTTGTTTCCCTTGCRCAGTTGGTGGGAAGCAGGAGGTACTAGGAAGAGAAAGGCATCTAGAAGTTTGCTTTAATTTCTCATTATTCTTTTTACTTTTAATTCTATTCGTAATAAATCTCTGCTCTTTAAGCCGAGCCTGTTTTGCCTTGAAGTTTTTCCATTTTCCTCAATAATCCCTATTTCCCCTTATGAAAATAAGTTTTAGTTCCCCATGAAATAATATTTCTTGGGTGCCTGGCATTTGGTCAGTGTCAAACCACAACAATCAAGTAGCTAAACACTGGAACATCCGTAACATATATATCAGGAAGTATTCAGCTGCTTGAATATAGTCCACCTTTATGTGATGTGTTGATTATGTACAAAAAAATATAAATGGCTTCCAGACAAAAATATGATTATATTTTTTCTGAAATATGGGAAAAGCATTTCATATACACATAAGTGGATTAAAATTCAGGATGTACAATAGATTTTTAACCCTAAGTGTAAACTTGCAGAAAAGTACACTATATGTTCTTTTTTTGAAAACTTATTATATGCTTCCTAGTATACTCTCAGTTTCTTAAACATATGTATCAATAATAAATGTATGTGTAAATAAAACTCTTGATACAAATGATACTTAGCTTTTTTTTCTTTTAGATTCTTGTAAACATAAAATGGAACCCGGACTTATCTAAACCAAAGAAGGTTTTAGAGATAAAGACAAAATGCTCTCCAGTTTCATTATGAAGCATAATATAATCCTAACACGGCACTGTAGATGTCAACTGAGCTTCTCGTGAGAGCAGAGGGTGCAGGATTCATTACATATTTTGTTTAAAACCTTCTGTAAAAGTAGTAAGGATTTATGTTTGGAATGTTCTTGTTAAAACACAAAGTTCAGACTGATTCTGTATAATACATTGTGCAAAATCAGCAGAGTGTTACTGGAAACAGTGGTATCTTACTGCTGTACCCCAGAATGGATGCTGACACCTTTTATGTTGTGCTCATGTGCAATGGCTCCACAGTTACAAGGTCTGGGCAGCCAGAGGCTGTGGGGTGATGGGAGTGGGAAGAGTCCATGGACTGCTCTGTGCCAGCCAGAAAGGATTCCCAACAGCTCTAGCACCGGAATGAGCACCTTGGTGTGTGCCAGAGCTTTGGGCAGCTGAAGGAGCCCACGATCCCCTCAGCAGAGGTATGCAGAGGTGGGGACAAGGGGTGTATGCACACACCCCTGAGGGACTGTCCCACCTCAACCTACTCGCCTCAACTCACCAGAGGAGTTCTCATCAACTGTGTGTAATCCTTGGAGAATACAAGGGCAAGTAACTCTGGAGAAGGGGGGAATGTATGAGTTTGACTCATTGTTTGTATTCCTGCTTTCCCCAATACCCAAGTCAGTGATCAAAAGTTTGCTTTTATTGGCAATACATTACATACAATTGTCTGACTCACAAATGTTGCTGGTTGTTGCTGGTTTACAAGGCCTACCATGCTCCTTTCCCGTACGTTCTCTCCAGTGCTGATGTGCAATTAAAGACCTAGCTCTTTGAGACATGCGTTTAAATGAAAAGGGCCCTAGAGGTGCAAGTTATTTCACTTAATGAACAACCAAAGAAATGGAATATTTTAAGATTTCTTGTCTTTCAATGATATTATTTCCTCTCTCATTAGTATTTTCCTCTTTAACTTCTCTGAGAAATTAATATMAGCCTAAACGTGTAATTTAAACTTAAATTAGAAATATTCCATCTTTTTTTTCACCCATCTAGAGTTACTCATATCTCATTAGCAATACAGAAATGCTTCAAGTATCACCACATTTAAAACACTACTTAATTTTTTCTTTTGGAAAAAAATTCCAGCTTATTTCTCTAATATTAATGTAGACCATTTTTGATTCTGTAATAGGAGACACAATATTTTTTAATTTTTTATGGAATTCTTCACTTTAAAAGTGAAACAAAGGATTTTCTGTAATTTTTTCTTTAATGTAATAAATTATATATACTCAGTCATTAATAAGAAAAAAGTTTACTCAAAAAGCAGGAGAATATAAAATCAGTCTAATACAAATAGGAAAAGCTTCATTATCTCTCTAGTATTGCACAGAAATCTCAAGAAAATGTAATTGATTTAATTCTTTAGTTTTTGTACTGCCATTATCAATACATACTCTTCAGTAGAAAGAAGGGGCAACAATTTCTCAGAATATCTGCTGTCAGGAGGACGATAGCTAGGAGTTCTTCCAGCTGATCTGCCTGAATGCTTTTTTCTAATACAGGACTAAACATTGTAGCATCCTGGAATAGACATGAATGATAGGAAAAATATCTTGTTGTTTTTTAATTGTAGGATTCTGCTTAGCTGAGGCATCTCCACCTCCTCTACCAACAAAAATCAATGTGAGTCATGTATGATAGTAGGAAAGTGACATTATTGTCTCGAGATACAGGTAGTTGTTACTAAGTAAAATACTTGAATTGTAAACTTGATTGGGCTCCAGCAAAGAGCCCAAAACTTACACACTCAATGTAGGTTTAAATAGCTGACTGTGTCTTGTTAATATATGTGGAGTCATCTCTGTTGTCTGCTCATAGAAAGGAAAGAGACTTAAGTGATCAGATGCAAGTTTTCATTCCTTCAGTATCTCTTTGTATAGTCCAGCAAATTCCCCAGGAGGAAACTGTCATCATATACAGCTGCAAGAAATAAATTAGAGGAATTGATAACAACTCTTGTCTATTCTTGATCAAAGACTATTTTTTTTTCTGCTTAGTCTTTGAAAGTTGTATTATAATACTGGCATAGATCCCCGGTCTAGAGTGTCGGATGTTCTGCTGGCACTGGTATCAAGCCTTATTCATGGAGGCTTTCCACTGGGAAAAAGAAAACTCAAGTAGTACATTACTGCTCTTCTTGAGGGACTGCTCTGACACCAGTGGATGACTTTAAAACCAAGAGGGCTTTAGGACATCTCTGAATGCAAGTCACAGAATAGGATTGTAGGCTGAAATACTGAAACCTATCAAAATTGGATTTTAAATTCTTAAAAACTCACATTCTCTATTCTCAGTCAGTTCCACTGAATTCTTCAAGTGGGTGTTTCATGTATGTGGAGGTGCTTTTTAGCATCAAACCACTGTAAATCTAATTATTTTCAATTTTAAATAATTGTTTATTTTTAAGAGAAAAAAGTACAAAAATACCTTTAAAGCAAAAAAATAAAGATTTTTTTAATTTGAAAATTACATTATTAAAATTTAAATATCAATGGGACTATTGAGGCATAAAATCAATTTTGCCATTATTTCCACAACAGGCAGGTTTCTACTACGTTCTACTTCAAGTTGTGTTTTACATAGTCTTTGTTCCATTAACAAGCATTAAGAATAGTTTGGATAAGTGAATTGACCAAGTTTGTTTTCTAATTTTGATAATATTCGTAATAGGAAACAACTTGTACCACTATATTGAAATAGTCCAGGGAGGGAGAACAAGAGACTAGGAGATTACCAGATTAAAAAAAAAAAAAAGGGCAAGCAGCAAGTTTTATCCCTTTCTCCTTTTTTTTTACATTCATATAGATTTTTTTGAAATTTTTCACAATTTCAATTCATTTTAAGGTGAAGAGTTTGGGGTAAAGTGTTCATGCTGTTTAACTAGTCTTAAAGGGATGACTTTTGTCCTGCATTGTCCACCCTCTATAACAGAATTTTACATGTTATAGTGGGTATAATCTCTGATCTCTGGTTTGTTCATTCTAATACCCAGCAGCTTCATTTTCATACTTTCTTTTCGGATATTTGATATATTTTAAAACTTTTTTGTCAAGGCATGCAGAAATGTTTTGTGTTTGGTGGAGGCTTGTTTTTTGCCTGCATGTTTTGTTTTTGTTTTTTTTTTTTAATAATTCCCTAGAGTATCAGTTCTTGATTATTTCCTTCACTTATCTTTAAAAATGCCTTTATTCTTCTTGTGTGTTTCTGTCTCTTTGCTTGTGACATTCCTTCTAACTATAAGTTTCCCTTAATTGGCAGGTTTGCATTTGAGTTTCCTACGTGGAATGACCCCTTGTTCCTTGTTCTGCAGTGTCAGGAAACAGAAATGTCATTGCTGATTAGGGGCCTGAACCCTCTGCTCCTCCTTCTCATACAGTAGGCAATCTTGTTCTGTACACACTCTAGCTGCAGGGTCAGCCTTAGGGGAACTCTAAACAAGTGTCCACATGGGATACCAAAGTGGAAGGGGCACTGATAGGGGCAAGTATTCTTTGAGCTCATTTGTCTACCACAGAAAGTCACTTCTATCCCTTTAAGTGTAAAATGTCCACTGGCATTGCCCAAGTGTGTACATTTTAACCAGACAGAAGCATTTTTGTGCCTCTGGCTTACTACACATGTACATCAGTGATGTTAATAACATCTCTGCCTAACAATGTGACACTGAGATGTACTTCTAATGGTTGTCTTTCCTCTGAACTGAGATACAAAAGCTTTCATTTTTGGTTCTGAAACCCTCTGTTAAACCAACTTTGACCTCATCCCAGGGCACGATTATCTAGTCTTGCTTGGGGCACCTGAAGCTCTAAAGGTGGCCTTGTATAGCTGTGGTTGAAAATCTCTCTGCTTAGTGCACAGAGTGCATCCTGTCTTACAACTGAGTGGAAACCTCTGCTTTTTCCACTTTTGCTCCTCACCTAGGGAAGTGGAACAAACCAGAAGAGGGAGGAACAGAAACTACACAGAAAAGAACAGAAGGTAGTGGCTTCAAGTGGCAGGGAACATGCGTAAGACCAAAACTTCTCCCTAAACCAAAGGAATCTGCAAAACAGAGAAACTAAAAAGAGGGGAGTGGGAATAACACTTCCTACCATATTCATAGCCTGAAGGAAGTCTATGGATGATCTACAAAGATGAGGAAATGGAAATGAAATATAAAGGACTAACTATGGATCCCTTTTACAGCAACTGAGAAAACTGATATTGCTTAGAGTATCTCAGGGATAAAGGAAGAGCTTTACTCCCTAGTGCAGGCCATAAGAGCAGTTCTATAGTCACAAGGATAACTTGTTATCTACAACAACTCCATATCCAAACCAAAACTATTAATCCAACACATGAGCTTGTAAGATCATATGAATTTAATTTTCATTTTACCTATGACTATGAAGCATATTTATTTATTTTCCATTCTGCTTATCTAAACAGCATTGCAAATAAAATATTTTTACCCAGTATAGAAAAAATTTWAAAAAAATCTAAAATTTGAATATCTGTGTGCTTGTTTTGTCAGACAGGTATATAGGTCTAAAATTAAACAAGRTTGTTGTTAATATATAGTTGTAATCAACATATTAAATATGTTTCTACATGTTTATGAATTTATAGACAGAGAAAAGAGAAAACCAGAAAGATCATATGTTGTTTATTTTTCAAAAAATATAGTTTAGAGGTGTCGGTGAGCCACATTTCTATAAATGCCTTCAGTAAGAGTAAATAAAACCTTTTACCAGTTTCATAAAGCTGACTTTGGGAGATGTAAAATTCAGCCCCTATTGACTGGCTTGTCATTAAAAATCCCATGGCACTTTTCACGAAAGAAGGGCTATTAGCTATAATACTCTGGCCAAAGTCCAAATCACTTTGTGGCTACCAAATCCCCAGCTGAAATAGTTTGTCTGCATTTTCTTCAAAACTTTGCTGTGTAGACCACCGTTTTTTTCTAACAGGCAACATCATTTTGATAGGGCTTATATGAATCTTTAATATCATTATTTTGGATCAATACAGTGATCCTTTAAAAAAAAAGTTGACATAATAGCAAATCTATGAATTATCAACAGCATAAAAAAATCAGATATTTTGAAAAAGATTATTTGGTTATTGGCATGCCCTTCTTTTTATGATTTTTTTTTCCCCTCAGGAATTTTCAGGAATAAACTTATACATAATGTAGTGATATTTGTTACCTGATATGTCATCTTTACTTGGAATCCATGGACAAGTAATTAAACAAGTAATCAGTCCTAGAATTTTGAGTTTCTTCCTTTCATTGGGCAATAGTTTTAGATAATCCAGCTAAAAAAAAATTGCATTTAGTATGACTTGTTTAGATGAGATGCTGCAAGAACATTTGGTTTTTCCGAAATGTTATCCTTACTACTGAAATGCAGAACATCCTATGTCAGTTGTGAGAGCTAAAAGAGTGCTTTCTTCTACTCTACGTGGCCTGAAGGTATGTGGTATATTTGATGTTGTGCCTCCATGGCATTTGGGTGACACTGGTTTGGGACTAGCCTATGAATGCTCTCTCAGACCAAGACAGATACAGAAGAAAATCCAGCCCATGATGTTTTCCACGTTTTCAGCCACGCAATTAGCCCCTCACTTTCTAAATGTATCCAGAAATTATCTGAACACATCTCTTACCGCTTACTTCCTCACAATGTAACTTAACACAATACAATTTCACCAAGCTAAATTGAAATTAAGCAGGTTTAGAATAGGCTGACATTTTGGTAAGTAGCAGGCAGTGAGGAGTACTAGTCAACTGAGGCTAGTTCTAAGAGCTGCTGTAGGGGTTCATATTAGGCTTGACACCCTTCAATATTTATCAATTCTCTGAAAAGCAAAGATAAAATCAGAGCTGATAAAATTTATGGGATGACACAAAGATTGGCACACTGGTAAATAATGAAGACAGGCAGTCATGGGAAGTGATCTGTATCACTTGATGACTGAGCYAATTCAAATCATGAACAGCCAAAGCTATAGCTATGATTTTGCAGGAACAAGGAGCTACAATTAGGGTAGACATTAGAAAAGATAAAGGTAGTCATTCCAGTTTGGTGCATAGTGTATGTCCTGTTAAAGATGGTCATATATATTTACCATGTGAGAAGAAAATCTTGCTTCTCTCTTTTGTCCTGACTTTCACAACTTCCTTCTAAGAATTGATTAGCTTCTGACCCTTTTGTTTACATGTTTGCTTTCATTTACATTCATGTTTCTGAGTATACTGTTGTTAGCAAAAGGAAGAAAAGTTCCATCTTACTTCACCAAATTTGAGTCCCACTTCTAGAGTATCATAAACTGTCCTCACAAACCATTGGTAAGCATACATCATGGACAAGTAATTAAATATAAGCCTCCAGTTAAATGCCATAGCAAAAAGAGACAGTCTGATCTGTTGATATGTAAAGGGAGAATATTGAGTAGGATTAGAGAGGCAATTTTATTATTGTTGTTCCAGTCTGCATTTTCAAAAGATTACAGAAAAATTTGGAAGGGTTCAGATAAAAATGATTCAATGTCTGGAGAAAAAAGCTCAAGCATGAGAGACTTAAAYAACTTTGCATAGATCATTAAAAAAAAAGAAAAGAAAAGGCCAGGGAGAAAGACTAATCTTCTAAAGGATCTGTAATCCGGTAAAGATGGGCTAAGGATGAATATTTTTGAGGCCGAAGAGGAACATATTTAAATTTTTAAAAAAAGAATTATTAGTTAGGAGTGAGGATGAGGGAAATAGCTTCGCCTCRCGCTATATTTAGGTAAGGATAGGACAGTTTACTGGAAAATATACTTCAGTCAAACTCAGATTACTGAGGATTCAATGCAGCAATCAGGAGCTAAAAATCTGTTGCTTGCTTTACACAGGGGATCAGACTAGAGGTCTCATCAAACCTTTTTTTGACTCTAAATTGTACAGAAATTTTGTATCAAATTCAGCTAATGGTCCTGACAATTCTGTTTCACTTTTCATCATTTCAAATCTCACCAGACTTGAGACTTCACTCGGGCAAGTAGCTAAGCATTTGTGAGAAATCSCTGACTCAGGGAGATCCCACTGTATGTGATTTTAAAATAACAGGAAGCATAAAGCAATACCAGATGTGAAATTTCCAAGACGAGTGTGAAAGGACAGTGTCAGTGCAAGCATGAAACCTGAAAACATAGTCTTGGGGGGAGAAGGAGGAAAGATGTGGAAGAGGAAGGAGAGAGACCTCCAAGGATTAGTTTGGATAAATATAAGATTAGTATCCAAACTTCTTGGCACTTCTCCAAACTAAACTTCTAACCTTTAAGGCTTCATCCACCCATCATAATTCTAGCTGATCTTGAAGACTCAAGCTTCCAAGGTCATGGCTATTAAGGGGCAGAAGGAGGAGACTACTAAAAAMATCCAAAACAAAACAACTTCAAAGCTTTTAAATAATAATTTATGCTAATTACATTTGTGAAATAATTTTTCCTACATTTCCTAACATGGAATATCTCCATAGTCTCCATCTGTTTATCATCTAAGATGTGTTAGCAAGATGTGACTGCTCATCATTCTGCTCTCTCACAGCATGTTACAGTCACTGTAATAACATGTACAATAGAAATAAACTACTTGATCCCTCATTAGAAAATAAATTATACTGCCCTCATACATTTACTTTACTTGTAAAACATTAGAATAGAGCTCATGAAAACATTTACCCACAAGAAAAGCACATAGTTAAATATGATCCAATGCATACGTTGCTACCTAAGGCTCCTTGGAATAATTTCTCCAGCCTGTAGATAGGAGGTTTATAAATCCATCTCTGGCATTCTTCCAGTAGCATTTTTAAACTCTTGGAATCTCCCCTTTCCTGTGGTTCCTTTATGTGTTTCTTGTCATTCCAGTATCTCCAAGTTGCTCAATTTTCACCTTATAAACAGGCACTGGCACAATGCTGATCAACTCTTAACTAATGGAATTTATCTTGTATATTGTTACAATTCTTGAGGGTTTTTTAACCTCTCTGCTTTTAAGTTCAATTTTATTTCAGAGTACTATGGTGCATAAGATTTCTGTCAATTCGTGTTTTCTTTCAGATCTCTTATGTTCCAACGTTTTAGCACACAACCCTTATAACAGCACTGTCACCACAATTCTGGATCTCAAAATTATGACCATATTGTAATCTCAGGAATGAAACCTTTCTTAAAGGATTTGTGGGGAAAAAATGAACAAATAGTCTATCAAAATTACGATGCTTCACTGCTGTGTGATGACACAAATACTTCTTGAGTTACGTGGGAGAAATATAAGTTCATTTGGAAGCGGCAGTGATAGTCCCCAAACAACTTTTTGAAGCAGAATATTCATTTTGTTAAATATGGTTATTATCATGGTTTTTATTCATGTTTATACAAAAACTTCTAGTCAAACACTATAAGTTAAAGTAAATTCCAAAGGATATTCTGGTATTTAGGATTTAAGTCTTTCCACAGTCACAAAGGACTTCATATTAAGATCTTTTCTGCCCCACTGCATTTTAAAGCTGTGTTTCTCTTCACTGCAGGGAGAAAACAAAAACAAACAAACAAAAAACAAAATAAAAAACACCCTAAACAAACAAAATAAGCCATCAAGCCTAAAGTCTTTAATATTTATTGAATAAATGCATCTTATTGTAAATAATATGTCACATTGCTATGAATATGAATAAAGACTGACCAAGGATGGATCTCAAGAATTTGCTCATTGACTCCAAGGTTATCTTCTATTTCTATGTCTTTGTGTATTAAAATAAAGTCCTCAATGTATGTCACTCATTCAAGAAGCAACCCAAAATACTGCAAAGTTAGAGGAGAGGTGTAAATGTTGTCCACTGATTTTAATGAGGGGTTAACTTAAAAGTGTTAACTTTGAAGCTTAATTACACCCAGAGTAAATACAAATACAGCAAACCACTGCCAGAGGATGAATATCTTCAGCTAAATCTGTCTAACATGTCCAAATTTTAGTCAGGAATCAGTTATTAATTCATTTAAATGGAATAGAACTATGAAAAACTGATGGCATAACATATACGTGGAGCACTGTAAGGGAACTTTGTGCTCTGTTTCAAAAGACTCATCTAAATAGATACAGATTGAAAATACAAAGTATTTCTACAGAATTAAGTAAAAAAAAGGTGTTTTTTTTCATTCTGCCACTAGGCAGCTATTTATAGTAATATGCAATTTAAACTTTCTGCCAACAATTTAAAAGTGTTGTATTAGAAAGCATTTTACAGAAAATCTAAAAAAACTCTTTCCTAATGAAGTTAATTTGTGCTAATCTCAAGAACAAAGATGAAAAATTTGACACTCAGTTCCATAAATCTTTTTCATATAAGTCTTTTCCATAGCTTTTCAATATCAGTAAGATTTAGATAAGACCTGAGAAGTCTTAAGTCACTTCCCAAATAGTTCATTTAGATCATGCATTCAGTATTAAGCGGTACTATTATTGTCAAGGGAAGTCAGTAAATCACAAAGAGCAAAAGAATGAGTGATCCCATAACCCGGAGTAAAAAATATAATCTAGAGTGACATTAATAACACAAATTTGTTTTCTTACAAATTTTGAATGGCTTGTGCTACTGTTTCATCAGATAACATCCCTACACAAAAGTCTTTTTCCACAAAAACTTTCAAGAATTTCCCTGAAATTATTTCACTACTAGCATGGAATAGCAATATTTTAACTGCTTACAGGAGTTTTGCACATAATTTGACATTTTATTCAATTAAAACTGAATTAGAGGTAAGTAGACAAAATACACTTTCACAGAATAGAAAATGTCGTTGGTTAGCAGTAYGGGGACTAGTACAACAGGACTTTATTATTGGGAAGGAAAGCATGAAATACACGTATTGATTTTTTTAGTGATTTCAGAAATTAATATCTACTGTATATAGCCCATGTATATATATTTTATTCACTTTTAATACATACTGAATATTTTTACCTATTGAATTGATTAAGAAATGCTGGGTATGGTTATTGAATACACCACAAAACTAAAATTTTCTGAATGTTATGTTCAACTAATAGTATTGATACTGTCAATAATGTGTGAGAGCTTTAATTATAGGTACTGGCCTGAAGCTTGTTTTCTGCCTTTTGTGAGGTGGAGTAACATGTAGACAGGGACATAATGGAATGTTTATGTGTATATCAATCTAGTAGTGACAAATTTAGAGATGAGAATAGTAGTGCGGTAGGGCAAAGGATTCACAACTTCAGTTGCGATTCTGGTTTCCACAGTCCCCTTTTGAACACACTCTTATGATTTCCACAGCTTTATAGGCATGACTCTTTTGCTACAGAAATGTATGTGACCAAAACCCGGTAGTTGTTTCTGTTAATGGTAGATCCTGCTGTGCTTTGCTAAAAGGCTTTAGATTCACTTTACTATACATAATTGAAACACCCTTGTTTTATGATCATCTGCATCATCATGTAGCTGAACTTACTGAAACTATATGAGAAAGACAGTTCTGGCCTGAGATTCTCTTGCATTGATATTACATATGCTTAACCAGCAGAAAGCAATGCAGAAGAAAAATAATTCTGACTAATAAAAGTTTCATAAAAATGGAATTTTTCTTTGCACTAGACAAACCAATGAAGACTACACCCAGGATTCCCTGCCGTTATTCCTGCTGGATAATCATTAATTTCAGAAGTAAACCATGAAAAAAACCCCATCAAATGACCCACCCCCCCCCAACACAACAGCAAACCCTCTCTTTTCCTGTGCAATCAATGAATCAATCAAAAATAATATTCGGTCTTCAGTTTTCCAGTTGTTCCTATGGCATTGTTCCACCTCCTGAAATGACATTACCTGACCTTTACTTCAAAGCAAAAGAACCAGCAGAGGGAAATTTGTAGTAGATTTCCTGGAAAATTCAACTCTTCTTCTCCTCTGCTCTCCAAAATCTGAACAAAGTTGTGGACTACTTTTTCACATCTCGTCACCTCACTTTCTTCTCATTCTTTCCATTACAGTACTTTTATAGCTGATTATATCTTTGCAGAACAAACAGTGAAGCAAGAAACACATGTGCCCTGTTTGTCTCTTTCTTCCACACCAAGTTTATTTATCTCTTTTCTCTCTACTACACCCCTCCTTAATTTTTTTGACCCTAATATTTTTTCTTTATTTTACTACTGGGCAAATATTTCATCATGGCTGAGTATAATGCTTACATGCCAACATGAAGTTTGACCTGACAGAAACTTTACACTTAATTTTTGAAAAATTTCTTAGATAAATATATGCAGACATGAAAGTCTGATATCTACAGATTAAATGAGAGTTAGTGACTAAACACCTTTGAAAATAGTGTTTTTATATTCTTTACACGTCAGCACCCTAACTCTAAAATAGTACCTGCAGAAGCCGAGATAGGGAGGAAATGGTACTGCTGTATAGGAATCCAAACCTTTGACAAAGAAAAAGAAGCTGTAGCACAGCATCTGTAGTAACCTAGGCTTGTTGGGAGCTAAGAGAGATTATCTCAGGGCCTGGCTGAGAACACTTCTGCTACCGATCAGGAGGTCATATGATCTCATTCTTTGCTTCCCTCTGAATAACACAGAGATAATTTATGCAGACAGATTCTTCTTCAGATATCTGTTCTCTATATGAAGTTGTCCATGAGTAGTGGGTTCTTTCTGTCATCTTCTCTTGGCTGACTCAATAGCTTGGTTTTGAAATCCTTGTTAAAAAACCCCAAGCAATAGACATCAGTCCTGGTCACTCCTATCTGACTGACAATTCTGATTTGGACAAATGTAAAACATATATCCAGACTAAAGTGATTTGGAAAATTTAAGTTAAGAAAATGCTGTGGTTCAATAGTATTGATTACTGTCCTAACTTTGGTACTTGCTGCTGATTCGTAGCTCTGCCTTTCCATCTTCCTTCAGATATGTAAAATGTCCTCTGTAGTCTTGACAGATAGGCTCAATTACAATGGTAAGATAACTCTATTATTAAGAAGAACTTTAATATAATAAATCAAACTATAAATAACCTTAAAGGACTTTTCCACACAGAGCAGTACTTAACATATGCTTTATTAAGTAGAGTTTATAAATTATAGATTTCCTCTTATTCTCAGCATCTCAATTTCACCTTATGAGGCCCATTTTAAACAATAGTATAATGTCAACCTAATCAAAAAAGTCTCATGAAATATATAAATTTATATATTTCATAGATACAGGATTCAAATTCACTTTAGAAGTTTAAATTTTAATTATCTCTCAAATTTTGAGTTATTCAAGAGCAAAATGCACAGCATACCATACTATTGTTTACTGAGTTTATTCACCTGTGCCATTAAAAATACGATAATGATCTAGTACTTTTTTAAGAAACAGGATTCACCTCAAGGAAATGTTATTGTGAATAAAGAAAGTATGTAAAAGAAGACTATAATTTCAAATTTTGCCTTTAAGAGTTAAATCAAGTGAGGTTTTATTTTCTGAATCCCTGAAATTGAATTAACTCCTCTGATTTTGGCTCATATTTCTCAGATAAGGCATTAGCTATCTAAATTTATATTCCAAATTTATATTCTGTCCCTTTATCAGATTATTAAAGCATCTTACATATCTCCTAAAGAGAAGACAAAAAGGTCTCTGTTTTTCTCTTTCCATCTCTCCTGMCAGCAGGAATTGATTGGCTTATTTTTTGGCTTTGGTACTGCTAGGTGAGAGAAGTAGGCTTCACTGATTTGTTCTGAAGGTACTGAAATTTATGACCACTTAGATCTAGTCCAGATGTGGTTCCACAGTTGTGGTCAGCTGCCAAAAAACTTTAGCAGCTGCGCAAATGCTTATGACCACGTAGGGACAAGCAGTCTCTCAGGAAATTTCAGTCAATCTCACAGAGCATGGAAGTTTTGAATTTAACACAATATTCGTTGGAAAGTAACTTAGTGCTGTGATCACAGGCACCATTAGTTCAAATACCTTTCTAAAGTTTTGGGTTTTTTTGACTGAACTTTTGGATGAATAGACTTCCATAAGGTCATTATTCATGATAGCAGAGTTTTCATTGCATCAACTCCATACATGGTATCTATTATGGTCAAAAAACTTAAAAATGCGGATACTGTACCTGTCCAGTCTAGCCATAAATTGAAGTGCTGCTACTCTTTCAGCCTTGTTCTTACAGATGAAGAATCAGCATCTCTATTTGCTGCCAAAATCAGAAGAACACAGACTGATATTACTAACTGAGCTTTATTTTTTTTACTTTTTTTTTGCATAGCTTTAATGGTAAACATGAAGCAAATATATAACACATGAGGGAGAGTTTCTTCATTGCTTGTGAAAATCATGTAGTCCAGGCTAGTAGCTGGTATAATGGATAGAAAAAATAGGAGTTTGAAGGTCTTCACCACAGGTGGTTATAAAGGGTATAATTTAATATTATGGTTATTTCCTTATAATAAATAAAATTGTAATTTGAGGATGTTGTTGAGATACACTAATATATTTTAAAATGTTATAATCTACACTGTAATTAAAAGCAATAAACCTGAAAATCAAGAATATGCTATAAAGACAAACAKAAATATATCATGCTCTCCTAACCTTTTAGACTATGCCTGTCTGGGAATATTAATAGGGGATTCTACTCTGTTGCCTGGGAGAAAAAAGCACCAGGCTGGAGGTCGTGTTCTCCACTCTGACTAAGATTGAATATCTAACAGTCATAACACTCAGGAAAGAATATCCATGAAAGTAAGTAAGGACTGTAATTGAGCATAGGTTTTAGGAGGAAACAAAAACTGCAGCTTCTCAGGACATTGAGGCTGGGGTTAGAATGAGGGAGAAACAAGACTGGGACTGATGGGGAAACAGAAGAGGGAATGAAGATCCTAGGAACACGGAAAATACTAGGTTGGAAGGGACCTTTGGAGAACATTTGTTCTGAACTTCTGCTGAAGGCAGGGTATTAGTTTAGATTATCAAGGCCCCTGACAAACCAAATCCTGAATAGTCCACCACTTCCCTGGGTAATACGTTGTTTTAAAGTTAGCGTTAATTTATGCTAATTGATACGAATTAATGATTAATTATTAGTTAATTAATTATATAAACGATATTAATTAATAATTAAAGGTATTAATGGAAACTGAAGTATGAATGGAAATACTGAAGTATTTTCAGGACAGTTTCAGAGAATTTGCTGAATTGGATATAGCATCTTTACAAGGAGAATGAGTGAGCTGCAGCAATCCTAGGAAGTCAGACAAAATTTATTATTCTTTTATCTCTATGGTGGCCTCTATAGCACTTTAGGATTAGTGTTTTTCTTTGCCTCATGAAGTTTGCATTTCAAATGGAACCCTTGTACTAACTGTGGAAGGGGGAAATGGGGGAAGGACAGATAACTGTCATCCTAGCATAGTTTATAGAATTCAGGACTAGGGGTATTTCAGTACTATTTTTCCCACAGACTGGATCAAAGACTGTAGGGCTGCCAAAACTCTTCCACTTTATCTCAACTACTAAAGTGTTCAAAAGGAAAAGCCATGTTTAAGGTTACTAAGACACAATACTTCCAAGAAGCTGCCTGTCAGGTTGTCTGCACTGAGCTTTGAGCTCACTTACAAATGCGGTAGTGATAACAATTTCAAACATGGTTTGGTTGGTCAGATGACAATGTCAAAGTTTCCAAAACTCTTTTCAGGCATGATATTTGAGCTGCAATGATATGTAACATAGACTTTTGGAAAATGTGTTTAAAATATTATAGCCTATTTAAGGTAGAATTACATGTCAAGCAAGTTCAGATTTGTTATTTAAATATGACTCAAAGCTCGAAGTAGACAGAAAGAGACAGGCTGTCCCATAGCGATATGATGGAACATTKTCTTTAGTGTTTATAAATGATGAGGATGAGACAAAAGAGACCTCATCATGTATTTTGAAATAAATATTTATTTCGCACAAGATAATTCATTCACGGTATAATTTTCAGTCTTTGAAAGGCAGAGAATTTGCTACAGCTCTGTTTTTCTGTTCTCCTCTATCTTAATAAAGTTTGTGTAGTTCAGATGTCCTAAAATTTTGAAACCTTTACTAAGGATGCCCAAAACTCTTGTCCAGTTATTTGTATGTTCTACCAATCTCTAATTAGGACCCTAAAAGTTTGAAGTGACGCACACAAAAGTAAGGGAGTACTGTTTCCAGCATAACTAGTCCAGCCAAAGGTTTGTGAGCTATAAGAGTGAAATGAAATACCACCAATTTTTTTTTTAAATATCAAAATATTTACGTGTTGTAAATCTCCCACTGTTTTTTGTTATGTTGTGAAGACTCAATTTAAGCTGCAATTTTAATACTTGACATTCAGAGCTTCTCAGCAGAACTACTTTTTTCAAAAATACATACACATATAGATATAATACATACACATATAATAAATACATCTTATTTGGAAATTAGCAAAGTATCTGAAAGTTTTGTTATAATAATGTTCCAAGAAATATGTTCAGTCTGTCATCAGTCACAGGTCAGATATGCTAGATAGCTGGCATCCTGCATTTTATTAGGCAATGATGTGAAAAATTTAGACAGACTGTATAAGTATGAATTTTTAACATATTTTACTGATGAATACTTTCTGTGCTATGATTAAGTTTTTAGATGGGCCTTTTACAATACATTTCCTGTAAGGACTTTGGTATTTTTATAGCAATTGTACATTTGGCTTTTTTTTAAGCATGAAATGTTGTTTAGGGCTCTAAATAATCAGCCTATATACAGAAGGTACAATATGCACATTAACATGAAATTTGTATTTAGTTGTTCACTATATAAAAGAAATTCTAGACAAAAAAGTTAAAAACACTAGGATAAGTTCTAAAAACTTCCCTGAGTTAAGAAAATCGTTAGGAAAGATCAACACATATCATTGCATTATCTACAACACAATTTGCCTTGGAAGAGTTTTTTTTTTCCTGAAAAGGAAGCATCCATTTAGCATGTAACTGTTATGTGTCTGTCTTCCCTGTGACAGTTGCCTGCAGGGTGAAGAGCCTCAATAGATGTAGGATTGAGCAGGCATTACTCAAGGGAACAGAGAAAAAAAGAATGATTATAAAGAAGTTAATAAATAAAAATATTGATGTGCTGTTCCTCTCAGTCTATAAATGTAAATCCTATTGCTTAAAATTTATAATTATAGTCAAACATTGCTTCATATTTAAAGGGTTGTATCACCTATCAACAACTGTCATTGTGCATGTTGACATCAACATCAAGGCCACTGAAACGACTGTGGTACATCAGACCAAATGTACAGCTATCCATCCTACACCAAGTATGCAGTAGAAATATAGTCAATTAAGAGGCAGTCTTAATTGCCTGGAAAATACTTTGGCTGGCTGTGTGTCATCAAAGCTAAACAAGGTAGGATAAGAGACATCTGTCCTTTACGTAGTATTCAAGTGACCCATGAAATATCAGCTTCAATTCACAGTCTGGTTCTCCTTTTCAAAGGTCTTTGGCCTATCTATCTTGAGTACTTTTTCCAGCACTCCAGCCATATCACAACTCGAAGTTTTATTCACCAAATTTGAATGTCAGCAGCAAGAATCTTTGAGCTAGACACTGCAGCTACTCAGAAATAYCAATGTAAATAAGCAATATTTTAAAAGAAACAAATTTGAAGCTCGAAGAATTCCTGGAGAAATGGTAGGTAATAGATATGGTCAATCTAAAGTAGAATATATAATAACGTTTTATGTAATCCTCAAGACTATTTTAAGTTGTAGAAGAAGGGAAATACGGACATTTTCATGAGATAGTGGCAGTTGACTGTGCAGCTGCAATTCAAATGCAGCAAGCATCAGAACACAGTCCTGTTCTGACCATTTCTGTGACCAATCTTTGCTTCAAGCAGAGTTGGCATGCAGTGTCTGGAAACAATAACAGTCATATTTTGGAGTGTCTAAGTTCAGATGAAAATAGCTAAGAAGTAATGTTTTCTACTTTTGATAGGGAACTGTAAACTATATAGTAGAAATATTTAGTGACTTTATATCTATTCTGGATAACAACTTGTAATTGAACTTTAAGGGCTAGTCAGTGTAGTAGAAGTATTTTAACCCAGTAGAAGTCCAGAAGGCAGCAGAGTGAAGTAATGTGGATCCTTGTGAGGTGGCAACACACAAAGTTAGAAGAGAGGGACATAGAATTGAAGTTGAAAGTTTTTGTATTATCATTGAAAACAATGATGTTCTCATGCTGTTGTTCACTTAAGATGAAGCTTTTAAAATTCCAGTCAACAAAGCTGTTATCAGATAAAATGACACTACACAGAAATAATTAGCTGATTCTATCAGACCAAGTAAAATTAAGATCTGATTCAGCCACTGCAGTTGATACATTATAGGTCATATTCAAATGAGACTACTTACTGTTGTGTCAAATATAACTCTGGAAGAACAAGAACTGCAAAATCCAGTAAAAATTATCATTTGGTCATATATGTTCTGATTTGATATTTAATATATCAGTTGGTGGTACTATGAACAAAGTCAATACAAATAATTCCATGGAATATAGAAACGATTTATACTAAAACTGAAGTTTGTACCTTCTTTCAGGGAGTACTTTGAATTGTGGTACCAGAATTTAAAGATATTATTTACAGCTTTATGAATTTATATTTACGTTAAGAGAAAATTTCTCAGTTAAAGCCCTTGAAAGAAATGAATTTTATCCATTCAGAGAAGAGAAATATTTTCACAATGACCTCCACAAGAAAACTTATAAGGAAGAAGAAATCTTTGCTTGGCCTTCTCTTACAAGACATCTAGAGGATGGTGTCTCACCTCCACTTTAAGAAAAAAATGTATAGCTACAAAAAAATCACAAAAAACCCCTCACAAATAAAAAAATTAAATCAAAACTAATCCTTAAAATTGAAGATGGATGCATAATGGTAAATTCATTTAACAAGTTGGAAAACCTACAAATAAGATTTTGCAAACATGAACTAAAAACTAAAAGTGAACTTGACGTAATAAAGATATTTGCTCATTTATTTAATGGATTTCACTCATTCTGRACAATTAAGCAGAGTGAGTTTGAATTTGGGGTCATACTTAATTTCTTATTAGCCAAGTAACACTTGTYATTTATTTCTCCTTCCTGTATATCTTCAGAATTCAGCTAGTATAAATGCCATAGGATGGAAACATCAGCAGATGTTGTTGATAGCATTTTGGAAGGGCATAAAGGCCCAATGCCAAACCAAAATGAAAATTCACATCTTATGTTAAACACAAAGTGTTTTTCTGCTGATACCTTCTGCTSTAAGTAATATCTGAGTGGTAAATTACTTGCCCAGTTAGCAGGCTGCTGAGAGCATTTTAGACATTATAAGCAATAATTTTTATACTGTTGTCAATGAAAACATATCAAAATTAATCAAAGCATCCCAGTTCTTGTAGAAGACACTGAGCTTTTTCAAATCCCAAATATAAATTTCCTTGACATTTGACATCTTAAAGAAAAAAAAAATGAAGGAAAGAAAAAGACCAAGAGGCCATCACTATCCTAAGCTGCTTAGAGATAAGGAGGTATTAAAAAATAGAGTTCTGTGACCTGGGGTCATTAATTGATTGTTAGACCAAAAATGAATCTGTGAATAACTACTTTGATTCCCTGTATCATCACAAAAGCATCCTTCCCACATAACGAGTATACTGATAGGAAAGTTTTCATAGCCKTTTTATCACTCCTTTTACCTCAAGCACTACAGGTTTTGGGCTAACGTGAGGTACAGTTCACTAATATACCCTGTATCAATGCACTGACCTTTTATCGTGACTCCTAGCTCCAGGAAGAACTCAGACTTACAATAAGAGTTTAAATTTGAGAGAGGTTATTTTCCAGATCTCTCTTGTTGCTGTTTGGAGGTCAATTGGTTGCAGTGGGGAGAGTAAAGGGTATTTCTAATCATTCTTAGAGCAATGTATTCTGTTAGAGGGCAGTAATATTAAGAAGGAATGTAGGGAAACAGATAAAATGTAATGAAAGTTGCACAGCATAAAGATTTCAAAGATTTTAACTAAACATCTACTTCTTCTAGATTGTTGAAATGACTTAACAAGCTATGGGTTGACCTGTGAAACCTGACGTTCCAARGGACTGAGATTGACAGTTGGATTGGGAATGGTAACCCTGTTAACCCAATGAGGTTTTCAATTCTGATGCACACAGCAAAGAATCAGTCCTCATTTTCCTGGGTGGAAGTAGTAAAAAAGAGAGCACCCAAGTTTGAGCAGCCTTGACCATTAAGGCAACACATAAAATTGGTGCATAATGATGAACATTACTGGAATCTATTACCAAGGGAAACGTGCAGTGGATATATAGGATAACATTCCTTACTGTGAACACTGATATTGAACACCTTATACAAAGACACCACTATGTAACAGAAAGGACGTTACACATGCACTTCCACAGGGATTCCAGAGACTATTATGAATCATCTTCACAGTAAATATTGGAAAACCATTTGAATGTTTCACTTACTGTCATATATAATCACTAGATTTTCATTAAATTTGCAATGAATGTGCTCTGACGTGATCATATTCRTGATTTTAAAGAATATCTCAAACAGTTTTCCAGGAGTAGTAATCTAAAAAGTAGTAATCTAAATCTTACTAATGTGGTTAATAGATATCAGCATTCACTGTTTTCTTATCAAATTTATATCAAATTACCTTTGATATAAATATCAAGAGTTGCTGTGTACAGCAGACCAACTCATCAGGTACATTTAGAGAATCAAAATGATACTCAAGCATAATCAAGTATCTGCTAACTGATGGATCAAATAAAGCCTCATCTTCTCTTTCAGAATTAGTGTTAAAATGATGTTCTGGGAAACTGGTCAAACAACAGGCAAATAGATGTCTTCCTACTAACGCCAGCAGAGTTATGCAATTTGTAGCTGAGAATCCCATTATGGATCCCCTACATCTGTATTACTCCAGCAGGAGCACAGAAACACAACTGCCATTTTCCACACCTTTGGGATGGAACATTCTTCTGAGTAAGATACTTTTATATCTTCCCTCTCACAGTCTCTCCTCCTCTCTGTCTTCCTTGCACAACAAATAGCTGGTAGCCACCTCTACATACTTTGCATGTTGGGATGAAGGAAGCAGAGACAAGGACCTTATTTCTTATCAAAGAAGTGGGCCAAATGAAGACAAGTTAAGAAAAGAAGTAAAATGGCAAAAGTTTCTTTACATTTTCAACTTTTATGCCCTTCTGTGGCTTGATCAGAATAATTGAAGCAAATATATGCAAAGAAATGATATATGACCTAAAAAATTGAGAGGAAAAAGGAAGCATTTATCAGCTGAAATATGATTTGCTAGTTAATCACTTTGTCTTCAGATGTTTCAAGCTAAAGTTTGTAAACCTTATTTTAGGAGCTTTTCTTTAGCATCTGTATATCAGACGCATGACAGAAGAGGTGTGAAGAGACTGTTCATTTTCTAGTCAGCCACGCACCATAAAGACTATCTGCAAACCACCATTTGTTCTTCAGTCTAGAAGATATACGTGAAATAAAAATATAAGTACTAACAACTTTAACCACAGCAGGCACTATTCTGAAAAGAATATTTTTTTCTTATGTGATTTTAAATGCTTGATCTTACTGCATTTGTAATATATATAAAAATATACAATAGGGCATTTGCAGCTCCTTTGTAAAACATGATGGAGAATTCAGACTGTTTACTCATTATTTTCTTAAAGAATGTCTCAGTGAAGTGGGACATGGAAAACTACTTAAAAATTAGGCTCTTCTGCAAAAGGACATTGTTTACCTGTTCCCTTCCAATCAGACAGTCCCGCCCTTGCAAAATTTTGCCATTATAAGGACTCCATTTGAGCAGTGACTCTATTTTGCAAATAGCCACCAAATTGTACACGGGACAACATATCTTATGACTAAATAAAACAAAAAACATATGTTCTTGGAAGAATTCTGAACCTTGAAAATCTGGCTTCGAAAAATCAGCAGTCACATCAGATTAGTTTGATCTGAACATTTCTTTTTTAGYATTAGGCAACAGAGAGAAAAAAAAGGAACAAGGACAGCAATGTCAGAAAAAAAGCAAGTAACTGCTGCTGTGGACAAAACCAGTAATGAGTTGTAACTAAGAACTGGCTGCACTTTAGGCCGGTAGGATGAATGTGTAAATACTAACAGGGTACATGTGCATCCAATAATGGATAACACCAATAATGTGTGCAATTCTGTTGTGCTGGCTGGATCCCTCATGTGTACATGTAAAAGTACATATATTCAAAAAAATATATGGGCATTCCCCAGAAAATCTGAACAATCCTTTCCAAACCAGCTTTCCACAGTTTCTACCTCCTRCTCCCTTCTGAGTTAGAGCTAGTCAAACAATTAAATTTGAATATCATTATTCTCAGATTCTGATTACTAAAACCAAATTTATGAATCTGCTGAAATTCGGCCTGGCATTACAAAGGGATACGTGCTTACCAGTACAACTCATCCCTGCAAGTCATTATAAAGGTAAGCATACCAAATAGCTATATTCCACATTTCATATTCCATTACTTTCTGCTTGGTCAAACATATAATAAAAATAACTTTGCTTTCTTTTTTTTTGTTGTTTTTTTTTTTTTTTTAGAGAGTGTTACCATGAAAAAGGACTCACAAAACACCAAGAGAGGTCCAAACATTCCTTTTAAGAATGTTTTATTTTTATTTGACAAAAATATGGCTTATACTTTTTTTTAAGCAGAGTTCAATTTACACATGACTTCATTCCGCTTTTCCTCGCCTTTGGAAGGTAATCACAGGGTCCAGATGCCAAGCTATGAAAGATCTTCTCCTTTCAGTTTCTTTCTGAATTAAATTAGATTTTGACTTGAGAAATGTGACCACATTATCTGTTTGAACATAAGGAAACTGCACAAATCCCTCATAAGACCTATGTAAAACTCCTTTTATGCTTAAGAAGGGGCAATTTTCTCATGTCCATATTTCTTAGAAAGGAATCTATGCTGCTCTTTAAGGAACTTGCATTCCAGTGCATATTTTTCTGGTGCAAGTTGAATTTGGGAATCAGTAGGAAAATGCATAATCAATTGGTTATGCAGTATAGCAATTAGATCAAGTTTTGTGAAGATTCCCAATGCAATGATGATTACATAATATAGCTAAGGTGCCACAGGAAACTGTAAATATAGCTAGGACTATACATTTTAKGATAAACCTTACTTGAAAAAAGTGTAAGGTGTGTCAAAACAAATAAATAAAAAAAGTAACCCCCAAAAAAGAACCCAAGGAGTTCAGTCTGAATCTCCACTGCAACTCTATCTGTGTTCTCGCACATTTTTTCTATAGCATATATTAAACTTGTAGAAGAACAAGTATATGCTCTCTAACTTCTTTTAATAGGTCTAGTACAATGGAGATTTTGAGGTGGACCAAAAGGTGGTAAAGCTGCAAGTGAAAAAGTGTAAAATGAATAGTTTAAACACTTCTACTGCATATAAATATTTAAGTAGTATCTCTGTAGGAAGATAATACTTTTGTTAGGGAAATTATAACTCTCAGAGAAGAATTTATATTTTTTTAATGTCTCTTTTMTTTTTTTGCCATACACTCATTTGTTCTTGACAATTATGTGAACTATGCTACTTGACATAATTGAAAAACAGCTTTCTGAGGGTTATGTTCATAATTGCTTTTAAACATTATTTGTATTTCTGAATTCAGTTTGATTTCATTGAATACTTGGTGTTTTCTACCKGTAAGTCTGAGGGGTTTTTTCCAATAGTGAACACAATTTATAAACATAGAGGTTGAAAAGTGCTTTTAATATCACTCAAAACTTTGTTGTAATTGTGCATTTAAAAGTACATCTAAGACATCAGTAGGAGAAAAAAATTACTAATACTGTGACATCCATGCTCAACACAGTAGTATAATAGATGAAGGTTCAAAATAAAAGATCAAGAATAAGCATGGCTTTGTTATCCATGATCTAATAAATGTGAAATAAGCTGTGAAGGCATTATAGACTTATGAGCATTATAGACTTATGAGCCAGCAGGAATACTGCCAAGAATAGTTCATGGGGCACTGAGCAGCTGGCTGAAAATTGCTGCTTTTTCAGGACTTTTGGACACATTTCTCGACCAGGGGCTCAGAAGCAACCAAACCACTGCCCCTAGTCAGTGTTCCTTCGAAGTACAGTTCATAAATTTAAATCAGCTGCTACTTAAGTTGGCAACAGCAAAAGTTCAAAATCCTAGAAGCACTGCATTTACTTGTTGGCATTTAAAAATGTGTTAATTGGCTGTTTCCTGTTGTGGGTGAGATGGAGAATCTGGGTGGGGCTAGAATCACATAACCATTTTTCCCCTTCCTCCCCAGTATGTTGAACACTTCTAGCAAAAACATTGAGTGTGACTGATGGCCCAGGCACTTCTCTGCACAAAATATCCCAAAGAAATCAGTAGCTAAAGTCTTAACATAAACTTAATTCAAAGCCTGTGTGTCTAACAGGTGTGATTGAAAGCTAAGAATTCAGACCTTCATTGTTACCAAATTAAATAAAGCAGTTATAAAATCAATGCAAGAAAGCATAGAAAGGTAAATTCCTAGCATTAAATTCTTAGTCCCCATAAAACTGTCCACACGAAATGGACAATCACTTTTTAGAGACAGGACCTATCAAAGAATACGAAAATTTGAAAAGTTAAATGGTAAATGTATTTACAAGTTCAGTGAGGAAACCAGAATATTTGGCCTTTCTCAGCCATATGAAATCGAGAAACTAGAAGATAGAACATTTGAGGAAGGCATGCAACACTGCAATGCTAGCTGGTTCCTCCTGACTTTCTTGCTAGATAGATTTGTGTCCTAGGGAGAATCTCTAAGAAATGTTTAATAAGAACTTCTATACAGCAACTTCACAATCCACGGTGACAATACTTCAATGTCTCACCTTGGGTAAAGGTCCATCTGTTGTATGGGCTGCTACCAGGTCCTTGGTCTTAAGTCATTCTTTGTTGTTTTCTGGAATGCTCATGCGTATTATAAATCACTTATTCTAAGGGTCAATTTTCAAAATAATCAACAATATTTCCAGCACGTCCACAAGAATATCTATTCAGATTTTAATTCTAAAAGCAAGTTAACAGAAAACCAAACAACAACAAAAACTCTTCCCTTCCAAATCAAAATCAGGTAATGAAAAAAATGGTTTTCAGCCTTTACAATATTAGTTGACTTAATTATTTTATAAGTTTAGCAATTTGGAATCATATCTGTACATATCCATTAAACAGAAATATGAAGTAGAAGAACTCAAATTATTGGGCTAGATTAGAATACTCAGAATTAGAACAAACCAAAATTCTATGACTGATCACTATCTTCAAGTTTTCAGTTACTTTATAAGGCTAGGAAATTAAATTTGCATTGAATAAATGTTATAGGCTTCTAATCACTATATGATACAAACCAAATTTAAACAACTACAACTCATTAAAAACATAGAAAAAATTTACTGGGTTGAAATTTTCATGAACAGTAATATAGCTGGGGGGGGGGRAAGTACAAAAAAATCATTTCTGTTGCTGTGGTTGTTGTACTTGCTGGCAGTCTTTGCCTAAAGACTTGATGAGACCTTGTAGCCCGTATTACTATGTATTATTTGTAAAGGCTCAGAGTTTAATATTAGGACAGATGCATCAGCCATTATATTAAAATGCAAATCACAGACAAAATAGAAAGAATGCAGAAACAGTGTCAAGGCTAGCTCTGTGCTTGGATTATATTTGTACATGTTTATGTTATACTGTAAACAAAAGTCATCTCCCTAACCAGCATCATCTGGAAATGTGCTACAGTGTGAACAGAAGAAATAAAAAAACCTAGAAAGTAAAGTACTTAAAGTTATTTTAACCACACTGATAAATATCACTCAAAAATATAATATTATTTCATAGACATTCTTATTCCTTCTGGTTTTGGTTTGTGGACTCTCATYCCAAACGCTTCAAAAGCCCCCAAAACAAAACAATTCATGACCACCAATAATTTTATTCATATTTCTAAATGTAAAATAAAGAAAATATCTGACACATGTAATTTTTGTAGCGTGAAAAATTTTGAAGGGATTAGTTTCCTTGAAAACACATTTGAAATTGTTGGACAGAGATATTCAACCCAATCAAATACCTTTTAACCATAAAGAGATAATAGATGCCAGTACTAGTTTAAACCTGAAGTTCTTATAGATTCATATAACTTATGGAGAGAGATGGGGTGAAAAACAGTTCTTTGACTTTGTTGGCCATYCTCACTTTTAATTTTTTTCATGACCTAGAAAAGGTTATTTCAAACATGACTTCTCTACCTCAGCTACCCAATACTCATCAATAACTAAATAACAAGAACCTACTGCCTTATCTAAAATTCTCATGCTACACTAAAGATAAAATCCTCCTAGAATCCTTTATTTTGCCTGTCTTGATCAGTAAAGTAAGCAACACGATATATCTGTTCCATTTTTTTGAAACATGGGCAGAAAAGTACTGTTGGTTATTTTATTGGCTTTTATACCCACTGGCTCATCTTGTCTGGTCATTCTATGGCTATGTCATGTTGCTCACATTTTGAAATTGCTGTCTTCCTGCTACATACAGCCTTTAGAGATAAATGTTCTTAGGAATCATTCTAATTTTGAGTTAACTGTGATTTATACAACAATCTAAATTAGTTATAATTTCTTCCTCTGTGTTATTATATGCATTCTAAATACACATAGATGCAGATGTGTCCTCTTCTGATACAGCTATGTCAGATGATAAAGTTCCTGTTACCTTACTCTCCCCTTGACACTTTGGTACCATATCCTCCTTCTGGAGATTACCACAGGCTGGTGTCTGCTAGCTAAGCTGTGCATACAGTTTCTTCCTCAACCATTTCAATTAAAATAAGGTGATTTAKCTCAGAGAGTTTAAATAGCAACTCTGTACTTGACCATCAAATTTGGATCCAAATGGATTAGGAAGAAATCACACAAACATTTCTGCTGGCATAGCTGATGAGGCAGTAAACCTATTCAGACAGCCCAGTTGCAGGTATGAGGGTGTGTGACAGCATTCTTGAGAGTCTGACAACTTTCTACAACATKAATCACAGATTAAATCACTCCTATTCTCTTAGAAAACAGGTCAGCCACCCCCTAAAAGCACCAGACACCAGTCATACAGGAAAAAAAAAAAAGAAAAAAAGTGGCAGATTCTGATCTTGTTTACATTCAAGCATATCTAAAAGCTTAAACATTTAAACTGATACTTTACAGAATTASAATTAGTCAGATTTTGCAATGCAACAGTCTGGACATGGGTGGGTTCATATATATTGCAAATATACAAACAGCAGTCAAAACACTTCTCAAGAGCTTCAAGATGGCTGAAAAGTTTTGCAAGAACTTGAACAATCCCATTAACTCTATGATATGAATAATCCTTGCTTATTTGAGTGGTCCCATGGAAAGTAATGGGAGTGTTGCAAAGACTAATTGCTGCATAACAGAGCTGATAAATGTGAGAGAATACAGCAACTTAAGATCAAATGCCATTTTGTATGGTGCAATTTAGTATTCCAGAATTTATAATGCATATCTTTAAATAAGTTAATAATGACAGAGTTTGAGTTAATGCACGTTGTGTTCAATTCTTACAATAAAAAGCTTTAATCTGAAAATAAAATACATTGGGAAACTACTATGCAAGTAAATATTCATCTTGACAAACCTCCATAAGCACAACAGATATAGGAAAATAATCAATGAACAGGATAAATTCACTGACAGAAAAGGAATATAATCTCCAATTATGGGATTTCTAAGTCTCTGTTAAAACTTCAAATCTTAACGTGTGTTAGCTATGTAGCTGTGATTATACCTGAAACTCAGGAAACTTCACATGTTCGGTCATTTCTTGAATGCATTTGATATCAAAGACCAAGTAGATATATTTTCAGTAAAAAATAATAAGCTATGTTCTTTTAAGTTCCACAGATAGAACTMTAAATAGCATCTATGACTAAAAATCACTTCTAGATTTTTTTCAGAATCACTACGTACATAAAGCAGAATCTGAGATCATTAATGTACTAAAGCTACTCTTGATTTCATGACAAAACTTCCATCCAGTAATCAAGTACCAGGATTCCCACAAAAGGCTGTCATACTTAAGATTTCATTTCTAATCTAGGTATATTAAAATTAAATAAGTAAAAATAAAAAGGCAGAATGAGAAKAAATGGAATAAAAATTTTGATGTAGTGTACTGAAGAGCCTCTGAAGGTTTTCTGTCACTTATACCATTTCTGTGGCCTTTGAGCCAAAAGCTGGGCACAGGAACAGCCATACTCTTCTCATAGAATCACAGAAGATTCTGAGTCAAAAGGGACCTTCAAGAATCATGGAATCCAAATCCTGGTTCTTCGCAGAACAACTACAAAAATCACACCAGATGTCTGAGAGGACAACCCCAAAAATCATGCCTTGCGTCAGAGAGCACTGTGCAAATGTTTCTTGTTATAGATGAAGATTGTTTAAATTTAGTTTCCCAGATGTATCAATACTTTGTGGTGTTTTCTGTCCCTCATAACTGCAGAGTAGCATTATCTACATTTCTGAAAACAAAACTAATAAAGGTGGGGGATTTTATCATTCAGACTTTTAATATTTGAAAATTAAGAAATTCAAAAATTGGGATTCACCACATTTCCTCTTTAAACTTGAGGGTTTTTGGGGTTTTTTTTTGGTGCCTAATAGTTTAGCATTTGGCATAATAGGTTGTTTGGACAGCTGATATCATAGAGGACACGGGATCAACTAGCACCTTCTCTTTATCATGTTTAAGTTTAATTTATCTATATCATAGCATTCCATGCTTACAATGACATATTTATGGAAACTTGAAATCTGTGATCCTTTCCTGCAAGATTCTTCCTAAATAAAWTGTGATCTTATCTGTCCTACAGAAAAAGGGGTGAAATAGCAAATTTCGATATTTCCATATGAAATGTTCTGTTCTTTCAGGCGTGTGGAGAAGGTAGCGGTGGCTTTTTGTTGTCTTTCCTCTCCTCATACACTGTTCTAATACCTACTGATACCAAATTAAGCACACTAATTATTGAAGTGACCGTGATGGAGATTCTTGTTTTCCCAACCAGACCCTTTCAATCACAGACACCACAGTCTAACCACTRTGTATAAAATGGAACATAGCTCAGTACTCTTACCCTCTCTTCCTTCTGAAATTAGGAAATGGTGAATCACATTTGGAAGTTACCCTTTGTTTCCAAATTTGTGTGTATAAAATATTTGAAATTTTGCACAAAAGGTATCATCTTTCCCCTCCCCTGCATTGTTTTTCCTTTCACAAATTCCAAAAAATATCATTTGCAGATTAAATACTAACCCCAGTTCTTTGGTTGTATCTGCCAAAGAGATGAATTATTATATATTTATTTACTATGTATTTATTATTTATTATATATTATTTTATACCTGACTGGCAAGCACAAAGGCAGAGAAAACACCCTTTATTGCATGTTTCATAACTCCTGACTGAAATGTACTAGTATTAAATACCACATAAAGAAAATACAGTTAGAATTATCAGACCACAGGCCTAAAGTCAGCCAAAATTAGTACATTTGCACTATTCCCATAATTCTCATCACTGAGACTTGAAGAAATCAATATAATTAGACATAGGCAAATTTTTTACAGTGTCATGGAGAGGGGTACATGGATGAAGAGTAAATGTAATGGTGCAGTTAAATCTGCAGCTCTGAAAATTCCACATCTAAATTCATGGTCACTGGAAGTGAGGAAGCTCTAGCAGGATAAACAAAACTCTGTACTCATCTTGGGTTTTATGTTCTTTCCCTAAACAAGCACTACAGACCAATATCCATGATACCTTTGCTTGAACCAGAACGGCAGTTCTTGCCTCCTAAGAGTAAGAAGACGTGGTTTAATGCTTGTAGTTTCAGAAAGTATTCTCAATACTGACTTTTTGTTTACTATCAAATTAAATGCAAAATACCATGCATACCAGCTACATTAGCATTGTAGCATATGCTACATTAGCAATTTTTTGCATGCCTTAAAAATCATAATGTAAATGGAATAGATATGCACATGGAGTATATTTAAAATGTGATAGCACAAATTTTGATAATTCAGTAATGATACTCCATGGTTGAAATTAATTTCACAAAGAGGTCTTCTGTTTGAAGAAACTTTGACTTGGAAATTGTCGTGTTTATTTTTAAAAGCTGCTATTATTGTCAATAGTCTGATGTGGCCTTCATAGATSCCATATGTGCTTTGAAGATGCTCATTTATAAAAGTACATTTGTTTATTTTCACTGATAAGAGACATTCATGATTTCTGAAGAAATAGAGTGGGCTATGTCAAAAACTAATGAGTTTTTACTTCCTTTTTATTCCTTAATGAAAAAATTCCTCAAATTTGAAAAGGAGAAAACAAAAACCATACAAATCTATGTGGAGGTAAGAATGCCTAGGAGCAGAAGGAAAGCTTTGCTTCAAAATTGCATGCAAATGCTCCCTTTTACACCTTTTAGCACTTTCTTTGCAAGGGATACTCTTCTGGCATACTTAAGCTGAATCCACATTACTGCAATATTTCTTGCAACAATTTAACTCCTATACTCTCTTTATTGCTCATGACTTGCTTTGAGCAATCTCTGTCTGAAGGAGCTTGATGGGGATTGAAAGTGGAGAGGAACGAAGTCAAGGATAATGTTCCAGTTCCAGATTCTGCCTTATTTCTGAAAAAGCAGTTGGCAAAAAACTGTTTGCAAAATTAACTTCCAGAATAAGTGAGAAGTGTGAATACTTTTTGCTGCTGATTTTATCTTTTCAGGGCTTTGTGGTGTCCATGTAGTGGGAACTAATGGTCTTGGAAAAAAAAATAGCTTTTATTGCTGCAAGTTGACTTGCTGCCAGAAATTCTTCAACCTCTGCGCCTTGCAGTCAATCAGACACGTAAATAGCCTGGATTTAAAATCTTAGGAAAATTCTGCCTGAAGGCACTGTAAAAAACCTAACACACTGAAACAGTAGAAATACTTTGGTATTCCTTCCCTTTCTGGAGACTTAAAAAACCCCCTAGAAACAAAAAACTAAAAAAACACCCATMATCCCATAATAAATAATGAATAACAGAAAAAAAGAAAGTTTTTTAAATGTAGTAGAAGTAAAAACTAGCACATAAACAACATATCTCATTACTGTTTGGGTGTACTTTCCAATACATTTGTTACAAGATGATGAAGGCAAAAATAATCATGGATGGAGGTCCTAATCTGTCACGGCAGGTGTTAGAGAGCTTACCAGAAAGGGACAGGTAACTCTCAATAGCTAGCTACAAATTCTAATTTTAGAAGTCTTCAGCTTTTCCCAAATTTCTTTTGTAGTACTCTGATCCCTGAATTGGATTTAGCATCTGGACTCCCTGCTTGTAGTTTATTATTTCGTCTGTCTGAAGTAACCCATTAGGAGCAGTAAGTGAGTTGCCGTGGAAGCCTTGCTGTTGATGGCAACAAGAGTAAGTCTCCAYGCTGAATTTCTGCTCTTTTGATTTAACAGGTCTGCCTAGCTGCCAAGAAGTTAATTGTGCTCAAACTCTTTCCTGGATTGCAGCCCCTAGCAGTAGACCCGTGTTTTGTGTTCAGGTAGTTCATCATGCTTCCTTTCTATTTTATCTGCTGCATATATTACCTTCACAATTGTATGGGCTTTGGCTGCAACAGAGTTAATTTTTTTCATACCACCTTGTAGGGTGCTGTGTTTTTGATTCGTGACCAAAACAGTGTTGATAACTGTCATGATTTGACCCAAGCTGGCAACCACTTACTCACTGCCCCGAGTGAGAGGGGACAGAATCAAAAGAGTAATAGTGAGAAAACTCATAGTTTGAGATAAAAATGGTTTAATAGGGAGAGCAAAAGCCACACGCACAAGCAAAGCAGAACAAGGAATTCATTCACCGCTTTCCGTGGGCAGACAGGTGTTCAGGCATCCCCAGGAGAGCAGGGCTCCATCACGCATAAGAGAGACTTGGGAAGACAAACACCATCATGCTGAACGTCCCTCGCTTCCTCATTCTTCCCCCAGTTTTATATGCTGAACACGATGCCATATGGTCTGGGATATCCCTTTGGTCTGTTGGAGTCAAAAGCAAAATGAAAACATCACTTAATTATCAACAYTGTTTCCAGCATAAATTTAAAACAGAGTCCCATACCAGCTACTGTGCAGAAAATTAACTCTATCCCAGACAAAACCATCTCAATAGCTCAGAGATATTTTAGTTATTGCTGAGCTTGCACAGCATCAAGGTCTTTTCTGCACCTCACTCTGACCCACCAGCTGGGTGTGCACAAGGACTTGGGAGGGGACACAGCTGGAAAAGCTGACTCGTACTGAGCAAAGGGATATTCCATACCAGATGACATTGTGCTCTGCAATAAAAGCCAAGGAAAAAAGGAGAAAGGGAGACACATCTGGGATAGAGCACTTTTCTTCCAAAGGAACCATTATACATGATGAAATCCTGCATTCCTGGAAATGGCTAAACATCTGGAAAGCAGTAAATTGATTCTTTATTTTGCTTTGCTTGTGTGTGAAGCCTTTGCTTTACCTATTAAACTGTCTTTATCTCAACCCACGAGTATTCTCACTTTTACCCTTCTGATCCTCTCCCGCATTCCACTGGGAAGGGAGGGAGTTATCAGCTCCATGGCTGAGCTGCCTACAGAGGTTAAACCATGACAACAATTATACAGTTTTATTTAAAGAGAAGTTTTAATGACAACTACTGTGTATTTGGTTCTTTTAACTTTCTAAGTAAAATAATGAAAATTTTCTATTCCTATATATTTATAACAATTTACCCATAGAGAAGGTAAATTTTAGTTACCACTTGGGGTGCCAATCAAGAGCTAATTTGCTGCATTATATTAATAACCTGCACACTATAACACAGACATGTAAAGAAACCAACTGCAAAGCTCATCACAAGACACATGCAGATGCAGCATGGCTTAAAAAGAAAACACTAAAAAGATTTCTGAAATAATGAAAAARATATGCCAAATACTTTTCAAATGATACACCCATTCTTTCTATAGCAGTGGTCTGCACTTGCATGTAAACACAATTCTATATAGAAATACCAYGTAATCAAGTCTCTGGATGACCAAGTTGATTAATCAGGAATTATTTTCCTTTAGCTGAAGACAGCAAACCAGCAGCAAGGTTATGATACATATAATTTTTTTGCTCCATATAAACTCTACTCTGAAAGACACCTTTCTCCTCTCAAACACAGAAATATAACTACATTTTCCAAAGTAACATCATTATCACATATCAAACCTGATAGTGTATTCCACCCATTAGAGTGAGATATTTGTAGTGAATCTCGACAAATAAATTTTGTCATAATTTTTGCCTTGTTTTATTTTAATTTAACCACTATATACAAAAGTAACAGTTTTGTTCTATTCAGTTCCTCACTTATAAATGATACTGTATTCCTTTAAGATTCTGAGGAACCTAAGAATCCATTAGGTGAAGTCTCCAGTGACTGGAAAAAGGGAAACATCACACCTATTTTTAAGGATAAAAATGAGAACCCTGAGAACTACCAGCCAATCAGCCTCTGTACCCAGTGAGCTCATGGAAGAGATCCTCCTGGGAGCTATGTCAAGGCGTGTGAATGGCAAGGAAGTGACTAGAGATATCAACATGGCTTCACGAAACAAAAATTCTGCCTGATTAATCTGTGGCCTTCTACAATGGAGTAGCCATGCTGGTAGGTAAAGTGAAAAGTAAGTGATGTCTTCTGTAAGGCCTTTGACACCATCCTACACAACACTACCAAACTGGAGATATATGTTTTGATGGATGGGCTGCTCAATATATAAGGAATTGGATGGATGGAGGCATCCGAAGAGTTGCAGTCAATGGCTTAATCTCCAAGTGGAGATCAGTAACAAGTGGTGTCCCTCAGGGGTCCACATTTGGCCTGTTAGACAGTGGGATTGAACGTCCACAGCATCCAGATGACCCCAAGCTAAGTGGTGCAGTTGATACACTTGAGGGAAGGGATGCCATCCCAAGGGACCTTGACAGACTTGAGGATTGAGCCTGTGTGAACATCAAGAAGTTCAACAAGGCCAAGTTCAAGGTCTGCACCTGCGTCAAGGCAACCTGATAKACAGGCTGGATGTTGAACGGATTGAGAGCAGTCGTACAGAGAAGGAATTGGGGATATTGGTAGCTAGTTTTTAAACTGAAAGTAGGTAAATTCAGATTAGATATGAGAAAGAAATTTTTCACATTGAGGGTGATGAGACACCAGAATAGGCCTCCYAGAGAAGTTGTGGATCCTCCTTCCCTGGAGGTGGCAAAGGTCAAGTTAGACAAGGCTTTAAGCAACCTGATCTAGTGARAGGCATCCCTGCCAATGGCAGGGACTAGGGTGCCATGGGAACTAGATCATCTTGAAAGGTTCTTTACAACCAAAATCTTTCAAGCATTCCATGAATCTGAATTAAATATCATGATGTTTTATGGTATATTTTGTGCAGGGTTTTCTTCGGTTTTGCTTTCAACATTGCACTGAAAACTATAGAATCATCTTATATCAGAGTCACATTTTTCCACATTCTCTTAAAATTATTAGTTTATTTATACATATCTTTTTCCTTGCTAAATCCTTGATAATGTAGCCGTAGTCTTTACTTTTAGTAAAGATTCCTTCAAAGTGGCCAAGAAATCAATAAATCTTAAATTCATGCACATGTGTGCATTCACACACGTTTTAGTCACACAGAAAGTAAGCATGRAATAAACTTGCACTTTCTAGACAATCTGAGAGAAGAATAATGTGGTCGGGAAATATTTTATGTACCAGATGCTGTGAAATAAAGTATAATAGGTCACAACAGGCAAAATCAGATTATCAGGGTGCTGTATCAACTTGGACCTCCTCTCATCTGACAGTAATTCGCCAAATACTCAGGGAAAAAGGGCTTCATACCAACATACCCACTGTGCACTGAAAGCCCAGACAACAAAGCCCACACTATGAACTGCATCTCTCCAGTGGCAAGTATGAATAGAACCTCCATCTCCTACTTAGAAAGGCTTCCTACTGAATTGAAGATGAAGAAAATACACTGAACTCTGACTGCAAGTCTGCCTGTTAGGCAGCTTCCCTAAAGGACTATTGCACTTTACTCAAACTTACAAATGACAGCTTTAAAATACACAGAGGTGTTTAACTGTGGCACATATGCCACAGTTACTTTAAAGGATCAATAAAATAAAGAATTGCTAATATGTATTTTTCCCAAGTATTTTTCCCAAGTCATTGTATGCCAAACTGCTTATTTATGAAAACCTACTGCTTTTGTAGGTGTTTTCATTTCCATCTGCATTGCATCTGTTTTTTTCTACTTCATGAAAATTCACTAAAACAGAATTCTGCAAGACTAATAATTGGCACATAATATAAACACTAATTTGCTGGGGTATAAAATAGCAAAAATATGGACTTTTGTAGAAAATTCATAGCCATTCCTTTTTTCTTCTTTTTCTTGCTTCCCCTGGCCCCCCATTTTTCAGATACTGTCCTGTGACATGTGCAGATTTGGTAGCACTAAATGCTTGCTAGCAAATTATTCTGGGTGCACCGCAATATATTTGAAAGTGCTGCAAGCTGTAATCTACGGTTATTTCTAGTACCACTGAAGTACATCTATTACAGTTTTCAATTCTCACTGCCACCTTTCACTTTTACAAATTTTGGATTCAGTCCCCATTACCCCACTGATTGCAATAAGAATTTTCCTTGCTGTCTGTGTTGTGAATATGAGATAAAGATCATAGTCAGTGCAGCAGCTCCACAGTCCACGATCTAAAATCTCTATTTCCATTAAGAGTACTGTTGTGTGGAGTGCGCAAGACAGTTTTTGACTCTGCATGATCATAATAACTGAATAGAGAAATTTTGTAGTATTACTAGTGGTAGAGAGCCTAGTGGTGTTTCTCCATTATGTGAGAGAAGAAAAGGAGTGAAGCTATAGAACCTTTTTCTCAAATTAATTATGAAAACTCTATCGGTACTTCCAACAGCTGCTGTGAAAAGGAAGATGAACATGCTGAAAAGACCAGTTTTGGAAATAGAGTCCTGGTCTCCTCAGAGCAAAGCATTTAAAATACAAATGTGGCCAAGCTGGGTGTTGTACTTTAATAATAAAAGATGTGAAAACATTGTATTTTAGCAGACTTCAACTAAATAGAATGAAAATTCATTATGCTCAGTGTTTTCATCACTGGATTTAATCTCTAACAAAGTCCAGACCATTAAGCATGTAAAAAGATACTTTTCTATTAAAAATGACACTGAAGAATCCTCATAAGCAAGGCACAGGTGATATATTTCTATACCACTATATGAAGAAATAAAATGGACAGGCTTTTTTAAAAATGGAATCATCTTTTCTTTTCTTTTCTTTTCTTTTCTTTTCTTTTCTTTTCTTTTCTTTTCTTTTCTTTTCTTTTCTTTTCTTTTCTTTTCTTTTCTTTTCTTT
>JACAXG010000094.1:1919376-2195102 GCA_018881555.1 Amblyornis subalaris | reverse complement strand
CTTTTCTTTTCTTTTCTTTTCTTTTTCTCTTTTTTTTTTTTCTTTTCTATTTTTTTAAGCTCCATCTCAGTTTCAATCTGCTTATGAGCTAATAGAAAACAGACATCAAGCTAAATAGCAGCCAATTATGTTTTTGTCTGTAAGGTTAAGAGACAAAAGTTTTTTTGTGCAGTGCCAGTTCCAGATATTTTTGCCAACCTGAGATATGTCCTTTCTTCCTCTTTTCAGCCTACTGATTAATAACCAATTCCATGGCCTGTGGTGGCATACATATCTGTGGTGGCATGCATACACTCCATTACTGTCTGAGATATCAAAAGTTTGCTTAATTTGAGACGTGGTTATTTTTAAAAGAATGTGGACTGTGGTAACACATGTACATGAAATTGCATGCATTGCAGGAATGTTTCCAGTTACGTGACAGAGGGTGTGCATCTTTCAAAGGAAGGGAGAAATACATAAAGGAGTGGCAGTTCCAACCAGAAAAAAAAAAAAGAGAAAAAGGTTAAATAAATGTAAAAAGCAAATACTTTCAATGAGAAAAAAATAAACATAACTTACAGTTGACCCTGGTCAGCTTTAATTTATGGGGTGAAAATGGGACACGCTCAAGCTATCTTATACAACCATAACACTGAAAACCATACACACATTTAGGGACTCAGTAAGTGCACTATTTACTAGACAGGTATTTTCATAACTATACTACGTGCATATCTTATTTCAGTTTAACATTTCTATGACTACAATCAACCAATATGAGTTCTAAAAATATACACACACTGAATCATGGTATGCAGTGTCCAGAATAAAAATAAAAGCCTGTGAAATTACCTTGAAAACACTTCTTCAAAATAAACTTGATACAGTGGGTAGTATTAGAGACATTGTTTTTTTAAATAAGTAAACACCACAGTCTTAGTACGTGACACCTCATCAATATTATTGTATAATACTGTTAAATGAGCAAAATGACAGAAGAATAGTTAAACTAAAACATAATGAAGATGGAAAATTGCACAAAATGAAGCAATATGGAAAGAGTATTGCTTATTTGTTCAATCCATAAGAAGTATGAAATTATATAAAGCAGCTCTGCTACTCAGAAAAGTCTCATAAAAGAGAATTTCAAATTGTGTTATGGATCTGATGACCTCTAGATTTGACCTGTTTCCTGATGAAATTTGCATCTTTTAAAATAAAAGGAGAGATCTGCTTTCTCCTCACACTATTCTGAAGACTTTTTCTTATTAATTTAATTCAAAATGTAAAATTTTATCCAATAAAAAGATGACAGGATGAAGTCCCTAGAAGAAAAATTCTGCTTCTAAATATTCTTAGGAAAAAAACGCATCTGCAACATTATTACATAAAATATTGCAGCCACATGGGACCAAATAATTATTTTGTAAGTTCCATGGGGTGCWACAAAAACCCAGATGGCATTAGGCTTTACATCCTTGCAATTCATTTTGTATTACACATTTTACCACAATGTGTTTTGGTAATACCAAATAAATATAAAAAACTAGTCACTGACATTCCTTGAAGAAAATTAAACTGGGGTCCCCACAGACTTGTTCAGGAAAGGCATGAAGAAACAACTTCCTTAAAAGAACCAAACAAACAAGGAAGCCATCATTTAGGACACTAAAATTCAGCCTAATGTGTTGAACTCAAGAGAAAAGCTTGAAAGAAATTAAGAAAATTCAAAATTCTTTGATCTCTGTGGGAGCTGCAAATTCTTGGTAGATAAGACCTCTAATGAAGAATGTTCCAGACAATAAGTTATGTTCTGACCATTAGCAAATATACATATTTGAACTCTCACAGATAAAAGTATTCCATTATAATGTAACAAAGCATATTCTCCGCATGGTGTTTCTCATGTATTAAACATGACAGTGTAATGATTTGTGCAGTGTTATTTCTGTAAAATTATGAGCTGCACATTCTCACTGAACCAGTCCATGTCCTCTTCTTCAAACTTTCAAAATGTGTGCCAACAGCTGTTTTGTTGAGAAACTCTCAAGGCTTTTTTTTTTTTCCTTCTACAAAACCAAATACTTCTCATTATTAGAGCAAACTCTTAAAATGTGACTAGAAGTGGGAAAATACTCTCCTAATTTGGTATCTCTGGGTGACTTTCAGACTTTGTGTGATGAGAAATCTTGTAGTTTGTGGACTTGGTACAACTTTAAAACAGCCTTACAATATATGACATTTGATTGGGGCTTATTTTTCTGAGTTGTATCATAGTAACTTGAGTTCTATCCAGGTCACCTTAATCACTGCTTACAAATCAGTGCTTACAGATTCAAAGAATGGGAACTGGACACRGTACATGTATTTTTATCCAAAATAATAATTTAAATTCAGTATAACATCCTACCTATAGCAAATTATTTCAAAATATTGTAAATAATAATTAATTCTTGGCTAAAAAAATTTATTCATGTCAAATTTAATTTGTATCTACTACTGGCACATTTATTGAAGAACAAGAAGCTTGAAAGAGAAAATGCCAACCAAGCTCTAGCTCTTAAGGATGAAAACAGTGTTTATGAGAAGTGAAGTATACAACACTATAAACATAAGTTAAGACTCTTAAAAACATCAAGTAAAACTTGCATTTTAAATACATTTATATCAAACAAAATAAATTAATTATTATTATATAAACACCAAAAAATCCATATASAGTTTAATAAGGGCACTTATTTTCAAAATGCTACCTGCAAACTTGCTTGCTGAAACATACTGTATGACTATCTCTTACACCGTGACAAGGCAAACTTCCTACATTCTTTGATATCAGTTTAACTCCACTCTAATTCTGTTTGAAGCTAAATGTTGATTCATGTTTTTTTCAAAGCTGACTCTTTTTAAAGATGTCTATCCTTGAACAGCCTACTGACACATCTGGCAAAGTCACGTGAATGCAGACGGAATTCTCACTGAGCAGACATGTTTAAATGGAAAAATCAGCATTGTTATATGTTTGCAAGATCGCTGGTAAGATGCTTGCTGCAATTATGTAAATATGCCCTCATCAAAGGAGCAGAAATTTGACAAGGGTAAACTAACCACTTGACTCACTACAAACTCATAAGGTCTGAATTTAGCACCATTGCCAGGTTAAGGTTTTTCTCACAGTGTGATAAACTCTATCTAATCAACTATTTTAATTATCATGTTAGCTCATTAGGAATAATAGACTTAGATTTTATTTTCCCTAAGTTTTTTTGAGCTGTTCATTCCATTGTGAAAACAGCTACTTCCATGGAAATTGATATTTTCTCAATATTGGTTTTAACACACCTATGCTTAAAGTACTGACAACAAATTGCTTTGAATTACACTAGCAACAAACGATTTTTTTAAAAAATGGTGACAAATATTTCTACAATTTGTCTTGTACAATTAACACTTTGGCTTGTACAGCAGACTTTTTTCTCCTCTTTACATAAAAAATCCCCAACCAAATATGATAGATTATCCATCATAACTTGATTTTGAAATATAGTCTCTCAGTCTTATTTTGAAAATCAGAATCTAACTTGCCCAAAAAAAAGGTTGCACCATCACAAGAGAGACATRAGATATTCTAACTAATCCAGGAATCTTGATCAAAGACGTCTATAGTAACCTTAATCTCTAGACCGACAACGCGCAAAGATCATGATCAAATCCTCATTAGTTTATTTACTGAATTGTGTAGGTTTGAGGGAATAGAAATGGAAATTTAACATCAATTATCAACACTGGTTAATTTTAACATTTTCTAGATGGTCCTCAAAAATATGTGCCAGTTTCCTCATATAATTTTGGTTTACTTCAGCTGAAGAAGGGACCATCTAATACTCCTGATGAGGACGAAGGCTGGAATGTTATACACAGTTAATTTTTCAACGGTAGGACCTGGAGCTGAATGGGAAGCAATCTCATATATCATCATTCCAGTGTAAATAGAGCTTTATAGTGTCTAGATATACTAAATATATATCTAGTGTACATAATTTCTGCTATTGACCAACTTGCTTTTACAACAGGGGACGTCTGAGTCATCACAATCTGAGACACGTAAGTTTAGAGGTCTGCATTGAATGAGGTATTCAAGCTTATGTTATGGTTAACAGAGACCTAGGCAATACAGTTGCAGTGGTCAATTTAGTTAACAAATATGCCCTAAAGTAACATGATAAGACTCCAGACAGAACTCCATAATAGTGTAAGATTTGCATATATCCTTTGCCATATCAGTCAGCCCTGTATATCAGAGATACTGCCATACATGTAAAATGGAACCGCACGTGGGCAACCTAATCAAGTTCAATTGAGTTCAAATAGCAATTCAGCTTCTCAAATGTCAGTGTCTGCTTTACTGTGGCCTGAATAACTCAAACAGTAAAGAATATCATGGAATTACAGAATAGTTGAGGTTGGAAGGTGAGATCATCTAGTCCAGCCCTTCTGCTGAAGCAGGGTGATCTAGAGCAGGTTGTCCAGAATCATGTCCAGGTTGGGTTTGAGTATCTCCACAAATAGAAATTTCCTATGAGGGCAACATCCTCTAGTGTTTGACCATCCACAAAGTAGAAAACTTCTTCTTGCATTTAAGTGAAATTTTTGGTATTTTCAGTTGAGGACATTGTCCCTTGGTCTGTCAGTGGGCTCTATTGACAAAGGTCTGACTGTGTCTTTGTTATCTCGCATCAGGTATCTGTTTGCATTAATAAGACCTTCCTGAGACATCTTTTCCGCAGGCTGAATAGTCCCAGTTCTCTCAGCTTCTTCTCATGTGAAAGATGCTTCAGTTCCCTAATCCTTCTTGTATTGAAGAGTCCAGAACTGAACACRGCACTCGAGATGTGTCTCACCRGTGATGAGTAGAGGGGAAGGTTCACCCTCCTTGGCCTGCTGGCAATGCTCTTCAAAATGCAGCCTAGTATACTGTCAGCCTTCTTTGCTGTAAGGGTGCACTGCTGCCTTTTGGCCAGCTTGTTGTTTACCAGGACTCCAAAGTCATTTTCTGAAGAGCTACTTTCCAGCTGGTTTTATATGGCTGCTGGGAATTATTATTCTCCAGGTGCAGGACTTTGCTTTTCCTTTTGTCAAACCTCATGAGATTACTCTCAGCTCAATTCTTCATCCTGTCAAGACTCCTCCAAGTGGCAGCAGGACCTTTGTTGTATCAGCCACTTCTCACAGTTTTTTATCAACTGTGAACTTGCTGGGGGTTTACCCTGCCCTGCTGTCCAGGTCATTAACGAAGACATCAAGCAGTATTGGCCTCAGTGCCAATCACTGGGGTACACTACTAGTTACTTACTTCCAACTGGACTTCGTACCGCTTGTCATAACCTTCTGGACCCAGCTGCTAAGCCAATTTTTAGTATACATCACTGTCCAACCATCTAACCTGTGATTTGTCATCTTGTCTATAAGGATGTTGTTGGAAACAGGATCAAAGTATTATTAGAATCAACATAAAGAATACTTACTGCTCTCCTGTTGTCCTCCGGGTTAATCACTTAATTGTAGAATGTTGGTTGAACATGTTTTCCCCTTTATAAATCCACTCAGACTATGCCCAATTATCTTCATGTCCTTCGTGTGTTTGGAGATGGTTTCAAGGATTAGTTGTTCCATCATATTCCCAGGGACTGAGGGGGTTGACTAGCCTGTGGTTCCTCAAATCTTCCTTTTTACCCTTCTTGAAGAATATTTCACACTCAAACACTTGAATTTACATGTCTTAATCTGTATCTGAATTCCAATACACATATAAAAAATTGCAGGAAAACCTAACAAAGTACACTGGGAATCAATCTGGATATATAGCCCGCAAAGAGTATAATCTCTGTATTTCATTAAATAGGTTTTTATTACTAGGCACAGTTTATATTTAGTTGATATTTATCTGGCATGAAAGCTATGAGGCAGAAATTGCTACCATACCATATTGCCATATAACATCACATAACCTGTACACAAATCCATGTAAAATATTGTTTGGGAAGCAGAGAAACTCTAATCACACTAATACACAGTGAATTCCCTAGGAACTTTTCAATTGCATGTCTTTGGGTCACCCGCCTAATAAAGCTTTTCACTTGTTTACAGCAGTATGGCTATCCTTAAAGCATAATGACTGGAAAAAAAACCATGAGAAGATTTATTCAAAATTTAAATAAAAATAACAGACACTAGGCTGTTTCATTTGGTGTCTTGATCGAATCTTTGTACTGCTGCATGTTTATATGTAAAACACATTTTCTTGATAAACATTGAAGCAGCGCCTTTTTACCCCACTTAAAAAAAAAAGTAAAAGGAAAAGTATTAATTTGATCTCTTTACTGCAGCGTCTGACTTTAACAAACCACAAAATTTCACAGTGCTCACTGGAACCCTTGAGAAATTATCTTCCTCCATGGAATTGGTACAGCTTGGAGATCACATCTTCATGGGATCTGAAGCATGGGATTGGTGCCCTCGGGTTTTATGGTTTCTTGTGTCTGCAGAGACAATTATCTGTCAAGTAACATTGCACTTTAAGCTATTCTTTTTTCAATAAAAGTTGCAACCTTGGTCTTTAAACCAAATGTTAGCATGCTGTATATTCTGCTTGCACCTTCTACAGTGGCAAACACATTGTCCTGAGCATTTATATGCAGCTTTAGTGTTTTTTCCGTAGCACAAACTGTGCAGCCATTAATGAATTACATGACCTCCTTAAATGAGGTAGGCCAAATTGCACCCTCAAATACTCAACCAAAACTTTCATTGGTTACAATCTCTGTGCATTCAATGGGACCTGATCTCAGATTTCTATCTGAGGGCAGAATGTGATCCAGTGCCTCCATTAACTGGCCTTAGTCTGTATAGGTCTTTATCAATTTGGGGAGGAAAGACACAGATTAATGGATAGAGAATGAAAGAGAAAAAAACCTGAGGTTCTTAAAGGTTTCTGATGAGCTGAGAAATGGAACACAACAACAGCTTGAAAAAATGTGCAGAAAAATGCTCAACTATTTAAAAGGTTAGTAAATCACTTCTCATAGTCATCACTTTGATATTTAAAAATAATTATTTTATTTTATTACTATTACAATATTATTTAAATTACCTTTCTTCTATTTCAGCTCAGGGGGAAAACTGCAATAAGGTTAGGGATTTTTTTTTTTTTTTTGACAAAATATAGGGGTTTGTCTCAGAATGGTTTGGGTTGGAAGGGAGTTTAAAGATCATCTAGTTGATATTTATCATCTAGTCTTGATGGATTTGGTTCTATTTCTTTAAAGTAAAATAGCCAGCATGTGCTGCAGTTATTAAACCTTGTAAGGATTCAAAATTAAAATTCAAAGATGGGTTTAACTGTTTCATATAAAATAAAAATATTTTAAACTTTAACATAAGGTTTTGACAAAAAAATAGGTAGCTTAATGGATCCAGGTTTCTAATAGAAGTGAGTCTGAGTTGTATTCTGTGCAATCTGGGATAGTTTAAGGCAGTTTCTTGCAAGGAGATTGCCCTAGTAAAACATTAAAAGAATAACAGCAGGTTTTGTGCACTTTACTCTTCTGAAACACTTAGCACTGTAAGATCTAGAGAACTGGTTACAATCATGGACCTAGACAGAAAATTCTGAAGGTGTTCAAGAGGGACATTTGGATAACCCGCTTAAACCTCAGATATGCACTTTCTTTGGAGGACTGAACTTAGATGATCTGATCCCTCATGGATCACCAGGGAGAGAAATAGGCATTTGTGCAAAAATGCTTCAAAAACTTCCCTCTCACCCATTCTTGGGTTGAGCCTTTAAACCAGTAAATCTTGGAGCAATAAATTAACTTGTGTGTTCATGTTATGACACAGTGAATTATTTCAGACTCCTGACCTAAAAAACTAGTCCCTGCTCATCCCACTGGATGACCAAAAAGGGAGAAGACAAACCCCAGCAAACTGAGGATCCTATCAAAACCACAGAGTGTGGTTTTATGTCTTTAGCTCTCCTCTCTCCGGGTTCATTGTCCCCCAAACTTTTCCAAAGGCAGGCACCTAAGGCTACCTTTTCTTACAAAAGGGAGACAGAGCAGGAAGCATTGAGGCTGAGCTTTGGTTCAATGCCCACCGCTACACTAGGAGAGTGCTCTGGCAGGGGAAGCAAYCCGGGAGCAAAGACCTCCTCCACTCCTTGCCAGGAAAAAGGTAAACTTGCACGATGACTCAGTGGCCCTACAGTAGTTGCAGGTTGTTAAAACCTACCCAGCTTGTTTTGTAATCTCTGTTATACTACACTTCTATTAATTCAGAATGAAAAAAATACCTACAAGTTGCATATTCCACAAATGGTGTTCTACCTTTCAGGCAGTAGAAAAGTTCAGAGGAACACAGGACAGTCCTGATCTGTCTTACAACCTGTTCTGAATTTTCTGTTGCTGAGATGCAATGCTTTAAGAAGTTGCATCACAACAATAGCAATGAACATCTACAGAAGCTRTACATCAGGCGTAAATATTTTCCATTAGAAAGGCTATTGGAGATAGGATTGCATTGAGTTATCACAGATTTTAAAAAGGTTGCTTAGGTCATCAATGCCCTCTCAATAGCCACACAGAGTTATTCTCCATAAAAGGGAATAAACAATGTCAAACCCTCCAAAAATAAATTCCTTTACCAAATTATTGCAAAGTGGAGGCTTAGCCATTATCCTTGAGAAAAAAAGAATAATCTGCTTTAATAGATATTGCTGACAAGTATTTCATATCTATTTTTTTGTTCTTACTAATTAGAACAAAACATGTATCACACCCYATTATATTTAGACCTTCACCAGCATTTGAATTTTAAGGAAATAAAGCATCATTACCACCTTAACAACCTATCAAAAATAAAGCAACACCAATTTAATTGTTTCTGAGGATTGTGCTCAAGGGGAAAAAAGAAACATTTAAAAGCTTGTTATATAATGCATGTGGCTCAAGGTTTATATTTTCTGGTTTCAAACAAACATTTTTTCAAAGAAACATTAATGTATTAAAGTATTTTCAATAGAATTACTGTCTTCGGTTTGTTTTCACACAAAATATGAGACTCTTTTCAAGTTAATGGATAAATTTGCTCATCTCTTTCTTTATTATCAGGCAAAGATAAATAAGTCTTTTTCATTCAATCTGCTGAGATAACTTGTGCCCATGCCGAAAGGTGATCTGTTCTAATCAACTTCGTGAAGTCTGATGGAATTACACTGAACATATTTCATACCTGACACAACTACAAAATGATACAGTTCAGGACAAACATTGGTGACCTGAATAATACATGACAGACAGATGACCGGGTGAGAAAAGTAATTTTTCACCTACACCACTTGAGTTTCTTTATTAAAGGCTGAGACATATTTGATGGAAAGAAGGCTGCTTTGCCAGCTAAAAGCTGGTGTGTTTTATTAATAGCTCAGTCAGTATTCCCTTGCCATTTTATTACTTGAAACATTATTTTGACAATAAAATACTACATGTATCTAGTTTGCATGGAAAGTACCATGGAAAATACCACCAGCACTGCTAAAGAGAAAAACAAAGACTTAAGAAATTAAASTTGTTAATTATTTAACTTCTAATTCTTAATAGCTGCACATAGTCAGAGTAAAAATTATCACAAGGGAGCAAAGAATTCTGGAAATAAAACAAGTACATAATCACAGGAGAATATATCAAATATCTGTAAATGGGAAGAAATTATCTTTCACATGAGCTTGCAAAATAGATACAATACATTTAGAAAGAAATGTACTTTTCATAAAAGTAAATTTGGCCTCAAAAATAAAATTTTGTTTATGTGACTTAAACAGTGTTTTGTCAAGGGAGGTTAAGGTTAGGACAAACAATAATATCTTAGAAGTTGGCCCATGAAAAAGTGGACTGCCTCAAATATTTCTGTGTCTGAAGCCATACCAAGTTTTACTCTTGGCTGTATTTTTCCTCTGCAGACAGCAGCCAGGACAAATAGTTTTCTACAAATTCATAGTGTGTGACACCAGTGATTCCAAAGGCTAGACAGAGACCACATGCTCATATTGGACTAATGACTCTTGTTCCATCAATTTAATAAGTGGGGCCCTTCCACACATCACTRCTATCATGAACTCTGAACAATCTCTTTTCTGTGCTCAAAGAACCTTAAAACTTTAAATGAAATCTCAGAAACTTCTTGTGATATTGTTGTACTTGCTGTAACAGAAGAACACACCATATATATTCAAACTCCATTTCTTCAGTTCTTTTTTCTGTGGTAACGTTTTGAAGCTAATTGAATGCACATGTCATACTGAAAATAGTCTAGAAGCTGCTGTAAGTTTAAATGTGAATACAAAACTGATCATGAAYCTAGAAAGCAAATATCACTGTATGGTCATAAATATTTCACTTGAAAGAATAAGAGCTTGTTCTTTGATACAGGAAAATGCACAAAAAGTTTACCTGAAAGAAATAAAACTAAGTATGCAGTATATGATATTGGACAGATTTTGCTGACTTCAGAAGCATTACATATTTATACAACATTTACAAATAGCTTTAAAGGTATATCAAAAGCTTAATCAAATTTACAATAAATTAGACCCAACAGTAATTAGAAGTTGTCCTAGGTCTGCAAACAGCTTTAAAATACTCTTCTCTTCTACATATAAATATAAATATATAACACAACATATAAACATACAAACATATATAACAACTTATAAATATATAACATAAACATCATTTTTCACTCAGGAAGATTAGCTTTTCAGGCTTTATTAAGTCTTGACTTTTCAGACACAAGTACAACGGCCACTACGAAATTTTTCCTTTCACATGCCCATTGTGCCTTTGTCATGGCCTAACTACAATACACATTCCTTCATGTAAGTAAGCCTCGGTATCTCTGATGAAGCCCACAGGCCCTTCCAATTTGGATCTGTTTAGCTGATACTGAAGAAGGGGTCTTATTAAGCATAATATATAGGGAATTACTTGACGAAAGCTGCACAGATATACTTTCCCATATTAAGTGTTTCAACAACAAGTTTGTAATACTATTTAATAAGACAAAAATACCATGATCAATAATGGTGTGCAAAGAAAAGGTCATGATCAATAATGTTGTGCAAAGACATCTTCAAGATAATATTCAGAATAATACTTTAGATCACAAACTCTTGTTGAGAGGAGACAGATTGCAATGCCCAAATGCTGAGAGGATTCTCCAGATCCAGGACAGCTACTGGGAAAYCAGTGACAAAATCTTTTGTAGGGGTCTTCAGGCTAATGCAGAACATAATATTTAAAAGGCCCTCACAATGTAAAGTACCCACTGGTTTTCTGGATGGAAACTTGAGCCTAAATCCCCTGCATCCAATCATCAATCCATAGCATCAAACATGACACCACACRTATATATATGTACACACACACACTTTTAAGTTAGAGAAGGAGACTGTTGGAAAACCTTTTTTTTTTATCACAATGACACAAGCAAGTTAAAACCTATATTGTTTCAAAAGAATTCATCCCTTTCTGTATGTGATCCTGTCACTGCTTCAGTTAAAGAGCGAGCTGTCATTTTAAAACTGTTGTAGCTTTGGCAGTTCTTACCGTAGCAGCCGTGTCATTATGGACCACTGTTTTTCCGAACTGAACAGAGATTCTTCATTGTACAAAAATTATCAACACAAGAGTATTTTATTTGTGAAGATTAGGCCTAATTGCTTCTCAACTTGAACACTTCTTTCTGGAATGGAGCATTTAATTTATGGTTTTCCATGTGAACAAACCTGAGGTTTGTTAATTGAGCTTTAGAGAGTTTGCAACTGCAGTGACTAAACTGAGATGAGTTCYTCTAGGAATCAAAGAATTCTGGCATCAAGCCTTCATGTCCAAGCATGGGTAAAAAAAAGCAAAACTTTCCTAGTGATCTTTGGAAGTAAATTTTTTTTCCTACTCTGAAAACTGAATTTATATATAAAGCAGAAATATCCAGCTTCCTGTGAAATAGACAACTTGTATCACATTATAACTGGTAGCTGGATAGAAAAAATAAATATTAAATTAAAAATTGCTGGAGAGCAATTTGAGGAAAGAGCAGAAAGGATCCTCAGATCAAACCTGGGGAGTATCCTGCAGACAGTCCTGGCATTAAATACAGTTTTACAAGGGCATGTAGTGATAGGACAAGGGAAAATGGATTTAAACTGAATAAGGGTAGGTTTAATTTAGATATTAAAAAAGAAATTCTTTACTCAGGGGATGGTGAGGTATTTGAACAGGTTGCCCCGAGAAATTGTGGATGCCACATCCGCCAGTGTTCAAGGCCAGGTTGATGGGGCTCTGAGCAACCTGATCTTGTGGAGGGTTCCCTACTCATGGCAGTGGGATTGGAACTAGATGATCTTCAAGGTTCCTTCCAACACAAACCATTCTAAGATTCTATGATGTGAAAGCATAATTAAATAATAAAATATATACATATACAAGCATAAAATGTGCCCATTGTTTGTATTTTCAATATCAGTCAAATACCTTAGAGTTATAGTTGGGTAATACAAATATYCGCTGGGTATGTGGACATATTTTTCCTTCTACTGTTGTCACTTTGGCTTATGCTTGTCGCTATTTAGTAGTTACAAAAATGCTTGAAACCAGGAAGTCACAAGGAAGGCTTTTTCCACCTTCCATTAAGCATGGTACCATGCTATTCTAAACATAATCCTTAATCTAGAAATCATTCTCTGTGTTACAGCTGTTAGCTGCAAAGCTATACTTGTGCTATCATATTGCCATCACATAATACCAATATTCTCAGCACATTACCCTATAGGATATAGTCCCCAGTTGCCATACAAGTAAAACAGTCCCCACTCCATATTCACATGATGGGATTCAGCCCAACATTTGTAGGAGTTTCAAATTTTTGTTTATGACACAGTTTCATTTATGTTACTGAAGATCGAGTTCTTCTGACCTTGTATCAGAAGCAAGAATAATATTACTGCTATATAAAAAAGTTCAGGTTATTGTAATTAAAACGTTCTATTTGGAGGTAAGAAAGAAATTTTTARAAGCGTTCAAAGAACACTTTGTACCCTTTCCTCCCGTTGATCAGCAAGATGTAGCAGTCTGTTACCGTATAGTTACAAGTTTAAGGACTTGTGTTCAACAAGTGCTGAGATCTTCAGAGTATTACACTTTACAAGTAGGCTTAACAGACTCCAATATAGAACAGTGGCTAAACCTCATTTTTCAAGATACTTCAGTGGTTTTTTGCTTGTATGGTGTAGTGTAAAGCTGTTAAGCAGCAGCAGTGAAGGGCTTCATGAGAGTTTCACTTTTCGGCAGAACTAAGCTTATTTACCAGGCTACTATTCCTTTCTCTTGATTTTCAGCTTTCGTTTTTATTCCTTTTCGGCTCTAGATTTGGGGTTTACTGACATTTAGTGTTATGCACCGCCAAAAAAACCCACTATGTGGGTACATACCCACTATGTACCAGAACACTGAATAGGAAGGAACTGTATTATAGATTCTTTAGCCACACCTGTGGATATTTTAACCAGTAGCTATTTACATACAGGACCAAAGGGCAATTGTCTAGCTAAAAGGGATCCAGACTAAGCTGCGAACTACAAAATTGTCTTTTAAGTCTGTCTTCATCAGTTCAGTGGAGGAAAATCGAATACCTTTACTCTTCCTTTATAAAACATTAAAATGCTTAAAGGCTTTCAATATTCAATCCACAGATACAATCTGACATGTAAAGCAAGAAAAATAGGAACCCTAGATGCTCAATGAATACCAGGTACATCGTGCAAACTGTTCATCAAAATACTTGCCAAAGAAAATCACAATCTTTTCCAACACAATCTGTAATTCCTGCTCCTAGAGTTTGAAGAATGACATTCTCTTTGCTGATACAGCCTTTGGTCTTTCTAGCTGCCCTCAATCTATACTATGCAAGCAAATAAAATTAAAATTACAAAAAGTAAATGAATAAAGTAAATTTTCCATTTCCATTTCTCCTAGAGGGATTCATGTTACATATATTTGATGTTTCTTCTTTTCTTAGGAATTAGCTTTTTCTTCCTGATTTCTTCCTCCCAAGAGTAATGTTCAGATTACTGCATGCCCACACTTGACAAAGAAAATCTAACCCATAGTATAAATTTCTAGAGACAGACAAGTTATCCCTCTAGTGCATGTTATACCATAAAAACTCTCTTTTCTCTTTTCATACCATTTTTGGTAAATATAGTTTTAATTCTATTAATTCTGCCATTTATAATGAAAGCATTATCTTCTGAGAAAGGATATAAAAATAACTACTACTACAGAGATCTAGAGACTAGAAAAGAAAGAGAAGAGACTTAGAACAAAGAGGTTAGGCTTTTAATCATGCTAAGAGGATATAATTCCTAAAAATGGGGGATAAAATTCCTCAAATTGTAAATCTCACAGATTATTAGCAAAATTAATCACTCACTGATTAATTAACAAAAAAATATTTATCTACTTAAATAAAGAGTTAAATTTTTAATTGTTTACATTGTGGGCCAAATTTTGCTCTGTGTTGTAATCCTGTAGGCTTCTATGAAAGTCAGTAAATCAAACTAACATCCAGACATAACTTATAGCAGAAATTTATCCCTTGAAATCTATTGCCTCTGTAACCTTCTTCTCTCCTTTTGACAATTAACTATAATCGTCAAGAATGTAAAGAYAATTTTCACATTTGAATGAAAAAAAAATCACTACAGAAAGAGAACATATAATTGTATTCATCCCAAATTTGACAGAGCAATGTAAAAGCCCCACATAAAATCCTACCTAACAAAACTTCATTCTGCAAAAAGATTCCTTCTCTCTTTTTTATGAGCGCCTTAAAATGTCCTGTTGATTTAATGGAGAAAAAAAACCACAAAAACCATCTAGCTTTGCAGACTGCCTACCAAAGGTGCACAGCTTATACAATTCTGTCTGTAAAATGTTCTGCTTCCATTTTAGAAACTGTAATTTTTTTCTTTTTTTTTTCTTTTCTTGTTTCCCTGAAATATTCTACTCCCYTGATATTTAGAAGCCTATTCTTAATTTTCTTGTTCAAAATAATCATGATTGGAATTAACATAAACCCAAAAGTGATATTGACATCAGTGAATTGGTGGAGGAGGTTTCACAGCACACTTTAAGTCTTCTCTCTGTTGCTTAACACAAATATGCCATTCAGCACACAGCAAAGCTTTAGGCCACCATGATAGCAGCACACGTGTATGCTGATTTCTCTGAAGACTACTACCTTACTCGGGCCACCTTTCTTCCTTCTCTTTATTATTTTGTAAAAATTAGATTTTTTTTTTTACTAAAAATGCAGCATCTGACATATCTTATATGCCTTTTTAAAAATTCAGGTTTCCATCATCTGGTGTTCAATATCCACAGCCAATCCCTCTCTCAGATACTCTCATTTCTTCATAWGTTTGTTATTCTACTTTCATCCTTATGTGCATAATTTTATACTCGGTACTTAATAAATTTTATCCTGCTTCTACTACTTTCAGTGCCAATATCATGCAGTTCTCCATGATATTCTGTGCCTTTCCTTTGGCGTGGCCAGCCAACGCTCAGCAATCCACAAACTTCCTCAACACACCATTTTTGCAGGCATCAACCAAAATATTTACTTAAATCAGGCCCTTGAAAAACACAAATAGATTCACTGCATCTTTTAAACTGACTCAATATTCTTAGACTCTTTGCTTTTTCCATGCCGCTTTCAATCCTCCTGTAAAATTTAATCAATTTGTCCTCAAGGCTTCCAGCTCCTCTTTCTTCTTGCAAGAAGGTTTCAGTACCAGAGCTCTTTTTTTTCAGGATACATGTCTTGTAATCATGCTTTCTCCCAGTGTTTTCATCGTCACATAGCACTTTAACATGTTAACAGTAATGTTCTACAACACCTTATATACTAATTTCTCTTTCAATCCCCTCAACCTAGTCCTTCTGGAGATCTCATTGTAACAGAATAACCTATTCACAGCCAAAACTTACTCCTTAAATGTATTTTCTGTTGTTTGTTAGAGACGATACCACACCAACTTTTCTTTAGGCCAGATCTCTGAAGAGGGGAAACCACATCAGGTCTCATCTCTTTGCTCTAATCAGGATGGTCTTACTCATGTGTTCTGTCTTGTCTGCCAAGGGAGCACAGGAAAGACTACACAACGGACTGAGCTGTCAGCGAGAGTCTTTCAGTGTCCTTCCCCACATTTCTTACCCACGTGTCATGGAAATTGGATTCCTTCATACACTCTACTATTCACTGAGCCATTTAATAAAAAATTCCAACCAGCAAAACTCTATTATTTTAGTTGCACAAATAGTGAAAGAGATTTCAGATTTCCTATTTTCCTATGCTCTTCTGTTTTTGTGGATAGAGGGTTATGTGATTGTGTGCAAGTCCAGTGTTTAATACAGCACACACTAATTTAAACTATATATTTGAAGTGATGCATAAGTAAAGTTATGTAAATGTCACATTATGATGAAGGAAGTCTCTATCCACAGAAAAACACATGGATATATTCTGAGAGAGTATGCACTTCAGAGACACTCTTTCTGAGCAATTTTGCTGTTAGAAGACAGGAGTAAATATGGAATTTGCAACATCATGATACTGAAAAAAAAAGGAAGGAAATCTATACATTGGTGATGATGGCTGCTTTTACAAAAACTTATTCTAAAAGTAAATTTTATTTCTCCTGAGGTTTTCCTAAAATTAGTCTTGAATATCATATCACTGGAGTACCTTCAGGAGAATTATGTGAAAGCTACAGTGACCAAAACATTTATTTTTTCCCATCCACAGGATGGACAATGGCAACGTCCATTCCACACACAAGCTGGAAATGTTTCTGTTTGAGGAAATATTTGCTTAATTTTATGAGCTGGAGCTGCATTGTTAATTCAGATCTGTTTCTTAAGTTTCCAGGATAAGTGGTCACCTCAGGCTAATACTGTATGCTGTAGGTCTAGTAAACGAATAAATACAGCTTTCTACTATACTATACCTGCCAGCTCTCAACCTTTTCATCTGATACATAGTTTTATAGAAGTATTTCTAGTCACAGTGTAAAGTCTTGTATTTATCTCAACTTATATTCATCACCTCCTCTTCTGCTGTATGTCAATTTTCATGCGGTTCCTGTAYATCCCGTTATAAAACCCAGCACACCCAGAAAGAATGTAGATGTTTTAGCTTAAAGGGAGAAAATTTCTAATTAAGAGGTGCAAATCCTTCTGTTCCACATATTTTTAAAAAGGGGTTAGAGCCAACACTCACAATTTTCCAAGAAGTATCCCTCCAGCTACTGTGTATACTACATAAGGGAGTAGAGCCAATTTCAGCCACTTATGAAACTCAGTGTATTTGCAGAGGGGCCAAATACAACAATCAACTGTATGAACTACAGAAACCTTCAGAAATCCAGTGGTGAAACAGCTGGATTTAAGCCATTTTTCCATTTAAATGTAATAAGAAGTAGTGGGACTTTTACTCTTTGCACTCTGAGCTTGCAGAAGTTTCCTGTGTCTATTTTCTTTTTTGAAGTTTTAAAAATAAAAAATAAAAAGTAAAAAAAAAAAAAATAGAAATTGCACAAGTAAATCTGTAGCTACTTGTGACAAGCTCTTTCAGGAAGCTCTTTCAGGTAAAAAGTATTTTTAGTAAGTGAAATAATCCTGGCTATGCTTACATACAATTTCTACCTCTTTTTAGCTAGATTAAGATGAAAAGATGACAACAWATAATTTCTTTCCTCTAATCTGAGGGAAACTGCAGGGCCCCCTGACTTTGGTTAGGTCCCAGTGCTTGAGCATAGTTCACCACGATGCATTTGTTTACTTAACACAGTTTAAGCCAGTAAGAGTATTGGAACCGTAAAATCTGAAAACATAGGTGGGTAAAAAACCAGAGAGGTATTGAAATCCTTTCTCCTCCAACACCTAAATTTCTTCCAAAATCTCCAAGGAATAACCTTCTTAATTTTTTTCATGAAGACAATTTATGCTGACATGATATGTCTTTCTTCAACTCTAGTGAAACCTAAGCTACTAATTAAAAGCTTCTTCTCTTCCCCCAAATTCAGCAAAACCGAACTGGCAGTATTAAGATTTCAAAGGGAATACACAGTGCATGTAACAGAAAAAAAAAAAAAAAAGTAGTGTGCTTCCAAAATTAAAAACCACCACACAAAAAAAAGACTCCTGCAATGACAGAAGCAACATGGAAACTGCTATGGTGGCACGACACAAGACTTTTGAGATTGTTCTGTGTTAAGCAATCCCCATTGGCCTGTATTTTTTACATTATTTTTACAACAAAGTTCCTGGTCCTCAAGTTTAAGAATAAAGAAGACATTCGAAAGTTCCCACAAATCAGAGCAACCAGAGTAACCACAGATTTTGTCAGTTTCAAAAGCAAACCTCAGGATCAACACATTTCAAAACATGCTAAACTGTTTGTCTRTCTAAGGCTGGATCAACCCACTCTCATAACTAGTTTAATCTTTTTTTATTGTTTGGAGAGCAAAACAGGAAAGATTTAATGTAGTCACACCTGCCAGACTTCCTCATAGAGCACTTGAAATTCATTTTAGCGGTCAGCTTGACCAAATGTCATCATTTTCTCTATTTGAGACATATTCCATCAAAGTAAATAGTCATATAAGGAAATCTGAGATCCAAAGTGCTTTCATGTATTTTTATTCTGAGGGAGGGACTCCTCAAAGCACACTGTCAGTCAACCACTCTTCTTATTCTCTGTCTCCTCTCCTCTTTCCTCCACTGTAATGTAGTTTAATAACATATCAGTAAGACAAAAGGATTCTTGCCCTCAGACTTCAAGATCTACCTCTGTGCATGACATATAGCATTCACCAAGGCAATGCAAGACCCTAGACAGGCCTTTGCTGGGACATCTGAATCAATGAACAATCATATGCAGTACTTTGTATTTTAAGGCTTCATGACTGTGCTGGTTTGAACATGAACCAGCAGGGGAAATTAACCCCACAAATACCTTGAGAGAGAGATTTTAGGTCAGAATTACAATTTTAATAGAAAGGTTATAATAAATTCAGTAATATAGAAAACATGGGTTTAAACTGGCAGAGCCACGGTACAACCTCACAGTGATTGCAGTCCTGTTGAAGGTCTGGAACTCTGGTTGTCCAGTGATTGCAGTGCTGTTGAAAGCAGTAGTCCCGTAGAAAGGCCTGGTTGGCTGAGTATCCAGTGGTGGTGGTCCCGTCCTCCGGTTGCCCAGTGGTGGTGGAAGGTCTAGTCCTCCGGGTATCCCGTGGYAGTGTCCAGTGGTCTCATCCTCTGGTTTTCCAGTGGTTCCATTGTCTGGAGTCCTCTGGGTATCCAGGGGTTGTGTTCTCTCTCAAACCCCAAGCCTGCTTTTATGTGGTGTTTCCTTAGTTGRTGTTTCCTCCAGGGGTGGGGATTACCACAATGGAGGGAGACGTTTCTGACATTCTGTTGGTTGGTGCTTATCCAGCCTTACTYGTGTCTCCCTCAGTCCACAATGGAAGGGGATATTCCAGATGTTCTATTGGTTGGTGCTTATCCAGGTCAGTAATGGGACATTAACAGAGATAATCCACTCAGGATGGGTGGTGCTCGCTATTGGCCGGGATAGTTATCACAGTTGAGATAAGAAGTACCATCCCACCTCACATGACGTGCATAGCCTCAGGGACCAGGAGTGTAACCACGTAACTGTAACGACCCAGCTTATCAAGGAATTATGTGGGTGGTGATAGAATACATCCTTTTTTGGTTAAGCCAGGACAGTGACTCTACTAGACTATCCAGTTTTACCTCCTCTTTTTAGGTGGGACCAAGTACTGCATACCAATTGCATTAGAAAATGAATAGTAAGTATACTGTCCATAAAAAGAACTTGAGCTCTACTGGTTTTCAGAATCTTCCTTTTAATTTGTTTTGTCTGCATAGATAAGAAATCTCAGTAACACTGGCACCACAGATAATGTTCATCAGTAATAAGTAAAGAATTACTGTTCACTCCAGTATTTTTTCCTTTGGGAAAACACAAGAAAAAAATTTAATTTTTTCCAAAAAAAATAAATAATGAGTTGTCCTGGGTTAGTCACATATTCTATTACCACCCACAAAAACTGGATAAATTCAGTTATACACCTGGTCCCTGWGGGTCTCCTTATCTCAACTGAGATAAGCACTCTGGCCGACAGCAAGCACCACCCATCTCGATTATCTGATCTCAGCTAATGGCCCATTAGCACCACCCAGCCTGGTTAATGGCCTGATCTTGGAGTTGGAATGTCAGAATACCATAAGGACCATCCAAGCTCAGAGGACCATGGGGATCATCCAAGCTCATTACCGAAGCAACCAATAGAACATCGGGAAAACTCTCTTCCATTGTGAAAGTCAGTGCCCCTGGGGGAGGTGCCAGCCAAGAAACACAGCATAAAACAAGGGGTTTGGTTGGGAGAAAACACCCTCAACTCGATGGGACTCCACTCTTGGGACTCCACTCTCGATGGGACTCTCGACTCGACTTGACTCAACTGGACTCCACTCCTCGGAACTGGACTCAGCTAGCTACTCCACTCCTCAGAATTGGACTCAGCTACTCTACTCCACTACCGGGACTGGGCTACCAGGCCTTTCTGCAGGACCAGTGCCTGACTGGACTACACAGCTACCACCCTGGTCAACAGGGTGTCAGGTTGTACGGTGAYTCTGTTGGTTTGTTTAAGCCCGTGTTTCTGTATTATTGCATTTATTTTAACCTTTTTTATTAAAATTGTAATTTTGACCTAAAATCTCTAGAGGTATTTTGTGTGGGGTTAATTTCCCCTGCTGGTTTAGAGTCAAACCAGCACATGAGTAAAGACTAAGATTTCCAAAGTATCTCAATACACAATATCTTTTTTTTAGGCATCAAAAAGAGCCTGAATTTCCTAAAGAATGGCACTCTTGATAAGCAAAACAAATGAAAACCCAGATGTCTGTGAGGATTCAACATGTCTACTGAAATTTCCCAAAGAGGACAAAACAGAACATAAACAAAGGAGTAAGAATGAAGAAGAGTTCCAAACATCCACAAAAAGATGCAGAATATTTTTTAATCGTTTTAATCTCCAATAAAATCAATAAAGAAGTGAAGTGGAAAGGGATGCCTACTACAACTGTCTTCATGGATGCAGTGGTGGCTCAGATGAACAGTAACCAGAATTTAAAAACCATAAGGAAAACTGTTGAGTTGCAGTGTGACAATTGCTGCCTATACTGGCTTCTTTCAGTAGCCAGTTCAAGCTATGTTAATGACAGCTAAAGCATGACCATTTATGATCCTGATAGAGGAAAAACTAGGATGAGTTATACTCATGCCCTTGCACATAAGGGTCAGACTAGAAATGATTTGGCTTAGGTGATTGTCTCTTCTGAAAATAGTAGGTTTCTAACTAAATCCTAATAATGCAAACATAAAGGCTGTTAATGTACTTATTAGCCATCACAAAATGCATTTCACATTGGATGGTTACAATACATTATATCAGCAGCAATCACACCTCCGTAATAACAGTAGCAGTTCATTTAAGGAAAGCAAGTATAGCTCGTCTTCCAACCCATTATGTGAACATGATGAATGATGATGGCACTAGACTCTTACAGGAGGGAACTGGACCTGGAAGGTGAAAGAACTGCCTTTGTAAAAAATGAATGGAGTAGCACATGTATAAGAATATCTGGGTATATTCAGGTATAAAATTTGAAAAACCCACCACGATTAAAAGATGTTWAAAAAACCAGACAAAGGCAGTTCAAATTTGAAGCAAAAAAAATCCTCAAAAAATTCAATTTCAAAATTAAAAGACAAAAAAAAAGGGGGGAATAAAATTGAGGAAGTATTAAATGAAACATGTTTTAGCAGGGTGTAGCTCTCAGCATTAGAATCAGCCACTTCACAAGGGTCAGTTTTTCATAGTCTTCAAGCTTGGGCTTGGGCTCACTAAACCGTGGGCGATATTTGAACAGCATACAAGGCTGAAACCTTAAAAYAGGTCTTGTGCCTCAAAACTAGATGAGAACTGTGCTGCTATATAGGTAAAAATGGATGGTTGCAATAAAAACAAATTTGTGGTACTACAAGTGGACAAGATGCATAAGGCTATTTGAATTTATAAGTATTAACTATAAGGGTTTTGCTTCCTATTCAGAGGATGCTGTAATTTACAGAAATGAGGAGAACATCAGAATGCAGATATTTATCTTCTACTGTCACTAAAGAAGCTGAGCTCTGAAGGTGGTGCCTCCCGAAAGTTCACGTGGTTGTGGAGGTTCACAGGGATCACAAACCTCTTCTCAGGTGAGAGGACAGTGTATATTTTACTGACAACAAAGTGAAGAGGAGCATGACTGAAACTTTGCAAGAGAAGGAAGGAGGGAAATAACACTGCCACACAAAGACAGAGGTAGAGTAGCCAAGGTGGATTCTTTATGMCACTCAATGTTCCTCAGCACTCTCCTGTAGTGGCATCATGTGTTGGGGGTCATCTCATACTGATTTACCTCTTCTTCCTTCCCTAATTATTTGTGCCTCTGTTGTYAGGGATAAAATGTTAGATGTTTTATAGATGATTTATGTTAACAAACATAGTGCTGTCTTTGTAAAGGTGTTTCCTCATACGGAGGATTTAATTCCTTGAAATGATTGTTCTACCTATTCTTCACAAAATTCAKGATAAAAGTGATAAAAAGATAGTCCATCCTCTCATATGCATCTGCACATATGCGAAACTCTTAGCTACTATTACCTAAACAATTGTGGATTTTAGCAGCAACAAATACTGCACTCTACATGGGGAATGAAGTTACTTGGAAAACAAAGCCAGAGGGAGAACACCATGCTTTCAGATTCTCATATTCAAAACTGCTAAATATCAGGGCATATCATGTACTTGGGAGTATGCATTGTCAGGCAGGACCTTTTCTAGGAAAACACACGGCACTGATTAAACCCAAGGCCTGAATGATTTAACAGTGCTTCTTGAGTGACTTTTCACTGTGGCTATGGCCCCTGTCTCAGAAGGAACTCCTATTTCGCTCTCTGCCACTTGTGTTTGTCAAACGCCCACTACTGTTTACTGCAGAGTACATCTTCACAACCTAGAATTTGTAAGAAGAAATGGTTCTGAAATTTGGGTAAGATTGGATTAATTTTCTCCTAGGCATTACATTTCTGCAATACATTCTATATCTGCARTTCTGTGAATGAGAAGCTCTTTACAGTCCATTTTTCTTCAGAATATGTATTTCAAAATCATATTGTGGAAACCCAAGTTGTCTGTTAGAAATCTAAAGAAAAAAAATAACAGATTTATTTTTCTCTAAGAAATAATTTATATACTTCCCCCATAATAGAGGATTTAACAAGCTGTAACAAAAAAAAMCCCCTAAGAGTCTGCATGCTTGTATTGGTTCTTATGCAAAATAAAATAATTTGTAGACAGAGACTGAGAACAAGCTAATATGAAATAAATCCTTCCTAACCACTTCAGCAAGTTCCACCACTAAGCCTCACTTTAAACCTAAACCAGAAACATATAGACATATGCCCACACAAAGGTATTATCATCAACAACAATAATAAAAACAATATTATCTGAGACCTAAAAATTGTTGAAGGCAAAATAGCTCAAATGATTCTTAATGCCTTTCAGGCACATCTGAATCAAATAAGGTAATTATTCTTTAAAATGCTTACACAAAGTCTGATTTGCATGCTAGTAATTGCTATGCCTTGTGGCATCTAGCAATTGACACAGCAATGATTTTAATTATTGTAATTTCATCAGTATAAATACTTCAAAGTTATGCAAATAGTAMCTCATAATCCACATAGACAGTTCAGAGTATTTGATTTACTAGTCTTGTAAGGCTCTTTGTCTATGCAGTTTACTCTCAGATGTGACTGTGCATTGCAATTGAAGCCTTTCACTCACATCAAAGCTCTAAATCATAACAAGATGAGCTAATTTTACAAAGACTGACACTTCAAACATTAACTTGCAAATACAATTATAAGATGAAATATATAAAGGACTTTACTAGGATATCATCTGGCATGGATACCCGCAGCTAATCATATCTAATGTTTTCTATGACAGTGGTAAGCAATGATATTGCAAGGCCAAATGCCTTGGTGTGAACAATTACAAACAGCCACTCTTGCTTCTGAGCAGCTCTGTAAAAACACTTCATCCTGTTCTACCATTTAAAACTTGTGTATTCAAAGTATATTTTTTTAAAAGGCATAGTAGTTTTTTTAATAGTGTAGGGAAAACCCCGTTCTCCCTACTGTTTCTGATATGGAAAAATAAATGTATCACAGGTAACATTTTCATGTCAATAATAACACAAAATACGTCAGAGTGAATGCATCTAAAATCAATATTTATGACGATTAAGGGAGGGAAAAAAATATTGTGCTGTCATCAACTTGTCTTTTATTTACAGAAACCTCCAAACCCACGTTTCAGGCCAGATGTTTAGATGCTGTAAATCACAGCTTTCAATAAATCTTAGACATTTAAACAAGCTCTCTTTCTTTAGATACCAAGTTCTGCATCAAACTCACAAACAAAAAGTTGAATATCCGTAACAACAAATCTGAAAACCAATGTTGACCATCAATATTTACAAAGCTGTCACTAACGTTTTACAGAAGAGCTAAAGTACAGCACTAGTTATCCCCAGTTCAAGATCCACGTGTGCTGAATGAGAAAAGAATCAGACCTGTTGCTTTTTTTTCTTTCTTTCTTTCAGTTGGTTTAGATTACAGCCTACCCTGTAGAGCAGAGGTAAACAAAATTGGAAAAAGATCATCTACAAAGAAAAAACTTCAGAGGTGTTCTGCATGCACAGGTATCTTGGGGGSACTTTGATGCATGAACTGACAAGCAGTATATGTTGAGAGAATGTGGTAATGGCCAGAGGTAATTCACTAAAGAAGGATATAGTGGCAGTTTAAGCTAGAAATGACATTACAATATTACAATCAGAGATAAATTTTCCATAACAGAAAACTCCAAAAGCATTTTTACAACTTCTTTATAAAAACTGCCATTGAATTCCTTTGTTTCTTATTGATTGCATAATATTTATAATTTAAATTTAATCTTGTAAAGGAGAAAGTAGAAACAGAAAAGGGGGAAAACAAGAACTCTCAAAATGAAGAAATAGCCTTTATATAAGTAAACTTAATTTGGGAAAACAGATCTGAGCCAAAATATGAGAAAGACCTGTTTGGAGAAAGTATATACGGAGCAATTAAATCTCATACTAAAAGAATGAGAAAACAGCTGATGAAAAATAGGAGAAGAGAGGTTTAAAGCAAAAAATATTTTTTTAATGCAAYGTGTCTTTAAAAGGCAGAAGTCACTGCCTCAGAATTTTTATAAGGCAAATGTAATAAATGGGCTAAAAAATACTAATTTATAGAAAAGGGGACTGTCCAAAAGTATAATTCAAAGGATTCAAAGGCTGACCCAGGATGTCCCTAGGGGACTCAGTGCTGGAACTAGAAAGATACTGCCTCCATACTCACCATTTCTCCTTATGAAGTATTTGCTACCAGCCACTGTCACAGATGGGAAACTGGCACAGAGCAACTGTTCTGAGAATTCAACAAAAGTCAGTTATTGTAATATCTTGCAAAATGGTAAGTATAAAAAAATCACAAACTGTAAAAATTAGCATGAAAACAATATATGAAATGAATATCTTAGAAAAACTGTATAACACAGTCTTTTTGTGGAATACATATTTACCTGCTTATGCATTCAAATGTAACTTTGGCTCCCACTATTGCTCCAGCAGAAACAAGAGGAAGCTGACACAGGAGAAAAGCAAGATGTCAACATCAAGCATTTCAGCCAAGTTGTAGCCTACACAGGTAAAGAATGACTTGCAAATCCACCTCATGTAAGAAAAGGGAAGGAAACACTTGAAAGGAAACACAGAAAATCAGACAGCAGCATGAACAGCTTAATAAATTCCACACAACAAACAATGAAGCACTGAATGATAACAACGTTGAATTACACTACATAAGAGCACTCTGATGGAAGTGACATACTGACGGAATCACATGTAAGAAACTGAAAACATCACAAACCAGGATTAGTTTTGCATTTGCTACTAGCTGCAATTATTCCAGATATTAATTTTTTTTTTTCTTTGATTCACTGGCTCACGCCTTCCCATTGTTTTGGTAAATTTCCTTCAATTGATCAGGATATTAAATGGTTTAATAAAGTAAAAAATATTTTAGTGGGAAGAAGTAGCTTCCTATGTGTTTTCCTGGATTTCATGTGGAAGCAAAATAATTAGTAATTAGAAACATATAGCTGATTGTTAAAGATCTGTTTCAGTCCAAACTACAAAAAACCACACAACATTAAATTAATCCGAATACCTTTCACACCTAAATCTCTATTCGCACATCAAAGTGGCTTATTTTTTTCACAGGTCCTGCCTGCTTTCAGCACCACAAAAATCAATGGTGGTTGTATTTTCCCGGCATATAATTTTTGATGCCCTGGATAAAATTATCAGTTCAAGAATTCTCACTATTGTAAGCAACAAAATATTTTATATCTTTTAGAAATACAGGAAAGGTATCAAAAAATATATAGATGAGATGACCCAAACCATTTTTCATCCCAGTAAGCAGTCCTTCAACCGCAAATGCAAAATAGTGAAAAAGTTCTATGGCAAAATTTTACTGTTGTTATCACTGCTGCACCAAGGGCAGAAGTCTTTGCATTTCTGAAACTCCTTCACTGGCACTTTTCCAAAACTCTATACATTTTTGGAGAATAAACCAAAACACTGTTACTGCCAGACTAGTACTGGCAGATAGTAAGAAATCAATATACGCAAAATATAATTTCCATGCAACTCAAAATAAAGGATGCAATACACATACTTGGTGTGTGCTTTTGGGGAGGAGAAGATGTATGACTTGCTAAGATGTATTAAAAAAATCCACAAAACCTAATAGTATTTGAGTCTAATTTTTAACCTCTTGACTTTTCTTTCTGTTAATTAACATTGGGATCTCATCCAAAAGTATTTGCACAACATTCATTTGCTAATAAATTAAATAATCTCAACTATTTCTGGGAACAGTACATCCTTATAGTCTGAGAAGCATGTGTTCCAGAAATACYTTTCTTGTAACCATTAAAAGTGACTTGGAGTATGATTAAAAATCATGTAACACGACATTCAAATTAAACACATTGGTAATTAGATTCACATGTGTTTAGAGCAACACAATAAACCAGTATGCACACAAATATTTATATGATGAAACCAAAGTAAGCAAGCAACAACAGAAAGAGAACAGGATGGAAACTKAAACATTACAGTCTTTGTATTATACCGCACAGTACATTGACACTCACAAGGAGAATTAGTTAGTGTTCAGTATTGCAAAGTATGCTACATTATTTTATGAAGACTTAAAAGAATTTGTTCCTGTTGCTATGGTGAAAACCACAAGTTGAAGTATTAGTAATTACAGCATCATCTAATGAAAAAGAAACCAGACCCAAAAACCCCATTAAAAACTTAATTTTTTCCTTGTTCTACTCTACAAATCCCAGTAAGTGTTTCAGGTTTTGCTCAAAGTCACTTTGTCTTACATCAGGCCTGAATGTTTTGAATTCTATGATTCAGATATTTAGAGAGAGGAATAGTTGAGCCATTGCCAACATAGGTCAGGAGATCCATGTAAAGCTGGTGATCAGTAATTTGCACTCTACAGTATTCCAGCAATGATCCAAGGAAATGTCAGAACAAAAGAAAAAAAGCATTATTCTTTTACTAAAATCTCTCACTGAAACAAAAAAACAACCAAAAAACAAAACAGAAACCAACTAACCATGCAAACTCCCAAGTAAACAACCAAAAAATACCTTTGGACAGATCAGTCTTCGTGAAGGAAAACTACCTGCAATATTTTAATTTAGAATCATAAAGTAGATTGAGTGTTTCATCAGGTAATTTTCTTTTTATTCCCACTACCACATAAACACTACATCAAAATACTTAATTGTTACCAAAAAAAGGAAAAAAATCATTGTTTTGCCTTCACCCATGCCCAAAAACCTTGAGGTGAAAGAAATTTCTAATCTGTATTACCTGCAGGAACTGGATTACTAAGAATTCTGTATGTATATGTACATGTCAGATCCATGAAAATAAAATTAGAAAAGGAATCCTGTTGAAAGAAATGAGAAGCCTTTCAGCATTGGCTGAGTTCGTGTTTGGGTCTTCTCTTAGTGGTGTGAAGTTACCATCAGGGTGTTATTTGGTGGTTTATTTGAGAAATACACAATGGTATTGATCCGGTTTATGATGACAAGCAAACCTCACTCTGTCCCTTTTTTATAGTTTCCCCAAATTCAAGCAGATTTATTAAGAGTTAGGTACAAAACCTACAGAATAAACAGAATAATTTTATGAGAGAGAGTAAAAGAAGCAGCATTCTTCCCAGCAGCCCCACATTGTGACTTTGTCTTTTAATGGAAAGAGATGAAAACTATAAAAAAAATAGTTATAAAATGTATTTCTGAATTTACAGCATTTGTGGTCAGAAGTATTTCCTCACACAAACTGCTGCTGTGTGGAGTGAAATAGGTACAGCAGAATTTGAAGAGCCTTGATTATATTGTACATGTATTTCATGTCATAAACATATGAAACATTTAAAATATGGTATTAAATATGTAGCAACATTTCCTGTCACAGAAAGAACAAAGGTGTGAGAGAGCATTTTTTAAAAAAGCTTTTAAATAATGCTGGTAAGAAATGTCCCAACATGATAAAAATCCTGTCTTAGAATAAGTTCCGCTTCATAGTATTCTCTTTGTTGTAGATACAGGCTGTACCTGAAAAAAGACCTACTGGTTGCTTTTAAAAAAAAAGGTTTTTAACTATTTAAGCTGCTACATAATTATTTTTAACCATTTGGCAGAAAAGGTGGATACAGCTTAAAGGTTAAACAGCTGTTGATGTTTATAAGCAACAATTTTAAACAACTGTAATAGTAACAGATGCTTAGAATTTAAAAGAACTTTCTGTGTAATTTTTTAAAAAATAATCACCATCTTATCAACTCTTTCCTGATGCTTTCCATAGCTTTCCAATGATATTTCCTTGAGTAGAGTAAACCACCTCACTTTCTTGTTACAAGAGAAAAAAGGAAGAAAACAGAAGAAAAAGAGAAATTTAGAAATCACTGAAAACAACCTCCTTATGTAAAAATTTGTTGTCCTCACCATCAGGCACTCTTGTTCTGCCAGATGGAAACTTCTGTTTTCTACATCATCCTTTTGAGTGGACTAGTCTCCCTTGTAACTAAGGACAGAGCTAAAAAAAAGGCTAAATCAGTGGAAAGTGAGTCAGACTTGGATCTCTCAGCAGTCATTTGAAAACCTTATGAAATAAAACCCTCAGTATTCTTGTTTTCACTTGAAGATGCTACCCACAGAATCAATCAGAAATCTGATCCACCAACAAGTTTTGAAGCAGTCCCTAAATGCCTCACTGAAGAAATAACTCGCTCAACTTCCAGCACCTTTCTCTTTGTATTTCCACACCACCTATTCCTTTAGATTCAGAGAACACCATGCCAATGGCCTGCTCAATATAGTCCTAAGAACAAGGGGGAAAGAGTGCATGCCTTACGGTCCTCTCCCAGAAAACCTCTCCCTATGTGGCTGGAAGTAGCACTAAAGAGCCAAGCACATTGGTAAGTCTGGCTAACATATTGTCTGGTAAAGACAGAACCAACATCATGAGTTTCTGATTGCCCTTAGAATTTAGGCACTGAGGAAAAAAAGGTAGTTTTTCCTTGTCTGGCTTAGGAAGTAAAATTCATTCAGGCTGTAGTGACTCCCGGGAGTTGTAGTACGTCTTTTTGCAGGCAGGCTCCTTCCCTCTGGGTCCACCTGGCAAGGATGCAGGTAAACAAGGTAGGGCACAAGGTTCACCGGTGGCACATCTCATCAGGATACTAAACCTCATAGGAAAGACTTGTCTTTTTCTTAATTTTCTGTGAGCTCAAGTATATAAGATCAGCTTTCCCAGTCTTGTAAGAAATTTTTCTGCATGCACACTAAAACTACTGTATTGAAGCAAATGTATTAGGTATTACTCTGAAACAAATACAGGAGTTTCAATTATTTTTTGGTCTATAGCACTGACCCAGGTTAGCCTTATTGCAGTTCTCTTTGTATCTGTGAAAAGTCTGATATTACTGTTTTGCATCTTACATTGTACTGCCTGCTCCTCCAACCCTGCATGCTGAATTCTGGTTGGCATGGAAATACGGCATCCTCTCACATGGAAGGCAACTAGCCCACTCAAAGTACTTAGTTTATGTACATGGGACAAATCTCAGAAAGGGAAAAGATAACTTAGAGATCAATAAAATGTTTCTCTGTGGTAGTGTGAAATATGCTAATACTGGAAGGAATGTTTTTATCAGCCATATTTAAATAAACAGTAATGAAACAATGTTAAGAACTCACCCAAAAAACAGTATGCCAAAATTTTTCAGATACTTTATACACAAGCTTGGATGGAGAAACCTGACCACTCCAACAGAAATCTCCCTTTCCCAACAACTCCTGTGTTGAGCAAGCTGGATCAACAAGCAGTACTTCTTCTGCCTGATAGGTAGAGAGGCTAGAAGAGGCTGCCTGTAGCCATTCTCTACCAAGAACGCCAGAGGATGCCGCAGAGGATCCAGTCTGCAATGCTGAATTACTGAAATATGCAGGAAGGCCCACGTGGCCTCTTTAGAGAGCTCTGCACAGCAGACATCTGCCTCCTCTGCTCTGAGCCTCGTGCCTGCTATGGTGGTGCATGCATTCGTTCCCACTTGTACTCTCTTTACCCTTCACTAAACATGCTTGCTTAATGCAGTCTTTCAGCTAGTGGAAAATAGGTCCCTTGAAGGCTGTCATTCCCTTTCGGTAACCCCCTGGAACAAAACAAAGAGGTGATCTGACTTCCTGCTCTCCAGAGTTCACTTGGGATCAATTCTAACAACTCTCATAATGTCGAGATTAGGCAGCTTTTCCTCCTCCTTGTTAACAAGGCAATGACAAAGAGAGAGAGAAGTCAATTTCCTTTTCAAATAAAACTAAGAAGCCAGCCGGCAGTAAATACAAAAGTTACAAATAAATAAGTGAAGTTTCTGACTCGTGAAGCCCTGCTGTACTTCATACTGGAGGTACTGGCTCCCGGKACATGGGGGATCATCTTTAAGAAGATGAAATTGGTATTCCATAGGCTTTAAAGAACAGATGCAAATCCCAGAAGACTCCTTTTCAAGGTTAAGCTTGAAAGCTGCCCTTTTGAAACAGACAGTTGCCAGCCTGACCACTGACCCTGTAGTTTCTCAGGACAGGGCCTAAGCAACTGGGTAGCTGACATGTCACCTGCTGTCCTGGAGTGATCTATTATGATAGACTATTCCATGATCCTCTGCTCATGCCCAAAAATTGTTATTGTTTCTCTTCCCTCCACCCCCCAGGCCTGTATGTGAGYCCGGCGGAGATGCTGGCAGGGTTCCGGCTGGGAGTTGCTCTCTTCTCTTCCAGTTCAGGATCAGGGCAGCAGCACTACGCCTGCTGAGGTCTGTGTGTTTCCTGCCGGGGCACTGCTACACTGTGACTTAGCAGTCTCTTAGCTGAGGGTGGGTCGGTCTGTGCCTGAGTGGGAAGAGAAATCAGGTATTTTGCTGGGAGCTGTCGGCTGCTTTGCTGTGCTCATTGCCCAGGCTCACTGCCCAGGCTTCCAGCTGCTTGGTGCAGCATGGTTCTGGTGGGCTCGGAGCAGCGTGGTTCCCGCAGTGCTGTGCGGCATGGTTTCTCTGCGTGGCTGACTTGGTTTTTGGCCCAGGCAAAAAACTTTTCCTTTCCCTGGATTGGAGAAGCAGGAGTAGCATCCTTTGACTGCCAGGATCTGAACTGAACAGGCTGTTGCTCCGAAATCGGCAAGAGGGGGATCGGCAGGAGTGGAGCGGTTCCGCCCCACCCGCCAAGCGCCGGGGAGCCAAGCTGGGGAGAGAAAGCACACCGAAAAGCTCCAGCCCTGCTGTTTTCGCCTGCCGTGACTGCTGTCGGAGGAAAAAAGTTGACACCAGGTAGCCACTGGAAGTTTCCTCTGCTGAGTGACTGCTCCACTGGGGGGGTGTGTGTCTGCGTGTGTGTGTGTGTCTGCTCCCTCCACGTGGAAAGCCGGCGCCATTTTGGACCACATGTTGGGAAAGGAGTATTCATCCTGCACTGCCTTCACTTCACTCTCTGGACACTTTTTGGGTTTTTGTTTCTCGGGGGGGGGGGGGGAAGTGGATTCTGACGGTTTAGTTCTTAACAGTTATTTGCCTTTTTTCCCTGCCTTGTGGGGGTGGGCATTCTGTTTGTTAATAAACCATTTAATATTTTTTTTCACTTTCATCTACTAGCATTCATTCCCTATTGGTGGAAGGGGATTGTTGGAACCCTTTTGGAGAGGAGRATTCATTCCAGAGAGTCCTCTCTTAAATTTGTCTCAAAACTGAGACACCTGCCCTTCCTCATGGTGGCAGCAGACAGCACCTGACACCTCCAGACCCCAGCTGTTGAAATTTACTCTGAGCTGACTGAAAAGGAGAAAGCAGAACTCAGGAACCAGTCTGGAAATAACAGGATCAAATTTGCTCTGAAGCAAAGTCCTCTAAACCACGGGCTTTCAGGAAGACATTTGGCTGAGTTGCATTGGACCTTCCCACTTACCATCTCACCTGCATTTGACACCAGGAAAACATCCTTCACCCTTTTCACTTTGGTATGAACACCAATGGGTTTCCTCCCAGCCAGCCAGTGTATGAGGTGACTAATGCCTCTCCCGGAACAGGACTGCAAACTCCCGCTGTCCATTCATAGGAGCTAGAAAACCATCAAAAGCCACACAGATATAATGTGTAACTTTTCTTAATTACTGAGGTGATTACAGAAAAAAAAAACCAAAACCAACAACAAAACCAAACCAAACAAAACAACAACAACAAAGCCCAAAAAATCATGGAGCATTGTCCCACCCCTTTGGTAGGTATTCTTACAGTGTCCACATAACCTGCACTGGACAAACCACATCCATACTAAGCTAAACAGCCAAGATATGAAAAAAAAAAAATCAAATAACATGTTTCCTGCACTGAACAACTTACACCACTGCTGTTTACACAACTGACCAGGTGGATAAAAGCACCTGTCCCTCTTAAAATCACTTCACCTTTAAACACTCCTAAGCAGGTTATCACTGTAGTCCTGCATGAAGGACTTTTGGAATTGCATTCCAAAAAATCTGTGGAACATAAGACTAGATATTTTTGGAAAGGAGTAATAGTTAATGCAGGTCTTCATCTCTTAATATATCACTAAAGTAGATTTGATTTCAAAGAGCCCTCAACTAAGCAGTCATTGCCTGCTGTGAGATGAAAAGGGCTCCTGAAAGCAAGGCCCCATGGAAAAGCTGGAGGTACTGTTTCCTGCAGGTTCAACCTGAGAGRTGTCCTGCAGATGGCCTTAGAGATGCAGGAAAGGGGAGGATGCAGACAGAACACAGAGTAAAAGTAGCTGAGAAGCAATKTAGCAGCTGTAAGTGATTCCCAGACTGCAAAGAGACTGACATTTTAGATAAACAGTTAAAATAAGCAACTCTTTCAAATTTTTGTTAAAGGCAAACCAGTTGCCTGATCTTCAGCAGTCATGCTATTTACTGTGACTTATACTTTGCAAAGAGGAGTACAAATGGAAGAACTGAGCCTAATAACTCATCTAATAAAAAGCACCCATTCTGAGAATAAACAGTTTGATTTAAATTAAGGAGTAAACCATGGAGTCATTTTAAGTTAGTATCATCAGTGTAGAAAAATAACTGAATTATTTGAGTTAGAAAATGGTCTTATAAGAATTTTKGCTTCATGGGTATGACCAGTTCTTACTTCTTTGAGCAGATGTTCAGGCAAAACAATAATATTTATAAGGGCAAACATCAGATGCAAGGTAACATTTCAGTTTAGTACTCCTGTGCAAAGAGCCAACCTCACCAGCTGGCCATCAGAAACATGGCTTAAAGGCCAACTGGCAAGTTCTCTGTATCTTCCACTGTCTCACGATTTGCAGGTTGTTCTGGGCAGGAGGCCAGTGTTTTATTTTTATAATTAGCAGAAGCAGTATCAGCACTGTCCTAGAGTGAATAATTAAGGAAAGGCCACTTGGTTCAGCCTTTTAAAGAGCTGCTAACTGGCCACTTTGCTATGTCCCAGGTAGGGTCCCACAGGTTTGTGGCTGGTACCAGAATCTTATGTGTAAATATAACAAACTCTAAAGCCCCAGTACTTCCCAGTCTTACCAGTACTGTGAGTGCTACACACCTCACCTATGTCCAGGTGCAGCTGTATGCCACTGGATTCCAATAGAATTAGATACACAATAGTGCAGTCAACATTATGAGCAGGGGACAAAGTGCAGCCTGACTTTTTAACTCATTTATGCCTTTTTCTCCTCAGGAGCATTACCCAACCCTTCACACAGTCACAATCCCAGCTATACCCCTTGGTTTTTACCCCTAAGTCATGGGATGGCAGTACTGTGACATGTGAAAAAATTGTGAGCGTATTGCTCAAACAATTCCTGGTCCTGCCACACGGGAGATAAAACCTGACGTTTCTCTGGCCTTCTCCTTCCAATGAAGCTTGCAAGGGTTTATCCAGAACTCTGTCGATTTGGATGTATGGTAAGTAGGGGAGTAATTGACTGAGAATAACTGCATAAACCTCATTTTCATAGGAATTCATGTTAGAAATAGATTGAAAGAGCACTAAAAAATGTCTTTCATCTTTTCTTCATTACAGTCCAAACATCCAATCACATTTACCAAAGGTTTAGGAAGGAAAAAGCTGTCATACATTTCAAAAGAAAAAACAAAAATCCAAACCCAAAGAATTGAAAAAAAACCAAAACACCTTCCCAAAAATTCCAAACCCAAAATCCAACCAAAAAAAGGAAAAAAAAAGAAGGAAAAGCAGCCATTTCTATAGGATTTATTTCATTTAACATAGCAATCATTTTATTCCTATAATAGTTTAAGTTATATAGAAAATTAGCAGGAACAGGTCAATTTCTCTTCCATTTGACATAAGAACAAAAAGTATTCTCTAACTAACTGCTTAAAACCTGCAGTCAACTAACCCAACACAACCTTTACATGTCCAGACCAAACTTTAACACTTTCTCAAAGACTAAAATTATTAGGATTAGTTATTGGACTAATTTATGGTACACTCACTCACTCACTCTGTAGGAAGTTAAATGGTCTATCCTTTTTTAAATTACACAGTGACAACCTTCCACAGAGAGATAATTTTAAGACTTTATTCTTAAATTTTTTTTTAATTGCATTGACATGTAGAAGTTTGCACCAAATACAAAGTGCATTTTGCTAGATGTTAAACACCAGTAAAATGGGCATTTTTTTAATTCCTCAAAAAAATTAAAAAGTCCTGGCTTAATTCAAGTCCTTTTTCATTTTAAAACATACCAAATCCAGCTAAAATACAATACAATATAAATATAAATGCTCATATAAATGTTATCAAAAATATATTGATTACTCTAAGTGTGTTTATAAATGTCTTTTTCAGAAATGTTTTCTTATTGTCCAGCATTTTTCCACTTTCTGTTGTTTCTAAAAGGCTTTTTCTATAGTGTTTTAACCATGAAGCTTTGAGATTAAAAAAATGACTAATATATAAATTCATGGGAAAGCTTTTTTGATTTCCTACAACACTGCTTTGATTACACTATAAAAATAGCTGTGTGTTTGAAAATATATAAGAATGAAAAAAAATCRCAATTAAGCAAATAGAACTAAAATTTATAAAGAATTTGGAATATTGAAACAGTGTTACTACAGCTTTCAATATTTCTAAATAAAATTTTTATTAAAATGTTCCATCTTTACAACTTTTTATCTACCATTCAGAAAGTGAACCTAAGTGCCAATCATACTTACCAGCCAACATAATTTTCAGAAGTTACGTGTCTAGTTTTTACCAAATTTATCATTACTCAGCCTACAGACTCTAACCTTGATTAATATATTTACTTCCCTGTCTCAGGGAATTTTTAAAGTTATTAGAAATTTAGGCCGTTCGAATATGCAGTCTCTCTCAAATTCACAATATTAAAATATTATGGCTATTTATTTCTCAGAGAAAATCAAGATTTCAAGAATTTATGTGAATTTTTCTGTCTGATGAGGGATTTGGAATGGCTGCTTTTGAGCAATCACAACTAGCCAGTATTCAGCCTTTAGGAAGATGTGCATAGGAACTTATTTTGGGAAATACACCTGCTTCTTCATATATTATGTTCAGAAGTAAACTCACTAATTTCTGGTAAAAAGCACTCAGGTCTAACTTCAGTATCCAAAATCAAACACAACAGAAAATAAATACTGAAACCATTGTGGGGTTTGAGGGTTTTCTTTTTTACTGTTTCACATGGGGAATGTTAGCAAAGCACTGCCTAGCAAGCCAGGGAGGGCTGCAGAAGACATTGGTGATTAGCCATGAAATAAACGCTTTAGGAATTCCGTAAACTATGGAAAAACTATCAACATTTCTGAACCCTCTACTTTTGTCATAAGCTCCTCTTTTAACAGACACTTCTATTTCTTGCTCCTTGGTTTTTCATGATCGTGCTCTGTTGGCAAATTAATTGAATTTGCAAAAAAAGGTAAAGGAAACAATATATTCATTGTGGTAAGATGTCTTTTCATGCCTTTCTCTCGGAGGCTGTCTCTGTACATAACTAACTGTTCATCACCCTCTAGCTGAAGTGCTAAAATAGTTGAATCCCCTTGTTCAAAGGCCCTCMGTTACAATATGGAGGAATAACTATTAAAAAAGTATCTGAGGGAAAAAAATCAGACCTGTGACCAGTTTTTTGTTAAAAATAAGAAAGAAATAAAACAAAAATCCAAAGCACACAAATGGAAAATCTCAACATACATATGGTTCCCCTACCAGAAGAATTTATGAGTATTTGTACACAAAATTCTCATAAACCAATTTACGCATCAGCCACGGTAAACATATGTGCCAGTTAGGTGAAAAGCTTTTTTCCAAAAAGCAGGTCAGGTGGACTGTATTCGTTAAATAATTTGGTGGGTTTTTTTCCCATAGAAATATTGTTTCAGACCCTCCAAGCAGTTCTAAAATTACCGACATAAGAGAAGGACAACAAAAGTGCAACAAATAACTAGGTCACACTATCTAAACACTTTGGTATGTATATGAAAATTAAAGAAATACATGCCTACATATGTGAAATGGAGATTGTTTTCCGCAGGAAATTTATGAGATGTCTAAACTTACTAATAAGTTCTAAGGAACAGCCTTAGGGACTGATTATGCACTATTCATTTTGCTGGTTAGTACTGCCTGAAAATTGTCATCCTCACCAAGATCAAAAGTCTACCTTGAGAAGTATCCTTACTTTGATGGTAGATAGCAGTAAATCCTTACACAGAGATTCTTGTTGTTTTTTTTTAAAGGGAGGGGACCAACACAAAACCGTCTTCCAGCTTCTACAATGACAATTTAACCAATCTGAACTCAGTAGTTCTTCCATGTTACTCTGGTGGCCATTTTGGACCCCATTGGCAACCATTCTCACTCTTTTGACCTCTGCCACCCATGGCACAGTATTAAGACTGCACTTATGCAGTACACACTCAGTCCAAACAAACCTAAACATAGCAGTTTCTTGTAGCAGTATATATCTGCTATGAAAAGACAACAGTAGTACATTAGAAAGGTATGATATCATCATTGCTTTTTAGGCACTTTTTCAATGTTTCCCCTCAAAATCTCTCCCAAAACTCGGAGACATTCTTCCCTACTGTCACCAAAAATTGTGAGAGAAACATCAAGGAAGAAATTTTTGTGCCTGCTGAAGGCTTCCCTTTTTGCTTTTCTAAAATCAGTTTGATTAAAATGAACTACAGATACAAACATCTTTTTCCCTGTGATCACATTTAATACTTGAAAATACTGACTTGAAAAATACAGGCCAGGCACTTGCCCAATGAGATATGATTTATTGTAACATGCAGAAAATTCAGTCTGTGATAAATGTTAACACTGCAAACAATTTCTATACTAATGTTTACAGATTTCAGACTTTTAAATCCCTATAGATATTTATCTTCTTTATTCCAACAACTGTAACTGTAATTGCCATTTCATTTTTGAAAATTGCAAAACCATTTTTTTAATAGTGGCTATTGATAGAGATATATCTGTAGCCAATAATAATGTGATTTTCTAAGACAAAAATAATTTATTTTAATTTTCTATAGGTCATAAATGTTGGAGGGCGCTATTCATGCCAGCAAGCATAGAACATATAGAAGATGATAATTTTTTAATTCAAAATTTTTCTTACTTTGTAAGCACTTTTTGGCAGCTTGCAATTTAAAATTCTCACAAAGGAATGATAAAAAGCATTATAAATAGAGTTTACAAACAGCCAATTCAAATCAGCGTGCCACATCCATTCCTAGGAATTATGCTGTATCTTAAAAGTAACATGAAAATGAATACAGTATTATGTCAAACAATGTAGTATTTCCATTTTCACCATAAAAAAACCTGATCTATTTATTGCAAGTATTTTCTAGTTGCTTCCTCTTAAGGCTATGATTGTACTCTTCTAGATAAAGAAAATTTCATCCTGTTACACAAACACTTTTAAATCCTCTCTAAAGAAAGTATTTGCTTTTTCAGAAAACAGTACTTATTACTAATATAGTTCATATGTACAACATGAAGATAAAAATTAACACATCATTTTTAGTTTAAACAATTTGCCACGCAACTATATTTAGACCTAAAAAAAAAAAAAACCAGATTGCATAGACTCTTTTCTTTACACTTTTGAAAGAGGCAAATGGCTGAAGCGAGCAGTTCATAATAGAGATAAGGTAAGGAAATATAGATGTGAAATAAGCAAAGTTCATGAAAACAGTTAAGTAAAACGAATAGCACAGTAGGGACTGAATTAAATTTTTAAACGCACACAATAGAATACCTGTAACACAAGTGATTTCCTTCTTACAGTCATAAATTCAATGTACAGAAACAATGCATTGCAGAATGATGCACTTTATAGGGCTTTTTTCTTCCCTTCTTAAAATATAGAACTATTATGATTCTCTTGTGTGGATGATAAATCCAGCTCAAAATTCTACCCACTGTGAGTTCTACGAAAACATAGTACTGAGAATGAGCTGTGAGAGAATGAATTATGATGTACCAGTGGTTTGTGCAATGTGTGTACTGAAGACAGAAAGGAGTGGAAGAGAAAGAAGGGCACACAAAGAAAAGACTCAATATTTTAAAGGTAATTTTTAAAAAACAGAGTAATATTAGTAGTATTAAATAATTTTAAATTAATTAAAATCTAAACCAAAAAGGGTTTACGTTATAAAATTTTAAATGAAATAAGCTAACTATGGAAAGTACTCTATAAAAAATGAAAGATATAGGCATGAATTCAGGTTTCAGCTTTCAATATTGATATTAATAGAAACTATTCCTTAAATTGTTTTCTCCACAAGCGGTAGTACGGTTAAGTTCATCAAAGCTTCTATGTGTCTGAAACAAAAGGATTTAAAGACTTAGTTATCTCTGAGACCTCTGAAAGACAAACATTTATACCCAAGAAAAACCAACAACCCAAAATAAGGAAAAGCAKGATAATGAGTATATACTCAACATTTGAAAATATTGGAAACATTCATAATTTTAAGGAGTATTTGAGCAGGAGAGACTAAAAATCCTAAAAACATGAACCACTTGAAGCACTCCAGTAATTTTCAATTGCTTTGCAACGTGAAAGCAAGGAACCTTGATCACTTTCACAATGAAGCACTTAAGCTCTCTGATAATTTTATACCCTTATAGGCCACATATTTCTGGAACCCCATCATTTCCTAGCTGAAGTGGTTTTAAAAATATGTGAAGTGCTCCAATAATTTTAAATTATTCTGTGCAATGCAAGCTCAGAACCCTGATCACCTCAAAATTTAAGAGCTTATAAAAATTTGAAGTAGTCCAATATTTCTGAATGATTGGGTATTGTGATTTCACTTGTTTTATAAAGTGCTTCCATTTGCAAGGAAGTCTGGTGATAAACTGAAATATAGCTGTTGGCTAGCAAATATAGCCATATAAAAATATAATATTAAAAAAAAAGAATCAGAGAATATGCTTTGCCCCCCACAAAAATCAGAACTCAAGTCATACAAAGAAAAGGAAAATGTATCCTGAAAGCCCAGTTGCAAGCAAAGGAGAAACAATCTGCCCCAAAATTTCAGTCACAAACTGCATGTACAGAAACAGCTAACATATTAAAATATACAGAAGATACAATAAATCAAACACTGCATTGTTTCCAGGAGAGTTATAATTATTCATATGTCTAATAGCCTTTACAGATATATTTTGTGAATATCTGTAATGAATATTATTTGATCATCTTGTCAAATTGTAAGGTACTTACACACATCTCACTTTAATATGTGCTGTCTGGATTTCTTTCTGGGTTATTTTTTCATATAATAAAATCAGACAGGAATATTGTCACTTATCCAATGGAAAATAATGAAAAATATGTTTTATTTCTGCCAGCAGTTCTACTCAAAAGTACACTGGTTTACTGAAACAAACAAAAAAAAGTATTCTTATCTGTTGAAGTTTTGTAGATGGTTTACTATTCTGAAAGGGCTTTGATTTTGACTAATTATGCACACAATTTTGGGGGTAAAGATGATAGCTACCAGGTTTATCCACCTATATAAGGGAAAGGGAGGCTTCTGTATAGGTGACATCATTTGTGTTCATAACCTATATAAAAGATGACCCCCTATAGTAGGAATTTTAGAAGTGTTTGTCAGCTTTGCATTTCCAGGGGTTCCCATGCACTCTCAGAAATATATTTTGCAAAAAATAATCTCACATTCGACATTCATTGTCCTCCCTTGTACTTGCTTTTCCCTTCTCCCTTCTGCACACATACAGAAGGATTTCAAATTAGAGGGTTCACAGACTCAAGTGTTCTATTTTTCATTAAGTTCCCAATTAATATTTAGTTGAAGTCTGCAAGTGGACAGGAGGTTCCTCTCACTGTAAAGCAGTGTCTTGGGAAAAGACAGACTATCTGCTGAAGAAGCAGAGAAAACAAAGATRTTGCCAGGATTCCTGCCCTTTCCACCCAGTGCCAGGACCTATTATGATCATTGGCAGTTATTTTGGTTAATGCAATGGTTTTGCTGTTGTATCGCTTTCTGAGGAGGCTGAAATCCACTCAGCAGGGTGACCCACTTGTCTGCTAAGGTGTGTGTATATAACTTCCATTAGTATTAAGGGTAGTAACGTTCAGCAGTGGAAAAGCAGCTAATAAGGTATGTAACCCTTCAAGCAACTTTTTTCTAAACATTTCCACAACTAGGTCACAAATTCCTTCTCAAGGAAGCAAGGGAAGACACTGACATCAAACAGAGGCCCTCCTAAGCTACTTCAGCAAAAAAGACTAATCATCAAACTGAAGGAACCATCCAGACTTCAACAGAACTCTTGTATCTGAGGAAATTTTTCATCTCCCATAAATAGTGTGGCTCCTGTACTTTTTAGCAATAGAAGCAAATAAAGGAGGAAGACAACAATTCACATGTCCCCTGACATGAACAAGCAGAAAATTATATGAAGTAATTCTTTTACTAAACTGATATCCTAATATTCTAGCATGGCAAAAAAAATTTCATAAAAAGCTCAGGAATTTTTCTTCAGGTAACAAAACTGGAAAGAGAATACATCTTCTTTCTTTAAAAAATTATTTATTGCTTTTTATTACTATGCAGCAATAAAAGTATATGTTTTGTCTTTAGCTCTGTCTTCTTGGAGTAAGAGAAAATGAAACTTTATTCCAGGAATTCTTGACATGACTCAATAATGAGATTTTCACCCAAAGTTTGTGCTAGGAGATTCACTTATTAAATGTCTCCAACGTTTTCTTGGCCCCAGCTTTTAAGGGTAGAATATCTTGATTATTATGAGAGGTTTAGGAACTCCATTACTATTAGAATGAAATGTACGTTAAGCCTCTAGATGTGTATTTTCAAACCTGGCCAAAGGTACAAGTAAAGAAAGGTTGTTTTGTTCTCCATTTCAGCCCCGAGGTTTTGCACATCTCTGTTTTCTCTTATGTGTTGACTTAAAGTAAAAGATAATTTAGTCAAGAGAGGCAGGCTGTAAAACCCCTGGTTTAACTTAACAGAAGCAGTAGGAAATACAAATAATCGGAGCAGGGAAAGCTCTTTTAAATAGAGATTTCAATCATCATGATTTAAGGAACTTTTATTTGGAATATGTTGGATCTGACATGCCATCAGGATGACTCATTGTGCTGAAATACATCATGTTTCGCTATTATTGCATAATGTGACATATTGATATAATCAGATGAATTGTCAAAACAAGATGTCAAGTATGTGAAATTCAAATTAAGCAAAGTTTGGAAAAAGTCCTCAAAAGGGACTACATATTATTACTTTAATTACATATTTTACTCCATTTTGAAAAGTAGGTATTTCTATATTAGTACCTCTTTGGATTTGTGTTTAGAATGTCTTCCCTTAATTTAGCCCCACATTTTTGCATTGCAGTTTACATTTGCATGGCCACCTGACCAGAGAAYACTCTCTCAAACTAAACAATTTTCCCCCAACAGTATGGGAAGGGAAATTCCTTTCCTTCCACAATTTCTCATTCTTTTTGTTGTGTCTGGAAAGTAATTTTTTAAATTTGTTTGTTGTTTTTTTTCCCCAGTGTCTCAAAAGTGTACTAATGACTATCACTTCTAGAATAGTGCTGTAGGTGACCCTGCTTGAGCAGGGCATTGGACAAGATGACTGCCAGAGGTCACTCCAACCTCAACCATTCCATAACTCTGAAAAACTCTAGCTTTAGCATTGAATCTCCATCTGTTTCTAAAATCTTTGTAAACATTTGAAAGAGCTGAGTCTAATCTGAGCCCCATTGCAAAAACAGATGTAGCTGATATGCCACTTCCATWCTCACAATACTTCATTAGTCATAATAGTCAGACTGATATGGAACAGACCACTGCTCAGATCTGAGTATCTGTAGCCTTTCATTTTGCCTAGTAGTTATAAAGTTTAAGGCTGCAGTACTCTTTACAAGACTTTCTAAATTCATAAGAAGTGCTAGTTTCAACAGAAACAAATACTTCTTTCAGGATAGAAAGCAAAGAGAAGTCTACACTATTCTCAAAATCTGTCACTCCTGCAAGAAAAGACTGTCTCCCGAGGGAATCACGGGTATGTAAAATGTAGTACAAGATGTTCAATTTCTTAGAGTTACAGAGGTTTTGAACATACTTAAGGATTCCTCCATTGTAACCCATGTCCATATCGAGACTGGTTTCTTTGCAGAGGAGTTCCCACGGCTCACTGGTGCAGGATATCTTCCTCTAACTGACTTAACTGTGAATAGTGTGCTGCTTTCACTGTAAAGAAAATAAAGCTTAATCCACACAACAACCTCCTCACCTCAGCCCTCCTGTTAAAATGCTAGGTGACATCACATTAGTATTATAGTCTGAAGAAAATGTAGCAGAGCATTAACAAAAACTATGAAAACCAAGAAGTTCCTAGTATAGAAATAAGCTAAAACATTTAGAAACATTTTGTTTTGAATACTTTTAATACATAATGGGTTCAGTTTTTTTTTAAAAATAAGAAATACCTCAAAAAGGTATAGAAAATAGTTTATTTCAGAACAGTAATGCAATTTCCATGCTGAAAGACAAAACCTCCCTATACTGAAATACTAGTGGTTAATTCAAATCCTGCCTGAAGCATGGCGTACAGTAATAATGATGACAACATCTAGTCCAATAATGCAAAAATCAATAGAATGCATTGAACTGCTATCCAAAGCAAATCTAGAATGTCATTTGGTTGATTATTAATTAAATTGACACCTGCTAAACTAAATACAAATTAAGTAAATACCAACAAACTTTATTTTACATTGAAAATTAAAAGAGTAGGTAACTATTCTATAGAGCAAGAAAAAAAGTAGAGTTTTTGATGTTACTAACATAGAATCCTGACAATTTTTATGCCTTAGGCTTTGAGACCTTTAAAGGAAAGAAAAAGTGATTATATAAATTATATAAATATAGCTTTCACAAATGGTCTTTTAATTCTTATTGATCACAGCCTTGGCATTCAAGGTCTAATTATACTAAAAAACTCTGCTATATACCCAGTGTACTCAGAAATCATTGCCTGAAATTAATCAGCACTCCAAGCACACCACTCCTAATTACAAACTGATCTTTGTAATGCTTCTTACACCATTTGTTGATGCTCTTAAAAACGACCTGACAAACCTCAAACCAAATCATCATTTCCAGGTGACATTTTTGTTGTATCATACATGATACACAATGAAAGTGTTCCACAAAGCATTCAGGCAAATAATCAGAACATAAGAATTCCACTAGAAAGATATGTTTTGTTTCAAGTTTCTTAAAAAAACCCTAAGAATGATCCAGAAATATTCCTTTCTAATCCCCAAATATACCTACTTCTGGAAGACTTTATCTGTAAGTTATTTTTGAGCTCTATTTGCAAGTCAAGGTTTTGAACTCTGTTTCTCCCACTCACTAATAATATCACAGACTGTGGTTGCCTAAATACTTATCTTAAAACAGTGTCATGTGCTTTTTATGAAGATACTAACAGGGAAAGCTAAGAGCTTTTTACATTTTAAATTGGCAAATTTCCTTTCAGATGAGAGGCTTCAATCTGGTTTAATACAGGGATATTCCTGCTTACCTCAGTGATGAACAGGTGCAGTTGTTGCCTCCATCATTCTAATGTGTTTTATTTAGTGATATAAATATCATATAATTATATATAGATATATAATAATTAATAGAAATTAATAGGCTGGCACTGAAGGTTTAAAGTGTGCCAGCAAAGCTAGTTTCACAGGGTGCTGTTCAAATAGGACAATGAGTTCCATGTGGCCTATGTAAAATAACTGAGTTAGATCAGGCTTATCACCGCAGTGTGTTCACACACATGCAGCAGCACCAAGTTTTTTGTTGTTTTATTTTATCTGAGGTACCAAAAGCTTTGGTAGTTTTCATCAGTATGTGAGAACATGGAAAGTAAGTGAGCACAAAAATCTAGTAAAAAGAGAAATTAAATTATAATACACCACATATGAAAAAAATATTTTATGAGATATTTCAGAATTTCTGCCAGTAAGAATTGGAATTATTTTCCAATAATTTTGACACCTTTTCTGGAAATATAAAATTAGTTCACTAACACACTCTTTGCCTTCTTAAGGGCCAAGGACCTAAAGTAAAATGGTGGAAACAAACCACTGCAAAATTTTTTTAATTATATCTGGCAGAACTCAAATCATAGTCTAAGAAAACTATTTATTCTTGAGGTTGCAGTTAATAGGGCTTAACTGAGACAGTAAATCAGTTGCCCCAGCTGTTTCTCAGTCTGAAGATCTGCCCTTCGATTATACTTAAAGTGTAGATAAAAATGCAGTATCGAATATTCAGTTACACTCACAACCACTTTTGTCTACATTGAACACTGAAGTACATTGAAGTAGTCTCATTGCTCATGCTCTGGACTCACTGTCCTCTCTACTCCAGCTGCTGTAACACCATAAACTTGAACAATTCCAGTGCAGACTCTTGTAAGGTCTAGCATCAAAGTCACACATTTTTATTTAAAAAAAAAAAAAAAAAAAAGGTACATTCAGCTCCCAGAGTCATTCAAGCTCTAGGACATTCAGTTTAATCTTCTGTACAGGTGTTTCATATTTCTTATATACCCATTTTAAATATTTGGTGAAGGAAGCAATGTTTCCCTCAATAGAAGATTATTTAGAAGCAGCAGCACGTTGTAAATTCTCTTTCTAGTAGTCCAAGTTGATACAGTAAACTTCTAGTTCTAAATTATGAATATCCTGTGACAGGTGTGCCTTTAATTGCTGAATACAAAATCTAGGTCATTTTAATTGAAAACAATTGAGCCAAAAATTTGCAAACACAGCATTAACTACCTAAAATCCCTGGCTACTCAGATTACTGTTTACTGTGACTTGAATGACTTATCACAGAAAAGGCAAGTATAGTCTCCTTTTCAGATTTGGCAATAAGAAATTTGTCAGTCTGGTCAGAGACCGACAAGATCCTTCACCCTTTGTTTTCTTAAGGCGCTTATCCCAGAAACCTTGGGAAAAGCATTGCATAATCTCTAACACACTTCATCAAAACCATACCTTTTATCTCATTATTGATCTAGAAAGCAATCAGTAAATCCTTCTACCTTCACAGATAAAGATTTCTCATAGTCTTTAAATAATAATTTCACAGAATCACAGAATGGGTAATTGGAGGAGACCACAGAGGGTCATCTGGTCCAACCTCCCTGCACAGGCAGGGTTGTTCTAGAGCACATAGCACAGGGTTGTGTCCAGATGGTTCTTGAATATGTCTGGTGAGAGAGACTCCACAATCTCTCTCTGGGCAGTCTGTTCCAGTGCTTGATCCGTGCAGGTGCACGGTTAAGAAGTTCTTCCTCATATTCAAATGGAACTTCCTGTGCCTCAGTTTCTGCCCATTGGCTCTTGTCCTATCACTCGAAAGCACCAAGAAGAGCCTGGCTCCATCCTCTTGACACCTTCTCTTTGGATACTTTACAGACATTGATGAGGTCTTCCTCAGTCGTCTCATCTCCAGACTGAACAGGCCCAACTCTCTTAGTTTGTCCTTGTAAGAGGCATCCTCCAGCCCCTTCATCCTCTGTTGCCCTCTGCTTGTCCTGCTCCAGGAGCTCCATTTCTCCCTTGTAATGAGGAGCCCTGACTCGGCACAGCCCTCCAGATGTGGCCTCACTAGGGCTGAGTAGAGGGGCAAGATCACTTCCCTCAATCTGCTGGCAATGCTCTTCCTAATGCATCCCAGGATACCATTGGCCTTCTTGGCTCATGGACAGCCTGTTGTCTACCAAGACCCCCAGGTCCTTCTACACAAACCTGCTTTCCAGCAGGTCAGCCGCCAGCCTGGGCTGGTGCCTGGGGTTATTCCTTCCCAGGTGCAGGACTCTGCATTTATCTTTGTTGAATTTCAGATGGTTCTTTCCCCATCTCTCCACGCTGTTGAGGTCCTGCTGAAGGGATGCACAGCAATCTGAGGTATTGGCCACTCCTCTCAGCATTGTGTCATCAATGAACCTCCTGAGGAGACATCTGCCCCTTCATCCAAGTCACTGATGAATAAGTTAAACAATACTGGGCCCAATATTGAACCTTGGAGGACACTACTTGTAACAGGCCTCCAACTAAACACTGTGCCACTGACTACTACCCTCTGGGATCTGCTGTTCATCCAGGTCTCATTCCACCTCACTGTCTACTCATCCAGTCCACACTTCCTGAATTTGCTTGTGAGGATGTTGTATGAGACAGTGTTGAAAGCATTGCTGAAGTCAAGGTAGATGATATTCACTGCTCTTCCCTCACTCATCCAGGTAGTTTGTCCATCAGAGAAGGAAATCAGGTTGGCTAATCACAATTTACCCTTAGTGAATCCGTGCTGAGTACTCCTGATCACCTTGTTGTCCTCCATGTGTATAGAGGTGGCCTCCAGTATGAGGCACTCTCACCTTTACAGGGATTGAGGTGAGACTGACTGGCATCACCTCACATCTAAACTACACATTTGAACATGTGTAGTGTCTTCCCTCAAACTCTATTTCTTGCAAATATGGTCCATTTAAATTCACAATAGAAAGGAAAAAAGAAATTTTATAGTGCTTCCATGTTGGCTTTCCATGTGGCTGCACCACAGCCTACATATAAAAAAGCTGTTCTAAGTGTTTTCTAAATACATGCTGAGCTCTTGATCATGGACTATATTAAAATTATTTGCAAATCATTCTGATATTTCTGTATTGCTACAAGTATTTTGTTGATTTTCTCCATGTTTTTTTACTCAAAGAAGAATGCCTCTGAAGTATACTCAGAAAAGTTTTCTTCAATCTTATGTGAGTGATAACCTGCAAAATTCTTTCTGAGACCTTTTTCTAGTGGTTTTAGCTGCTCAGAAGAGACGGCAACAGCCTTTCTATCACATATATACATTACGATAACTAATAAAAGGCGAATAATTTTAATAGAAAACATAGAACAACAAGGAAAGAAAAGGCTATCATCTATAAAGACTGTTAGATCTTTGAAGCCTAAATCCTGTTTAATTTCATTATAAATATTACTGCTCTTTCCAGGGGGATAAACTCATGTAAGATTTGGCCAAAATTGCTGCTATCTGAAGGCACTTGGCTATCTACAGCTGCTTGATCACTCTGATGTGCTAAATTCTAGTGTGCTTCAACATTCTCATTTAAATATCTCTTCCCATCAATCATTAGTGCTTTCCTTCCTGGGTCATTGAGAGCATAATACTTCATTGTGTCAGCTGAAGGTGTGCTGACCTACTTTTCCTGGTTAATTTCAAGGGTAGGATCAGATGTTCCATTGCTTTAGTAATTGATCTAACGATAGATCTTTACTAGAGCACCCATGACATGGTCTGAGGGGCATTCCAGGCATTACTGACTTCAAGGTCATAATTGAAGTGAAAAATTCTCCAATCAATTGGGTAACTTGACTGCATAGCTTGTTCTTGAAAATTATTCTCTCATAAACATATTGCTTTTCTTTGATAAAAATTAGGGTTTAATGCAGAGGATCATGTGAAAGTTGCTGCTACCTTTTGGGGTGTGGTACTGTTTTTAATGTTAGAGACACCTTAGTCATGTTAATTTTACATTAACTATCTTGTGCAAGTGGAAAGACACAGTGATAATTGACAAGGTGTAAAACCAAAAAGGTATAAAGGTGCTAACACAAAAAAATCATTGGTGACAGCAAAACCAATAGTTCACTGTAGAAGGTGCAAAGAAATAGTTCCAAACAAAATAATCTCTCAGGAGCAGACTTCTAAACTGCTAAGGAGGAGATACGCTATTCAGTTCGTTCACACTTTCTTCCTCTGGCACATCAAAAAATCTGATTTTTCAGGTTGCACTSTGCAGTGCGGTTTGATGAAGTATTACTTCAGTGTGCACACTCCCACAAGTAGAGGACACACACATCTACCAGGCAAGCTTCAGATCTGACTGCATTTTGGCAATGGTGTCATATTATTACCAGAAGGGGGAAATATCTGTCCAGTACACAAATATAAYATGCACAACCAAATTCTCATAAATGCACAGATAACGTACAAGTAAAATGCAAAGTGAAATGTATTTTGATAGCTTTTGAAATGTATAGATATTTAGCTGTTGATTTTCACCTATTTTCTATTATTCCAGATAATGCACATAATACAGTTACGGAAAAGACGGRATTTATGCAGCATCTATATGATGAATAAATAGCATAATTTACACAGATAAGTACTTTTAGTAGTTTTTTTCCTAAATTAGTTTGCCTCCTTTAGAAAAATGATTAGGTTTTTGACTACTAAAATTTGGTTTTTAGAATTAATGTGCGTATAAACTGATGCCATATTTCAGCTGTGGAAACACTGCTGGCTAAACAATAATAATAATTAAATGCAATAAGAATTACTTTATTTAAATCCTTGTATAGAATATAAATACCTATTTGTGCCTGTACAAAAAAAATCAAATATATATATTTATCAAAAATGTTAGTTTACTTAATAATTTCTATTAAAGACCATCATGAAAAAAATTTTTTTCAGAGAGTCTACCATAAACATTCAAAATAAAATTTAATATTTTCACAAGTATAGTCAGGATGTTTGCCTTCGAATATAGTATTAAAAACTATTATGAAGTGTATTTGAAACCAAAATAATTTCAAGTTCCTACAAGTTTTGTTCATGCAGTCTGTTAATGGAAACAAAAGCTATGGCATATGTAACCAATTAAAACAGCTCAAGTTCCCTATACTTACAATACGATAATCCCCACAATCAGTTTACAAACAATCCTGTGGTTGAAATATAGTCACATAAAATTCGGTTGAATAACTGTAGAACAAACATCACATAACAAAAGAAAGCTAAATTTAGTACAGAATGCTTCATCTAGTGCATTTGAAATATATTACATTATAAACATACTATTATGAATAAGAAATATTTCTGGTTTATATACATTCATGTTTTGTGATGTCACTACAGAGTACTCACAGGTTTCTTACAGTAGACACTAATGAACAACTTCAATGAGACAATTACTTTCCACTTCATTGAGAATTGGAAAAACAATAACAATCAACCCCCCAGAAGACAGACACCTGTCAGTAGTCTTAGAGCATTTGCAAAGATTTTCTGGGGACTGACAGAGAGAACATGAAATTCTGCAACACTTTGCTGTGTGTAACTGTCTGAGAGACAGAAAAAATAAAACAGAGGGATTGCCAGGGACAGGAAAAGCTCTGAAAATGATAGCCCTGAGAAAGAATAATGGAGAATGATTGGCGGCAGTGGAAATAGGAAAAAAACAGTAATGGTTTTTAAAGAGATCATTTCTATTTGTGTGATTCCTACAGTGTCTAAAGAAACAGTTTGTATATCCAAAGACCCAGAAGAGAGAATCCACGAAGAGTTCTCCAAAGAAAGATCTGTCTTCACTATATTATCTCCACTGGAATGACCATTAATACTGATAATTTTGCTAATTGCCGAGGTTAAGTCATATAATTTTGTAGATGAACACTTTCTCTGCAAAATTACTCACGTGTATAAAGTTAACACTTCATACACTTGTATACTTTTTCAGAAATTCAGATGGACACTGAGATTGTTTAAAATAAATCTCATAAAAAGGGCAAGCTGTCTTTCTTCATTAGCTGCAGGTGAAACAATCACAGTTCATCTTCTGTAGAACATAAAATAATTCTTATTTAGCTGACTTCCAGGAGGTATACAGCACACAATATGAGATCTTGATGTGCACTCTCTTTAAATCAGAGTTAATAAATATCTGATAAATTTTAGCATATTGTTGACATCTAGACTTATGTTTGGACCTTTGTAGGAATTGAATGGAAAAATCAAAGAATCATGGAACGGTTGAGGTTGGAAGGGCCCCCTGAAGATCACCTAGTCCAATCCTCCTGGTCACATTGTCTCAGCTAGAGCAGATTGCCCAGGACCCGCTCCAGTCAGGAGGAGACTCAACAACATCTCTGGGCTACCCATTTCCCTGTTTGACCACCCTGTTGGTGACTGTCCAACCAGACTTTGTCTTTGCRTTAGTGATCAAGTATATCAACAGGACAAAAGGAAAAAATAGCACACCAAGAAATAAAAAGAATACACCCAGACACACACCTGTAAGCAATGCATATGTTTTTAAAATTCGTTAAATATGTTGAACAACATAACCAAAAATAAAGCATTTTTACTTCCCTACTGAATGTCTAAATGTTTTCTTAGCAGTTAGCAAGGGGACCTTACTAGCTTTAAAACATTTACATTCTATGACTTTTTTTTTAATACTATCAAATAGATCTTTCCTGAGAAGTTAAGATACCTTCAAATACATATCATTATTGATAATATTAGTAGTACAATTTAAATAAGTCTAGAAGATGTCAACCAATTTCTTCAGTTCTTGAAACTAAACTGCATTTTTATACATCAGCAATATGACCTAATGAAGCAGCCAGAAAATGGAGATCCATAACGAGTAGTGGTAGAACTGGGATTCTCAGCTTGTCTGAAGTCACAGTGTCTGATTCTTCAGTACTTCTGCTTGGTTACTGCAAATGCAAGACAAATTTACAGKTTTTTTAACATAGTCACTGGTTTTTATGTCAACAAATCACAGCAATACATCTCTCACATCAGTTATGGCTGTGACTGGACAGTATCAATTTCCACCTATTTGCCAATGAGGACATCTTTGAAGTCTGCATTATTCCTACCCGGCCATTAGAAGTGTTACAAATTTTTGCCTCAGTCCATGCAGATGAGAATGCAGAAGACAATTTTCCACAAAATACCACTTGCTGAATACAGTAAGTATGTATAAAGACAATGAAAAGAAACAAGAACTTCCTTCCCAGCTGAACGTTTTGATGTCTTCAGCTGACAGGGAAGATGGCCTTCCAGAAATTTCCTTGAATCTCTGCCTAGAAGCATCACTTTCATCTTATGTTTATCATGAGCCAACTGCTTTCTCTCAGACTGTATATATCTTCCAGGCACTTCAATACAGTTATAGAACTGACACAAATCATACTTTTAGAAATAAGAATAGTTTAAAACATATTTTTAAATATTTAAGGAATGCCTCAAACAGAAAGGGGGGGGGRAAAAAGGAAGGAGAAACTTGTTCTGGTAAAGTTGGCAGGATAAAACTTTTAACCATGATGATTTTTATTACAGTAAATATCTCTTGCTGGATTATTGGTGGGTATATATTTTTAAAATTAGGTAGTGCCAAAGGCACTATGTTTGTGTTCTTTGAAGTTGATACAACCAGATATAGTAGACCTTATGTTAGAAATAAAATATTTTTGCAGGAGAAACTGCTGCTAGCCAAACAGATTTCAGTCTTCACATCCTGATTCAAGCTTTCTGGTGTAACCATCAACTTCTACGATTCTCACTGTTTATTTCAGTGTGTACCTTCTGAGTTTTCTTTAAAAATATATGAAGACATTACTGAGGATCTGATTCAATAAAAAGTATGTCCAGACCTCCATGCCCTGGAAGCTCAAACAATGCTGCAAAAGCTGCAAAAATGGGACATATTTTCTATTGAATTGGGTACTGAGAATGCTCATAAGTTTTTTGTATTGATTTTTGTAACAGCCAGCAGTGAAAGACACAGACAATATTAGCTTCATCCACTACAGGCCTTTGGATTTCACTTTCTGCATGCAACAGGGCATGGAGTGAAAACAGACAGCAACCAATTTAAGAAGAGAATGCAGGATAATTTTTATTCTGCATAAAATCAAAAGTGTACCTTACTGTAATAAAATCATTTTCAAGATAGGTATCTTATTATGATTAAAAAATTATGAGGCAAGACTCAAGTGTGGTCATACTGTACTTTTTAAATGCTTTTACCTAATAATAGCAGTATATACTGATATTTATAGCTTATATTAAGAGACTGCAGCCCTGAATTACAAAAATAACTGTGGCATTACAAAAAATTGAAAAAAATCTTATTTGAACAAAACCCGAAATCACTCAAAAGCTAAAAGCTCAAATTTCTCAGCCATTTAACAACTATTATTCTACATAAACTGTTTTGGGATATTTATATGCAAGATAGACAAGACTAAAGTAGCCAATCTTTTACCTCAATTGCAGTAGCTTTCTGCTAACAGCAGCAACTAACCCCATCCATGTTTTCAACCTTCTAGAAGACACAAAGCTTGTGTCGCAGCAATCAGAAATCCAAGTAATCTGCTGCAAAGCTACATGGAGCTCAGCCATCTTCTAAGTTAGCCTGTGAGCATCAGCTGCCCATTCCCAGCCTACTCCACGTTCTGGTTTCAAAACCACACAACTGCACCTAAAAATTGACCAAAGTGATGCCTTACACACAAATGAATTTAAACATTTCAGTTTGCTCAACATTAGTGGTAACACCTATGGAATATGGTTCCTACCATTCTAAACTGGATCAGTAAGATGACTGATATGCTCTGTTACCTCCCAATGAGATTGTACCATGTAAAGAGACTGGAAGGACCCTGTAAAAATTGAGCAGGGTTATGAAAACTTAGAGAACTTGTTTTCAGACAAAAATTTCTGATTTTCTGTATATGCTGCTAAAAGGCAGTGAGTCAAACACTGGGATTGTATAACAGATATAAATTTTTAATAATTATAAAGTTGGTCTGAGATTTGTGCTATGGAATGTGAGAAAAAAAAAAAAACATTAACAAATACCCCCCTCCCTGCAATACAAAACCAAAACTACCTTAGGCAGACTTAAATCCTATTTCCTTTTTCTAAAATAGACCCCAGTAGGATAAACATGCACTTCAGTTTTCATCCAATACAAGGAATTTCTCCTTTGATATAAATGCATGAAATCCTTGCTATATAAGAGAAAAACTGGAAAAGGACTCTAATTTCAATATTTACTTGTAAGGGGAACATCAAATGTGTATAAATAGCCTTCATACTCAGTTTTTTGACACAATGAAGATATCAATAAGATTTTAAATCTGAAATCCCCAAATCTCTTTATAACTTCCAAGCAGTTTTACAACAGCAGTCTTTAAAGAGTTGGTATAAATGTTTATTAAGAAAAAAACCCACAGAAAATGAGATGTAAAGAAAGTCTCCCTCAGCATTCTCTCATAGTTTAGAAATGAGCACTATGTTAGCAAAAAAAAGATCATGTTTGGCAGTCGCAGTTCCTTAAAATTGTTATATTGTGTTAATAGGGACCAGTTGCATTTCTAAAATCCTTTAGACTTAAAACATGGTTTTACTCAGAGAATACCTTGATTGCAGCAGAATTAGAAGCAAGGATAAAATTACATACCTCTCTACATGTTGTAAGAGCTTTGGATTTTTTTTTAATAAATGTAAAAGTTTTTTTTAACTCCTTCTCCTGTTTAGGATTATTTGTGCATGATGTCGAGAGCCATGGCCTAGATACTAATTTTTCCTCTAGCTCCCAGAAGAAAAAAGAAAGAAAAAAGAAGTAAACTTTCATTCTGTGGAGTGACTATTTACAGAAAATAACTAATGCAAACAACTACTTTATTGTTTTTAAGACAATAGGTATTTGTCAAATATTTCTTTTACTTTCAGCCACATTTGCAATTATGTGTTCTTGTAAATATGAATCTATATGCAGTTGTAATGTAACTCATATATGAAAAGATTCTTTCATTTTTTAAACTAAAACTTGGTCTATAAGTGCATCTGGATCTCAAAATCAGTAATATAAACCTCCTTCTTCAAAYTTAATTGAATACTTGCTTGAATAAAACTCTCCTTGTGTCATAAGAATTTTTGCCTATCTACTTGAAAACAGAAAGAGAACAAATTCAGTCATATAATGTTTTATAAAAAACATAACCTTTATAAAAAGGTAATCCAAGAACTGTAAAAAGTTTGATTACAAGAAGGTTTTATATTACTAAATAAACAGAAATCTCACTGTAATATGGGACAGTTTAAATCTAAATTAGAGATTAAATTCTTTGATTAACATTTTATATGTCATATTATTATTACTTACATACAGAGTTTCTCATTGATGTTCATGTGGATTAAGTATTTATGGTCACTGCTTTTTACTGCTCTAACATCAACAATGTCCAGGCCTGTTACCCTTTATTATATACAGTCAGCTGATGTACTATATAGCCAGTGGCCCATGACAAAAATGGACTGTACAATCAGAACAGTAAGAAAATCAAGTTGATACAACTAACARTTTTTGACATCTGATTTTGATGGAAATGGGACTATACATTAAATCATCTGTATTCAAATAGCTAAAGAGGAAAATTTATTCACCATTTGTAACATTTTTGAAATTGCATATTAAGAGTTAGATTGAGTTCCGGTGTCCTGTGAGGAAATTTTCAATATATATAAAATCCAGCAATCTGCTACTTTCTCCTTGTGACTTCACATTTTGTTTTTGACCAATGGAGACCTGCATGCAACCCTTCAAGGAGGATTGATGGCTGTGGGAAGAGGAGAGGTATCTATCCTTAACCAGAACAAGTCCCAGGAGGCAACTACTACAACTTCTAACACCTTATTATTGGTTAATTTGGGGAGTTCTTTCACTCAGATGACATAGCTAGAAGGATGTCACTGCACAAATCAATATCTACTGCCTTGCCATTGATGTGCCTGTTACCTGAAACAACAACAGCTGTGTCTATGATCATCTCTGAGTTGTTCAGGATACTAATTGTAGTCAGCACACTACTCTTTCTGACAAACGGTCTGGGAAGGTGTTAGCCCCCTAATGCATACTTGAAGACTTGCTGCATACTCTCCAGTAGCATTTGTCATTTAATTGACTCTCTTTACTCTTTCCATACATGGTTTCACTCTCATTTCTGTTAAAATTCATCCTTACCTTTCGGTTTATGTTGAAAAAAATAAGATATACTTGCAGTTCTTACAACATATTGGGACTAAGAAACAATGTGTTTTACACAGATTTAATTTCTTTCTGTACTTTTTAATTTAATCCAGTACTTTTTAAGGCATTGTATGGGAATGAGTGAAACATATATTTTAATTCTGCTAAGTGTGTTGTTGGAGACAGACAATGACTAGGCCAAAGAGGAAYGGGTATTTCTTGACATTCAGCATAAATTTCTCATTCATTGTAAAAATACACGATATATGAAGACAAACTTGCATGTGCATTTAAGTCCCACAAGATACAGAATACTGCTCAGCTTTGCCTGAAAGGACATCACACTTCTGAACTATGCTCAAGGACAACTTTCAGCTTCACCTGCCTACAGCATCAGAGATGTGCTGCTCTGCTCTTATTTCTTAATGGAAAGCATGACATCTCCTATCAGAGGTAAGACTGCCTTGAAACATGATCACTGATTTGCAAGCAAGGTATCTATGTCTTAAAGGGCACACTAGTGCTGTATTGAAAGTTGGTGAAGGAGGGAGTGTGGCAGGAGTGAAAATTGCTTCCTATGGGATATTTTCATGGATTTTTCTTGTGGGTTCACTGGGAGTGTTTACTGAAGTTAACTATGCAAATCATTCCAGTTCTCATTACACCTCTCCAGCCAAGTTTCACCTTCTGCCATTCCCTCTGCTCAGTGCTTGGTCTCCCCAAATCCCTCTTCTTGGCACTGCCCGAGGAGCAGCCACGTTAACAGCAGTCCCAAGTCCTTCAGGGAAAGCTTTTTTTGACTGGTCATGCAGGTGCTGCGTCCTTCAAACATTGAAATTCTCTACCTCACTTTTCTATCCTGGTTACTGCACATAGCATAGTCATTATAATATTTCTTTTTTAAAAATTTCTTCTAGTGAGTAATTAAGAGAGTATTCACACAGTGGAGAGCATGGACTAGATCTGTAGGAAGAATCCTTGTACACTAATACTCCGTATTAGAAACTTGCATGCCTGCTGAAATGTCTCAGATTTCTTAAATAAACCTTTGAAGATGGGTAAGCAAGCTGTGGAAAAGACAGATCCACATTGAAAGAGTATTTGGTATTCAAAAAACACTTTACTGTGACCCTCAACAAAAGGTTCAAATCAGCCATGCCTGCCACGGGATGAGAAAGTCCATCCTCGCATGTATAATATGAAAAAAAAAAGATGTCACTTTCATGGTAAATGAAGGTTAAAAGATTCCCATAGCTTTCTGGGCAGAAGAATAGATAGCCCAATATATTAATAAATTGTCTGGAAATAGGGTTGGATAGGTGGGGTGGATGAAGTTTGCTTAAGATATTATTTAAGGAAATGAAGAAGAAATAGTTTCAGAATGTAGAAACCTTCCAATACCAAAGTGCATTTAAATGGGTGAAGCGTGTGGAAAAACCCCATAACTTTCCCCATCATGAGGAGGTCTGATCTGATTACCACTGCCTGGTAACAAAACCGCAAGGCTTTTAACTAGATATTTCTATAAAACGTAATTTCACATATCAGACACAGTATTGAAAAATTAAAAAGACTGACAATGTTAAGAAAGTATTATGAAAGCGAGAGAATTAAAACAAACAAAAAAATCACTTCTGCAGTGCTTATACAGTCTGAACAATGTGTATATACATATTTAGTGTACATTAACTTTAGAATATTATCTAGGAAGTCTAACACTTGCTCCCAGAACAGAAAGAGAGGAAACAGAGCAGTTCAGAGAAAGAAAACTGAAGATTATATGAAGTAATTTTTCTCCAGGTTGAGATACATGGGTGATTCAAAACAAGTGTCGAAAGTTGGGAAGCCCTTGATTTTCAATCTAGCACAACTAGAAAATGTAATCACTAAGATATGCTTCCAAGTTTACCTTGGCTTAACACCTTGGCTATCCCACAGATGTAAGTGATATTTTCCTTCCCTTCATGGAGCTGACATACTCCAAAATACAAAATAAGAGATTCTCAGAAATTCCAACTCAGACTGAATCAAAGTCTCTCTGTATAACACTGATTCATGAATGAACTAGCAAATCAATAAAAAAAAAGTTTCGCACRTCCAGTGAAAAGGAAAAAGGAAGAACCAGGCTACTGTGCACTACAGCAACTTTACTAAAATAGCTGCACCTGAACTGGTTTAGAGAACATGAATTGGAAAGATGAAATCCTGATGACAGTGAAGTCAAAATTTTGCCACTGACTCCACTGCAGCTAGATTTATCCAAAGCAATGAAACCCCAGTGGAAACAGACAAATCAGGAAAAGATGTCTGTAATATGAATTACAGCCAAACATGAACTACAGGCTTTTGAGGAAAGGTTGAAGACTTTCAAAAAAGAACTCTAGCATAAAAGAAAACTGTAGAAGTAGATTCTTGCTTCCTCCCTGCCCTTTTTAGCAGTTAGATAAAGACAGCCTTTATCCGGACTTGCAGAATGGCTGGACTTGCAGAATGCCACAGCATTCATCTAAACCTGCTCCCTTTGGAAAAAATCCATTGTCTTCCAAGCCGAAAAGCTTCTTAAAAAAATTCCAAAGTGAGTATTGCATCTTTTAAACATATGTTTGGTGTTGCTTAAACCAGAAAATAAGAGAGAACCATGTGAACTAAATTAAATGTATCTGAAAACTACTGGTAACATATCTAACATTCTTTTAAAAAGTAAATAATTCATCGGAATTTTGGAAGAGTAACTTTTAAGAATCCTTCCATTTCAAAATTGAAATAATGATTCTCCAGTTGGCAGAGTTTTATTTGAGAAGAAGGAGGTACTACAGTTTATGAAAGTACAGTGCAAATGATGCCACATGTAAATTAACAACAGAGCACTGATACAAGGAAGAACTGAGAGTTCTGAAATAAGGATCCCTTTTTAAAATCCCTGTATAGCCAAAGATTATCATGCAGGCATTCACATTCGCAAATTTTTGTAGTGGGGGACTTAGAGAGAGACATTTAGCAGCTCTTGAATGACTGCAATATTCAGAAGGTAGGGACTGCTCTTGCCTGGTAGGTAGCTGGCTTTTATTTTCATTTCCTGTTCAGGAGTGAGATTACTGTTTGGGGAGAGTTAAATCTATTTCAGGCATAAGAATCATTTATCCCTGGAGGTGCTGAGCTTCGATTAATAGCTCTTGGATTCTTCTTATTCATCTTAACTTCAATTTGTGCTGCTTGGCACTAAGGGTCCAGTTTGTTCCTTTCCTCATTTTCAGTTCTCCCTTCCCCCACCCAGTGCAGTGCATTGGAGAAAGCTTTCACTCTGCCACCTTAGTTTAGGTATATATTCCCATGTAAAGTTAATGTTCAACACTTGATTCCTCAGTATTTCTCTGAGGTGGAGAGTCCTACTGATACTACATAACTTGTACTCCTTTTTGATGTTAATGAAAGTCTGAAACAATGTTAAATCAGATATAGATCTGCTCAACATGTTATTTTCTAAAGCTAGCTATAAATCAGATATGACATCTGTTTCAGTATTTGATGTCTCTCAATTTTAATTTTTGTGCAATAAAATTTTTGGCCCATGTTACAGATTAACCACCCGTAAAATTATAATTTTGTATACTGAAGCTATTTGCAGCAGTAATACAAGTAAAAATTTAATCCAGAACTCTTAAACCTCACTTATTTTGTACAGTTCAGAAGCACTCAAATCAATTTGCTGAAAATCTAATAAATACTTAGGGCTAAAACCTATTCTGAGTCTGCATCTCACACAAGAGAGAGATTTTGGATCATCTTTCATTTGACAGAAGCCTAAACAAAAATCCTTAACATGACCCCTGCTGCTTCAATTATTTGAGATACTCACTTCTACTTTTCCTTTAACCAGGAGAAAATTAAGTCATCAGCCTCAGAAGGAGTGGAGGAGGAGCAAAGGCCTGGCTACACCACTTTTTTTACCTGGTTTGAAACATTTATGAATTTAACTTTCTCACATGCAACTTACTTTCTGTTAGTCTGGTGGGTTTTTCATTACTAGAGAACACAAGCCCGAAAAATCCCAGCTATGTTCAGCCTTGTCAAATTATCGTCAACTTGCCAGGATGATATGTACATATATATATATATATATATATATATACACACACACATATATACACACATATATACATATATGTATACATACATGTATGCACATACACACATACATATATCAAAGCCCTATCCAGCAAGAGAACATTGTATAGAATCAGAAATACCTTTCAACTGTGTATAGCACCTAAAAATTTCTGCCTAGCCCTCTAGCATCTTTACTTTTGATTCTTTCTTATAGAGCTTGATTCACAGCATCTATAACTCCTATGCATCATAAACGCTTCTTTCTAAGATCTATGACCACTGATCTCCATGGCCACCACTGCCATTTCATTATCAGTTCAGAGGAAGACCCTTCAACGGGGACAAACCTGTCTGCTAACTTTAGAAAATATACTGCAGACAGAAATGGGCAGCAGAGTCGCCTTAATGTGATATCTCAGGATCCTCTTGCTTATTGGAATCCTCCTTGACTGGCACAGAAAATGCAAAACTGTTTCCTTTTTATATGAATGGATTAATTTGTTTATCTTTAGCAATGCAATTGTTGTTACACTAATTGTTGTCACACTAATTGTTGTCACACTATTTGTATTACACTAATTGTTGTTAAGACTATTCCTGTTCCCAGAGAGGTTTTCCATCTTTTTTATGTATACTTTAAAAAAAGTAATTGCAAGAAATGTCGAGATTATCATTTAACAAGAGGCATGAAAACCTATTCATGAAGGAATTAAAAATACCAGAGTTGCTTCCAAAACTAGAAAGAAAAATAAAACTAGAACTAGTTAAAAAATTCAAAACGTTTAGGATTAATCGTTTTAGAGAAATGTAGCATGTCAAATGAAAAATTAACATGATGAAAACATTAAAGGAAAAATATTGACAGCTGAAGAAAAAAAAAAAGAAAAATGTGAAGAGGTAAATGAATGCATATCCAAAGGTTGCATGTGCAATCTTGCAATACATATACAAGGAGTAAAAAGTCAACGAGGATGAGCTGGAAAGTCCAAAATGTAATCAAAAGTAAGGAAAAAGGAAATACGAGGCATAAAACATCAGCTACACAGCAGTACTGAGAAGATTAGAGAATGAAGTTAAGAGAGAGTGCAAAAAATGATAAGAAAATTAAGGGTAGAAAATGAAAAGCAGATTGCATGAGGGTTTGAGATAAATCAGAATTTTTTAAAGTACATGGAGAAGAAGAGGTCAGCAAGGAGGAAAAGAGTAGGACCTCTCAGAAATGGGAAGTGTAATTTATTCACAGAAGAGGTAGTTACTGCTATCAGTTTAAACAAATCTTCATATCAATTTTCAGAAAGGAGGATATGGAATGAATACTAGAAAACAGTCATACATTTTGCATTTCTTGAGTTATAAAGAGAAAATAATGAAAGAAATTTTATCATTCAATGGAAACTGATGAAGCAATTGTACAGTGTGTTCAACTGGACTGCCTGGATCTGATTTAGAGTAGAGTTTTTTGGAACTGAGTCCATGGTTTTTACAGCACTAAGCACAATAACAGCCTACTATAAATAAATCATCAAGTTTGATCAAACTCTGAAAATAAATGAGATGCTGAGAAGTCTCAAAGTAGATAGGGAAAAGCTTTTGCTAGTATTAGAAAAAGCTTTTTGGAAGTAACATTTTTATATCTGAAAACAGGAAGAGGCAAATAAATCCAAAATTTAGATAATCCAATATATAATTATAAACTAACTTGGTAAATTTAAGTAACACTTGGTGTATATGTTGGAAATGAATGCAACCAGTTATGCGTGTGTAAGGATGACACTAAAAATATAATTTTTATATATATATATATGTGTGTATACACACACACACACACACACACACACACACACATATATATATATAAAACTTATTAATTACTCCTTTGTGGCATAGAGCCCAGAACACACTATCAAGGTCAATGACAAAAATGTATTTTAAAATATAAATAAATAATCTATTTTTAAGTACTTTCATTATTGTTAACTTCCTTAATATTAATGACTTTACAAAAATTTGATGAATGCCTTTATTTGCTATGGATTTTCTATACTATATTAGAAATTTGTGGCTGAATGAAAAAAGAACCCCGTTGCCCTACAGGAGACTGCATTGACAAGGGCAGTGAATGAAGAAGTCGACTCACCAGCAGTGATTAAGACTAAACAACAAACAGCTGCTTCATTCAGCTGAGGAATTCAACTTTCCTTTTCCATATGTTTTCTGAAACAGCATGGAAAAACGATTTTGCATGACCAGAGAACAAGAAATAACAATAATCTTGTCTGGGTACCTTTGCCAAAGCAATAAATTCCTTTAGAAGGGATTTAACACCAGAAAGTAGTCACAAGTAATTGGTGGGATGCTAAAACACAAATACCAAGGTAGACCTGTGAATACTTCTGATATTTTATATGGTAGTTATACTGCCTTTGTTTCTCAAAGGATCCATAGAATTGGAAAAGACCTAAAAGTAGGTTATTTGTTTTCTCTTTCTGATACTTAAAGACTAGAAATAAAGACTTAAACAAATCATCCTGAAAATATGAACTGACACAAACTCATCACAGGGGTTGATAAATTTTTTTGGTTCTATATATCTAATGTTATCTGAAACCAAAAGAACCCTTATGCAATTTGTGAAGATTACAATCAATCACTTCTTAATTTCTAATTACTCCATATTCTACTGAGTACACATTTCCTAACTGTTTCTAGGTTCTTATATTTCAGTTTCTCTGAACCAGCAGGAAAAAATTCACCAAAAGAAGTAAACAGAATAAAAAAGTCTGAAAAACTAAATTTATAGAATTGACTAGGTCTTGGAAAATTTATTGGTTTGTTAGAAACCCTAAGCAATCTTAATTTTTTTCCAGTGAGCTGACTCTGGCAGACTTACCCATGTATATCAAGAAATTATGACATCCTTGTGCCTTTTCTACACCAGTGGTTTTGAACTTTTGTAATTCTTCCTCTTTCAACTCTCTATTCCCCTCCACCGATCCTTTACACCTTAAGGGCCACTCTGACCTCTCCTTACCACTGGGTCTTATTTGCTTGTCCTTAGAATTTGTAATGGTGGTGCATCTCACCAAAAGAAATGAAGCAGTGCTTCAGAACAAAGTGGTTTGAATCCTGTGCATATTGTTTTCCAGCTGATCTAACCAAGAACAGTTCATTCTGGAAAAATAACTTGACTTTTTCAGAAAAAGTTTAAATTGTTGTTCAAACACCCATAAATACCAAATGTAATTACTGAATTATAAGATGAAAATAATGAATGAAAGAAACAAGCTGCCTGAATGTTTGTAGTTTATTGTTACAGCGGACCTATTTATATATTGAATGAACATATATTAGGAGAAGTATATATGTATAYATAGAAGAAGTCTCTCCACAGAAAAATGTTTAGATGATATATGTTCAGTGTTGTGGTAGGGTTGTATATGCAGGTTTGACAGCTGGATGAATGCAGAAGTGGAAAAACTATCAACATCTACTGTTTCTGATCTTTGCCCCACTTTCTTCAATTTCCCAGTTCTTTCACCTGCTAGCAATTTGGTCACATAGTAATAACAAGCTGTGCTTTATGTATTATGTACTTTTGTTTTCCTCACATGCTTTCTATTCTTTCTTTCAATAATGTGAAGACACCTTCCCCTGTTCATAAAAAAAAAAATTAGTCAAGACAATAAAGCTTACCCTCRCTGGAATTCAGAACTAAGTTAAAATATATTTTAACATAAACATGTTAAGAAATTATTTGTTCGGGTTACCCTTCTCACGAGGTAGGCTTCAATTCCACGTTAACTTGGGTGATGTAACACATTTTACCTTAACAGAGCTGTTAAGTACTTAGGGTATTCTTGCTGGCTTTTAGCTGCAACTCCAAAAACCTCAAATCCCCCATAGAAGAAATTAAATATCTGTCAGCTCCATGTAGTTGTTCTACTGCGGAGCAGTCTAATGGCACAAGGCACTCTAGCACAGGATTCAGCTGCATATGCACCCATTCCATGCACTCCCACTCAGGCTGTACCAGTTATACTGAGTCCACTGACTCCTTCGACTGCAACGTATATTGAGGCACCCGGCATGGGGAGGCTTACCCTCAGACTGAATCCCACCTGCAGTCCATTTAGATTTGTTGTTTGGAAAGGGACATGAATGCTTGATCTCATACAGGAGAAAGTTTCCTAAAAGGAGAAATTGTTCATAGAACATAATGCTCACTATTCCTGGCATCAATCCAGAAATGAAAATGGTCAGTGTGTTGGAGTCTAAAGAGCACTGTTTTCAGTAGCCACAGAAATCAAAACCATTCTCTCTTTGCCAGGACATGTTACTCCATACTTACAAAAATCAAAGTTATGTTATTCTTTCATCATTATTTTATCATATGATCTGCAGCAGTACATCTGGGATAGTAAAAAGTTGCAAGTGCTTATTCTAACACCGCTGTGTTATCTGAGTTTGTATAATGATTCAGAAGTTTTGCAACCGAAGACACACCCAGATTTCTTTATTTAGTGTTTCAAGAAGATATGAAATCCTTTGTAAGCAGTGAGGCAGGTCCTCACTTTCCATGCTTGGTATTCTTCTCATATACTTGTCCTTTTTGCTCAATTGCTTTGGTTCTCTGACTTTTCATCTATTAGATGATTATTTCTAACATCTTAGCATTTGTTATATGTATATATGGTCACTGCATTTCATGTATCATGACAGATATTTTCATTTACATTCACAGAAATATTTATTAAAATTATTGGTAGAAAATATATTTATTTGTGTGTATGTGAATGTTTACACATAATGCAAAGATWATGAAGAACACCCAAATATTTTGGATATGAATTATTGAGAAAGTTGGGAAAAAAATTCCTTGACATATGATTTTCTTTTTCCTTCTGTTGGTGTTTGGTAAAAGTAAAAAAGCTATGAGTAGAGGAAAAAGTGACTGGCCAGCAATAATGGATGCTCCTTGGAAGTCAGAAATTATAGACAAAAAGTGAGATCTGCCAAATGATGAGTTAAAATATCCAAAGGAAATTAAAACAGAAAGTAAAAAGTTTTGCAGCCATAATAATAACAGAGAGAATGAAAGAAACAAATGGGATCGCTCTGCCAGGAGAAGAGAATAGACATTAATGACAATCTGGGTAGAATCCTCAACTAAATGAACACTTTACTTCAATCTGGGTGATAATGTAGAACAGGTAAGGAATAAGAGGCAGATAAATGAATATGTCCTTCCATTTGAGTAGGAAAATCTTGACATACGCATGTTTATGGAACTGGATAATCTCCATCCAAGAATACCGAAGTACTTAGCACATGATATTGCAACTTAAGAAGCAAGGAAGTTTAATAAATCTATCACATTCAGTACCTGTGACCAGAAATAGGAAATGAGATGCTTATTGGGAGGAGGAAGCAAAGGCATCTTGAAGCTATAAAACTTGGAATAGAACTTGAAATGTACATACAGCCAGGGAATATGTGGAAGAACAGAATTAGAAACATACAGGTAAAAGGTAAATGCAAATGAATGCAACAATAGTGCACCCAAAGTAAATCATGTCACATTAACCGGATTGTCTTCTTTGATAAACTAATTCTGGAAAATGTGATAGATGCAATCTGTCATATATTCCCAGAATGTTTTGGGTTGGAGGGGACCCGCAAAATCATTTTGTTCTAAGCCCTCTGCCATAGGCAGGGACACCTTCCACTAGGCCAGGTTGCTCAGAGCCCCATCCAGCCTGGCCTTGAACCCTTCCAGGGGTGGGGCAGCCACAATTTCTCTGGGAAACCTGTTCCAGTGCCTCAACACCCTCACAGTAATTCTAATATCTCATCTAAAGCTATCCTCTTTCAGTTTAAAAATCTTGCCCTTTCTTCTATCACTAATGCCCTTGTCAAAAGTCCATCTCCAGCTTTCCATAGGCCCCCGTTAGGTACTGGAAAGCCACAATTAGGTCACCCTGAAACCATTTTCCCCCAGGCTGAACGATCCCATCTCTCTCAGCCTGTTGTCAGAGGAGAGGTGCGCCAGCCCTCTGATCATCTTTGTGGCCTCCTCTGGACCTGCCCCAGCAAGTCGATGTCCTTCTAGACTTCAGCAAAATAGTTTATACTGTGGCAGCAAGGAACTTCGAGTTAAACCACAGAAGACAGGATTTAGAAGAATTCTTCAGTCAGTAAGAAATTGTTTAAACCAGCTATAACTGTTTGAAAGGATACTTTGGGCATTATTAAGTGGGTTTGTCCAGGAAAGATATTTGGGCATTTCCTGTGTTGGGAAAGATATTTGGGCATATTTTGCTAATAATTTTATAGAAAACTGGAGGCATAACTAACAATAAAAGAGAGAAAGGCCTCATCAAAAGCAAACAGGGGAGCAGTGAGAAAGAATGGGATGGACAGGAGGACTCCAGTTGGATTTGAATGGTACCAGAGAACCCACGCTGATCTGCTTACTGAATCTTAAGGATAAATTCTCTGAAGACAAGTGAAAGGAAATACTACATTTCATTAGTTAAAGACAGATCAGAATGGATACATACATACACTCTCCACAAGGCAATGCTTTAGGTAGCATTTAGTTTATTTCAAATGGACAAGGCCTGGTCCATTGATGCTACTTTCTCCTTAAACTCTCCTGTCCTAATATGAGTACCCTGTCAGGCCTCAGTAAGGTGTATTCAGAGAAAGCAAATTCCCAAAACATGAATGGCAGCAGAGAAGAATAGTTAGAATTACTATCAGACTAAAAAAGCTTGGCTTTTTCAGTCAAACAAATTTATTGTGACAGTCAAATATAAATCTATAGGTACACCAGTAGGTTAAATTATTAGAGAAAGAAAAGGAAATATTAGGTCAACAGCAAATCTGATGCATTTATACAAAGAATTTAATACTTAATCCGTATAGCAGAAAGAGAACAGMTTGAATAGCAGAGGAGGTCTTAGGCACTATGTAAAACTAGTTTTTAAAAACAATTTATTCCTTAATTGTCACAACTTCAAAGATATCCCAAATAAAATAACTCATGCTAAACACAAATTAATGTATAACATAACAAATATTTATCAAAAATCAGTCTTGTGGCTAGGCATTCCTGTTAAAATTTTTAAAACATACAATTAATTAAGAAATTATAAAATATCTATACAAAATGGCACCTTGTAGTTGCTGGGTTTGGATTTGAGGGAAAAAAAAAAGAAAATAAAAGAAAATTAAAAGGGAAAAAACCTAAGAGTTAATCAGAAGGCAGGCTTTGTTTATCAGACTAATGATCATATATCAGGTTGCTGCACACATTTCCATTACACAAAATTACATCTTCCTAAATTAAAATTAATTAAATCTGATTAATTAAAGTAAAATAATTCTTTAATAATAAATGAGGCCTCTATTGTTAATGTTACATTGCTTTTCTTCAGCATTATGAAAAAGGCATTATGAGATCAAGTATTTTTTTCATTAATCTTTAACTATTATATATTTTCCAATTTGGATGCAATCACCTCTTCAGTGATAGAAAAAAAAAAAAGAAGAGACTGTAAAACCTCTGGCAGAAAACCACATCTGTATCATAACTGATACAGCAGGGGTTTACATGTATATACCTAAGAAAGAAAAGAAGTGAGAGGTACAACTGAAAGAGGTGCTGATCTACTGGGAAGCCAAGAAAGCTGCCTGATACAATGCACCTGAAAAGTCTCTTAATAGGAGTAGTGCTATGTATACAACACTGCAGTGATATGTAACACTGCACTTAGCTGAAACGTGTGACACCAAACTTCTCCCTGGAAGAGACTATCAACTGTTACGTCCTTCCAGCTCTTACAGGCAGCTAAATCCCATAATGACAATGCTGTTTGGTTATTTGATATCAGTCATTTCCACACAAAGCACTTCCATGAGCTAGTTCATTAATGGTCTTTACATTTAGAATGGAAATTTTTGTCATAAAATTGACTCATAGTCTGCTAACACATCTGCCTATAAGATAGGATAAAATTCAGAGCCTGGCTGGTAACATTGTTTAGGGTTGCTTTTGCCAGGATTTTAAGTCCTTGGTTTCCCCAGGACCTGGCATATCAGTGGGAATGCAAGTTATCAAGCAAGCATAAATGTTGCTCCTGAGGACTCTCGTTTTATCCAAGTTTCACAGATGTAGTGAAGGAGCTCTCAATGAGCAAACAAACTCCAGATGATAGATAAGAAACATACCAGCACATCTCCCATAGAGGTTATACAACAGAAATCTGCACAAGATGCCAAGCAAACCTCATATTTCATGATATTTTACTTCTAAAATAGGAAATAATATTTTGTTCCTTTTATTTCAGTTCAAATTTGCACCTTCACTTGAATGTAGCTCTAATATTTTTACCCCAAAGTAGTTCTCAGTTGAAAATCCACATGTGTAAATTTTGCCTCCACTGATCACCTGAGACATCCAGAGTAGAAACATGTCACTGAGATTTCSTAAGTGAGTCAAACAATTTCTAATTTGGTTACTCCTAGGGCAGAGGAGGACCTACAGGGGTATATATTTTTTTCAGTTCCTGGCACTATTTTCTATGTTTTTATGTTTTAATTTATCAGGAATTACATACAGATTTTATTTTAGTAGAATTTTGGAAAAAAACCCCATTAATAGAATCAATTTCTAACTTAAATATTCCTGTCTGGTACCAAAAAAAAAAAAAAAAGAGGGGAAAAAAAAAATTCCCCTACATTCTTCTCAATGTTTATTCACTCACAGCAGACCACAAGAGGAATATAATATTCAATATAATTAATTTAAAATAACACTGAAATGAACAAAGTTTGTACTCTTATAATTAAACTAGGACAGAACAAAACTGTTAACAAAATTAAACTAGGATATTACAGCAACATCGATATTGTGATTTATCACTAGATAAAGCAAAGAAACAGGTTACAGCTATAAGGACTTCAGATATCCATGTACTGTATGAAATGTCCTCTCTGAAAAACTAAATCAGAGAAATGAGAAAAGACTCTATTAAAACATCGTGGTTTGGTTTTACTAACATTCTAGAAAAAAGATTAGATTTACTACCGTTATAATATTTTTGGATGAGATGTAGATCACTGAGTAAAGCAATCAGAAGAAGCAGTCAAGGGACAAAAAGAGAAATATCTGCCAAAATTAAGAACAAATTAGTGCTCTCATCAATACCACAGATAAAGTAATTGAATATAAGCCAGATATTTTAAGGAACTCTTCAGTAAGAATAAATTCACTGTCACATTTACCTGAAATTTCTTCAATGGAAGTTCCCAAACAGTGTGGGAAAAGAATGGTGATTATCAGCTCAAGCCCTGTTCTTTGATGAGATAACTATGACAGAGGTRGAATCTATACCACTGTATTCTTTGCAATAATGTTCTAGAAAAACAAGTTCTAATGTTACTATTCAGATTAGTCTTCACAGTATAAAAACTCTCACTGACAAGGAGAGCAATAAGAACAGCAAATACTTCACCTTCTCCTAAGTATTTGGAAGATTGAGCTCTTGATCAAAAATATCTAATAATTAGAGCAAGACCACACAGAGAGATCAACTCTGTATACTTTTATGTAAACCAAAAAAATACCCCAAATAAATCTCCATTTAAATATAAGAAAATGTTCTTCCTAGCTGTTGGATTATAAACAGTATGAGTTCAGAGCACTCATCCTAAAAAGAGATGGTTTAATGGCATTAACACGTTTGTAAAACCAAGCAGCAATTTCATAATGGCTGAAATATTACATGCTGTTTTTCAACTAGAGTGAATCATTCTCTATGTATTTTAAGTTACAATAGACTCAACTTGACGAAGTATGTAATTTGAAATTCTTAAGTCTGTAATTTGAATGATTACTTTGTCTCAGTGTAAGCTGCTTACGCTTTTTCATTTATAAAGCTGAAACATTTGGCTACACAAACATGGCATCAACATAACTTGTCGTACAATCCTTTGTTTTTTAATCATCTTCTACTGATAATCTAAATGATGATTAGTCTTGTCTCAGTGATTTCTTTGCTCTTCTAATACACATTTTTATTAATCCCTACTACATATTTTGATTTATTCTTAATTTTTTTTTAGAACTAGACCATATTAAAATCCTTTTTAAAAACAAAATGATTAGAGAATAACATTTTAAATGTACATGAAATTGTGAAAAAGATTTTGGGAACGCCAGATGTTACACTTAGTGCAGAAAGGCACATTTAAAAATGAAGTGTGGCTTAATGCCATTAGTTGGAAGGACTGAAATTAAARTCTTTGAAGGCTGTAGAAGAGTAATATATAGAGAGAGTAAAGATTACTTTCTTACTATACTGCACTACATATGCAATATATATATATATACTATCCTCTTGTCTCAGCATGTACAGAAATTTGGCATTAGTTTCTCACCATTTTGCTATCATAAAGTTCTAGGAATTTCTGGAAATAATTCAGGGGGTTTTCTATTGTTTGACACTATGAGGAGGGCCTAGCAAGGTTTTTCAGTGGCAGTTCAATTGGCAGTAATGAATATCAGAAAATCTAAAAGTGAGAGGCCCTGGGTCTAAAACAAATTTGAATATACAAGCTTACTACTGGTGAGAAGAGAGTCAAATTGTGTCAAACCTTGGTGAAGAGCAGTCAGTGTGCAGCAGAGGTTAGCACAGAATATTGTATGTCTCCCTAAAACGATACTGAATATCCAGTACTTTAAATTAGATCATTATGCACGTGCTGGATATAAAACTCGTCACAGAAAAGAGTTAAGTGAGTCTTGTCTAGTTTGGCTAGCACAACTTCTCTGGAACAGTTACCATGCAAATTGTATGAAGAAACTCTGACTAGACAGAAAACTGTAGACCAGCTGACCCAAGGCACTCAGTCTTTCTGTAGATTTCTTTAGGGGCCATGTATGTGTAAAAATGTCTCTACACACTGAAGTTACACTCACTACACTCAAGTTACTTGCAGTAATGACAATATTTAACAGAAAGGGTCTGCAGGAGGACAGATGCATATGCAGAAAGCAGAGGTACATGGCAAGAGTGAATGCAATACCTACAGTTCAGCAGCAGCCCCGTAGAAAATTAGCCTCTTTGGATTCTGGATTCAGCCAGGAATCAGCATGTCAGCTCRTCTCTAAGCTTTCAAATAACCTGGTCAATATATATATATAGACACCTCCATGAAGTAATATTAGCAATCATCAGCAAAATAGGAAAAGACCCTGGCAAACTAACCAAAAACTGAATTAGTCTAAAAGTGGTACAGTTGCAAAAGCAGAGAGACAAATTATTTTGCTTTCTCATAAGACCAAGATAAGGTGAAACTTGAACTGTGAGCAAGAGAATGCAGCAAGTGAGCAATTTTACACTGGAATGCAGTAGGATGATGCAAAGCCAGCAAGCTTTGAGCACGCTTTCAAAGAGCAGGACTGAAGTCAGTTTGTGACAGAAACAGATTTATATAGTCAATGAAAGAAAAGATAMGATTACAAGTAAAGGTGGTGAGGACACCATTGTGGTCATTAGACATCAGAAAGAGAAGGTCAGAGGATTTATTTCAAAAAGGAGGGTTCTGGAATAGACAACAAAACGCAGAAGTAAGAAATACAGATATATTGCCAACTGCRTGACCAGGAAATGAAGAATCAGAAGAAACAGTTAAAAAGTGAAAGCCAGAAGGAGTATTTAATTTCTGAATGGCTTTCCAGGAAAGCAAAGGCTTATTTAGGAGAGAAGACTGCAAGCAAATCAGTGGGAAAATATGCAAAGAGGTCAAGTAAGGGATTTTAAAAGACCTTCTTAAACGTTGCTTTTCCTAAAAATTGACTGACCTTGACAGTACTTTCATTTTCAAGTCTTTTTTAGTCTGATAATCCTTCACATTTTTCCCCACAGAAGTAATTGGATTGTAATTTGATTCTTATTCATACAAGCACAGGCACATACAGATATGGAGGTTCTCAGTAGCGGCTCCACCAATGGACTGTATTCTCAGATGGCCTTAAAATAAGCATACATTCCCATATTTTCCCTACAAACTAAACAGTTGATTGGTGTGAAATTTCCAAAAAGAGAACAGCTTTCATGTCTTTAACTTTCCATACAGACACTTTTTTCATATTTCCTCAACTTTTTGTCTTTCTTCAAAATAAATAAGACATTTTTGAACCTTTGTTCTGGTTGAGGTCTGTACCTTCTAGTCATATCTGCCAGGTATAGCTTTTTTTAGGACAGGTGTCTCCTACACAAATAAAGAATCTTGAGAAAAAGTATAATGGGGAGTTTTGTTCCTTTTTCCTTTATTATTAGAGATTTTGAGAAATTTTCTAATAATTATTAATATTTTAAATGCAAATGCAGACATATTACCCACAAATTGCCTACAATGTCACTGGGAGAGAGGTGAATATGCCCTTGTAGCTGGTAGACAACCAAACTCACTGAGTGATATGGAGACGAGGAGGAAGGGAATGACTGAAAGGGGGTCTGTTTATGTAAGCAGCCTTGGCAGAGTCAATGGCAGAGGAGCCAAAAAACATCCGCAGATTTCACTCAAAGGGACAGAGATTTTGCAGAAGGCTCCTGTCAGGAGCTCTGTTCTTCTGGAATATTATAGCTTGTGCCAGGTGAATATTTACACACATGTAACAAGAGGTGCAATGGTTTTCGTGGCACGCTTTAGTAATACATATCCACCTCCAGTTCTGTCTTCCAATTCAGTGTGAGAAAACTGCTAGAACAAGAGACACAGGGAAGGAAGAGGGGCAACTTGCTAGAAAGCCTATAAAATGCCTTAAATTTTCACGAAGAAAGGGGTAAGTCCACTATTTCACCTCCTCACCTTGCCTTCAAACAAGTCCACTCCTTAGATATGTTCCATACTCCTGGTGGCCTTCTCCTCAAGCATCCTGCCCTGGTTCCAGCCAGGATGGGTTAATTTTTGCAGTAGCCAGGAGGGACATGGCTAGGACCCAGAGGCTAGTCTATACCACCTCACATCATTGCCAGGAGGGCAAGAAGGTGAGAGGATCCCTTCTGGGGGTGGGTAGAGTGGTGGAGGGAGCAGTCGGGTATTGTCAAGGGTGAGCACCTCTGTTCAAATATTGTTGCTGTTACTGCTCATCTCATTGCTAGTAATTCCAGTAAATTGTTCATATCTCAACCTGTGAACTTTACCTTTTGTGTCTCCAATTCTCTTTTCCATCCTGCTGCMGGGGGAAGTGGGGTGGGTAGGGGGGATTGAGAGAGCGGCAAGTGACTTGGAGTGTTTCAGTGGGAACACTAAATTGGGGAATACCATTCCCAAACCATGACACATACTTTCCATACAGCATCCAAGCTTTTCAGCCATTTCCTTCTGCAAACCATGGCAGAACACTAAAATGTCTGTTTCAAAGATCTTTTCTTGGCAGGTGACAGGCAACTTCTGTGTTATGTCCTTGGAAGTATAATGGTCTAGAGAGCCTTTGGAATTTACGAGTCAAACCTGGAAATCCTGAGACTTGAGATAATCTTCAATAAATATTATTAATAGGGTGGTTACAGTCACTTTAGAAAAGGAAGAAAAAAAATCAATCTATGCAGATCCTTTCTATTTTTTTCACCACACTCTTAGCACTTTTGTTACAACGAACTAGCATAAAATCCTAAATTTAAAATAGACTAGTAGCACAGACACTACTTTCATAAAATATAGAAACTGGCACCAAAAAAACCCCCCAAACTAAGAAACAAAACAAAAAAAACCCTACAAATAGAAATCAAATGGAGATTCGGAAAAAAATAATCCAATGAGCTAACATAAATATATATAACATATGTTTGAGGAATGCTACGGCATTTTATTAGTGATCAAATAATCCTGTAGTTCACACTTATTAATGCACTGGCAATACAGACAGTTCTTAAAATAAGAATAAATAATAGTTGCACATCTCTTACATACTAAAGAAGTCCAAAATGACCCTAGTGTAAATTAGGATCTGTTTTAGTACATATGAGCACAGATACTTGAGGTTTGTGAACAGATGAATCTACTATTCCATGGATGCAAGGCCAGAAGTAACTTCATAAGGCTGCCAATTCAAGTGTTCTTCCCCTATGGAGTCCTCTCAGGGCAATGACCCTAATATAACAAAACATGTAAGTAGAGACTTAATTGTAATGTCAACAGAGCTACTCACGTGCTTAAAGTTTACCATATGCTTAAGGGTTCTGCTGACCAAGCACTGTATCAGCTTGCTACTATTACTCTTTAAAAGCAGTGGTCAGAATCTCTGGTTAAACCTACCCATGTACTGAGATTTTCTGGCTGCTGATCACTTAAACAAAAGCACAGGAAATCCTGGATGACTAAYCAAATGCAGGTGATCTCCTGAGGTATAATCATTTTAATCATTCTGTTCCATTAAGTTCTTCATAAAACCCACCTCTTCCAGTTCAATTGCTGACACTTTGCATGTTTAGGTAACACCCGGGGTCCTCTGAGAAAGTAAGAACACTCAGCTGAATGAAACCTAGGTGGATATTATTCTGTAGAAATTAAAATCATAAAGGCAAAAGAATGTTTACAAAATTTGTGTATCTCCTCTGCTATATTGCTTTGGGGTTTTTTTTTCTRTTATTTAAAAAGGCTGTTTCTCAAGTAGAAATTCGTCCTCCAGATTTAGATGCTTTACAAGTTAAAAGTTATTAGCAGGCATGGCTGAAAAACATAAAGCTTTCTGTGATATTTAGTAGTGGACCAATCAATACAAATGCAAGTGATTGGAGTCATAARAAAGACCATTGTATAAGACTACTAAGAAAGACTGCAACTTGAAATATCACAGGAAGACAAAAAATGAAACAAGAAAAAGAGAGATATATGCTGTCATAGAAACCAATCCTTTCACCTACCAGAAGTCCATTACATCTTTTGGACTATGTGACTTCACTGTCTGCAGGAAACAAAGAAGTAATCTTACAAACCTAAAGAATTTCTAGAAACTATTCCAAGGGTGGCATTCAAACATATCCCTTCACAAGACTTAGTGCCATTATCAATTATGAGAAGAAATTGAAGTGCTTTCAAAACTACTGCAAACAGGAACATACATTTGCCATRTTTTAGGAATATTACCAAGAAAATATTTACACAGTGAATACCAATATCCCACCCATTTGCAAAATGTCTATCTAGTGTAGCAGCATGTAGAGGGGAAAAAAAAAGGGAGATAATACATGTAGTTGTTCCAGGATACATTAACAGTCTACCTAACACAGACACTACTGTCTTTGATGGAAAATTTTAAAGACTTAATTCTGCATAAGAACAGATAAAGCAGAATATGGTAGGATTCTAAAAAGTCCATTCCAGTCTTATTCTGATTCCTGGAACTGGAAGAAGAGAAAAAAATCTTAACATAGAACAAAGCAGAATATTGAAGTGTGGAGGTACTAATATACTGTTTATTACTGTTACTAAATGCATTTGTTCAACGTTTTATTTGGTTTCTGCTTAAATTATATTGATTGTAATAAGTATTGTATTGTGCAATTCTTTTCCTGTATCAGCACTAAATAATGTAAGAGCTACCATGAAGTGGTCTAATCTTACATTATCTATTTTTTATTTTCTACCTAAAAAATAAGAACAGAAATAATTTCCTTTCAATATGCATATTTTATGCATTCATAGCAGGTATAATGGCTTTTTTTTAAACAAATACTATTTCTTAAGGTGCATCAGGCAAGATGCTTACAATTCAACTACATAAAAATATGCTGCAGCAAAAGAAGAACATTCACTTAGTCTTGGTATAAACTTTAGTAAAAGAAAACAATTTTCCATAGACAATATACCATCTGTCTCTAAACCATGTGAAAAGAAAAGCTTTTAAAATCCAGCCGCTGCTAATGTGACATGTTGAAACATTAATCACCCCCTAAGGCCAGTATAATTGTAGCTCCATGTTAATTACCTAACAATTAACAGCAGTAATTTCCAAGGGGCAATCAATGAATTAGCTTGTGATTTTCCCACAGACTTCAGTCCCATACTGCCAGCCTGAATGCATTTCAAACTCTGAACCATGGTTCATCAATGACACTTCTGGTGTATGAAATAAAAATTCATTTGCACCCTCACTAATTAGGCTCGATTATATCCCTATGTGTATTACAAACTCTATTCACTTGCACAAAATCTCTGCCACAGGCATTTTTCTCCATTTAAAAATTCGTTTTCTATTAAATTAGAAGGTCACCTAGCAGGAAAATGTACTAATCAAGATTTTATCACTAACGAATTAAAGGGTTTTAATAAGCAAGTTTAATTAAGTTATCCTAACAAGTGATAATGGCTATCTCTAACCTATCTGAGTGTTTATGCAAGTATAGGTGTAGTATATGCAAGGTATGTATGTATTCATAAACTTTGAAAAACATACCATGTATATGCTCAAAAATAAATACAAAKGAAAATATTCTCTTAAAATGTTCCCATGCTTCTTTTACTCTATTTTTTAAATTACATTTCTGTATAAAATTTTAYCTAAACTAAGATTTCTATTTGCTAATTCCTTTAACAATCATTTAACTAGGTGACATAATCCTGTGGTAGGCTCAAAGACATCTTGGTTGAAAGGATGTTATCACCTCCTACTGTCCATGCATAAACCTACTCTTGGTATGCATCAGCATTAATCTGCTGATTACTAACCATTAATATAAATAGACCAAGATGTCATCTTTATAATTTGCTATTGATGTATTAAATTTTATTCTTTAAAGATTAAAAAATTAAGCTCTTGGTTTATATCAAGTAGTATTATGATTTCCTTTTAACTATGTTTATGTTTTGTTAGCATGAAGAAGGGCAAATTCTGTAGCTAATCTGTTTAAGAAGCCGGATTGGATGGAATGAATACATTACACTTTCCTTCATTAGACTTAATCAGAATTCCAGTACTATCACTTTTGTTTGTGCAGAGAACAAAAATGTGAATCCAGTGCGCTAAATTTGCATCTTTAGTTTCAGGAAAGATATTGCAAATGTGACCTATATTCCACAAGAGACAACGTGCTCAGGTACAGAGTACTATCCCATTTTCTCTCCCAATTATCTTGCCTCTCCYAGCCCTTCAGGAGAGGATGGTTTGCTAAGACAAAGGGAAACCACTCATCCTTATACTCCTTAAGTGGTTTATTAAAGGGTTGCAGCTGTGAACCAGTAGAAATTCAACATGTGATCTATAAAAAATATGAAATGGGTAGAAAATACTTTCCATCCCAGCAGGCATATTTTAGGTTGTGGATAGGAGGGTGAGGGAAGCCCTCCTCCTACTAAACCTGGTCAGCAGGTTCACTGAAATTAAAGTTTGGTTGAAAGTGACGTTCCTCTAAATTCAAAACAACTGAAACAAAATTTAAGGRTACCTTTCAAAAGTCTTTGTAAGACCCACTCACAGTTTGCATCCATGTCTCTGTCAGAGACTGTGGGAATAGTTTTCACTGAGGAAGGGGAGACACCTTTCATGTCTGTGGTGAAGAGCCAGGCTAGGAAAAATCTCACCTCCATTGCATCTTGTTCCCTGTTTGTGAGGGAGAGACTCCCTACTGGGGACCACCGGGATGACTTGATTGCTTTTGTCTTCTGGTGTGTGCGAAACTAAGTTCTGGACTGGGCTCAAGAAATTTATGGAGAGGAGTTAGGTCAGAGTGTGTGCATGGGGGTCAGGCAGCAGCAGCAGTGGCAGCTGGAAAGCAGTGGGTACATACCCTGTGCAAGGCTGCAGCTCCATTCCCTGCTCTCCCTACTACCCTGCACTAAAACAAGGAGTTTGCAATCATCTCTGCAAGAATCGGTTTGGGTTGGAAGGGACCATAAAGATCATTTTGTTCCAACTCCCATGCCACGGGCAGGGACACCTCCCACTAGACCAGATTGCTAAAAGCCCTATCCAGCCTGGCCTTGAACACTGACAGGGATGAGGCATCCACAGCTTCTCTGGGCAACCTGTTCTTGTGCCTCACCACGCTCACAGTAAAGAATTTCTTCCTAAAATCTAATCTTAATCTACCCTTTTTCATCTTAAAGACATTGCCCCTTATCCTATCACTATGCACTTGTAAAAAGTGCTTCTCTGAGAAAATCCTGTCTGAGGCTGATCTTTCTCCAGCCTTGCAGTCAGACCATGTCCATCTTCCGTTCAACACAATGTTGTTGAGATTGCAACCCACAGTCCCCGGTTTTAGTCTCCTTGATTATTTTAGATGTCTGGCAACATTCACTACCTTGTGTTGTTGGCAGTACTTACTGAAGAGACCATGGAGATTTGTAATTTTCTCAGAATCACCCCTTAAAAAAGCTATCTGCTCTTTCAGAAGTGAAATTGAGCCAGCAAAACAACCCATAAATCAATACTCCTACCTTGTACATCAATGCCTCATCTGAACCAGTCCTGATGGATAATTTTGTAATATTCCTTTCTTTAGAAACAACAATGGAGATGGCACAATCTTCCTCAGCAATCTACTCTAATGCTTAATTGTTACATTCATTAGAAAAGTGATTAAATTTCCTGTTCTTTGTAGAAGAACACCCTTGCTGCTTAGATATTGCTTCCTTCACTGACAGATCCTTCAAAACTTCTCAGTCTGCCCAAATAATTTCCTGAAGAAATAGACAGATTTACAGTTGAAAATATATTTCTAATCTTCATCTCTTTCTCCCTGGAAATACATAACTCTGKTTTCATACTTAAATAGTAATATTTTTGCTGTCACAATCGTAGTCATGTTTCCAGATTAAAAATCCACGTATTTTGGTGGTGTGAAAGATAAGATACATAACAAGAAGTTGCAATGTATAATTTTTAAAATACAATATTTAAATCCATCCCTTGACTTTCATATGTGTGTGTGTGTGTATGTGAATACTCATTTGCTTAAGGCTGAAAATGAAAAAAAATCTCTTCAAAGCTTCTTTTTCTTGCCACAAGATATAACAGACCACCTTAGGCTGTATATATATTTGACTTTAGTGTTCATGTTTGAGCTGAAGTTCTTCTGGCTAAGTGATGAAGCCAATTGCATCCATATTGCCAAGAAGAACAAAGTTTTCCCACTTGCAGAGAGACTTCCCCAAAGTAACACACCTCAACAGGCAGCCTGGGACCACTCACCAGTTAACCTGACTACATACTGGTCACCTTCTCTTCATTCTAAAATCTTCCTTAGTAGATAGATAAGATTTTGTTCCCAATTTTGGAAAAAAAACCCATGAAGTTTCAAGGAAGCATACAAGACTTACTTTATCACCTAGTCCAGAATTAAGCTGTACACAGTAGATAGCAAAAATGAGCTTTTTAGGACTATGAACATACCAGTTTTAGATGTCCTAGGCTGCAGGCTTCTAATACTCTCCCTCTAGAAAGTATTTTTTACTATAAAAGATTGCTTTCATGTTCTTAAAATATTGCCTTGTCTCAGTTTCATCATCATCCATTTAGCACGTGAAAAAGCAGTTAAGGTATCATACCTCAAATTCATAGATGTAAGTACAAGCTTTTCTCCAGACATGCTGAGACTGCAACTCTAAACCAGTTTCTGGTCATCATGTCAAAGAAATCAAAGGAAGTAGGATACAAAAATATGTTAATCTTTTCCCTGTGTGGTGCTGAGCTTTAAAAATAATATGCCTAAGCCACGCTTCTCCATTGAAATATCTAACATATTTAGGTGATTCCTAAAACAAGGCAGCCAAGAAAAACTAATTAAATTAAACAAAACAGGGGGGAAAATTGTGTATTATAGCTGCAAATTCTCTCAAGAGATAGAACAACTATCACTTCTCGATCGCATTCCAGGGGAATGTTACCAAACAATTTTTTTCCACATAACACATTTTAAGTTTTGAGCTTTTGAGAAAAAAAATCCAAACTAGAAAGGAATTCTAAAACTAATTCCATTCCTCTTATCACAATATGAAACATTTCCATTTGTACAGTTTACTCCATATGTCCATGTTTAGGTATTCACCACTCCAAAACCTGACACTTCAAAGGTAAGGACAGTGTCAGAGCCAGCACACAGAATGTTCTAATACCTCTCCTCCTAGTTCACAGAAATTATGTGATGATTCTCATTTCAATGGGAAATACGGGAACATAGCAGAGACAGGTGAAGCCACGTTCGGCCGTCACACTTAGTATGGAAAAACTGGGGGCTGTGGAGAAAGACAATCCTCCTCTTTTGAGAGGCATGTACTGGGAAAACTAGAACTAGACTGGAGGACCAGTGGAGGCTCCAAAATTGATGCTGGCAGGCACTCAAATTGGAGGAGTGGTAGCTTAGGAGGGAAGTCCTCTTAATTAACAGAAGATGGAAAAATTGTTTGTGCCTGCTGAGCATGCACATCCAGTTGCATTATGACCAATAAATGCAACATTTCCCAATTTGGGAAGCACTCTACAAGGCAGAAAAGAGGGGCATGGTTAGAGAAAGAATCCCGAGAACAGGGGACATAATCCTGCTTATGGCATATGAAAGTGCAGTTGGGAAGAAAAGAGATGCAAATGGTACTGTATAGAAGAACAACAGGCAACCACATTCAGAAACATCACTCCTGCCTTTTTTCTGCATTACTGTTAATTGATCTGTATTAATAACAAAGGAAAGTAGATTAAGAAAGTACCTTMTTGCCATTAAAGGAAAAAAAAACAAAACCAAAAAGACAAAGCATTTCAAGGATGAACAAGCAACAATGGGAAAGGCCTAAGAAGCAAGAAAGGGAATAATTTCAGTAARTTCAGAAAAACATCCAAATATTCTGAATTTTAACCAAAACCAAAATTGCACCCCAATTTCCTTCTTCTTAGAGAAAAGATAAAAATTAAACAGTAGTAAGGACCTCACAAATAGAGGTATTGTTTTTCACTTAATTATTTCTGGAAAACATCTGATGTTTTCTTGACAATTTCCAAGTTTGATTCAAGACAATAATTTACCATCTCTGTCTTTAACCACTTCTTTATGAGTCACCACCATGAGACAAAATCATTCCTTTTGTGTATTTGCCCCAGTAGAACATTGATTAAACAATAAAGAAAACTTGGAGGGAACAAAGAAAATAAAACCAAAATTCCTTTATGAATTTCATACACCATTGAATTCCACAAACTGAAAACATATTTTCTCTCTCCTCACTCATCTCTCTCCCCCCTCCTTTTTGAAAGCAGTGAAAGCAAAAAAAATATTTTCTTTAAACTTCAAAAGATTTCTCCCTTCTGTTATCCGTAGAAATGTTTTTCAGGTCATCAAAGAGTATTTAGCACTCAATGATTTCTCAATGAAAAAGTCAATTCTTCGTAAAGGAACACTTGTTTCCTATCAGTTTGCTTACCTAGGTGAAAGAATAAACCAGGACAATCAGAACTTATACAATAAAACTCCTGTGCAGACTTCAACAGRCATGTATCTTTTGTATTATATGTCAATAGTGTACATTGTATTCAGAAGAAAATAAATTGTGAGAAAATATTTTCTCTCTTTTTCTATTTTCCTCATCACAATTTGTAATTAAATTCTATTTAAATTTCTAAAAAAAAATCACTATTTTTAGTGCAAAATCTATTAGTGATATTGGGTGTTGTATAGATCTGTGTTCATCTACTTTGGCAACATCATCCAAGAATGGTGATTTAATCAAATTTAAGCAATTTATTTCAGATGGTTTAAATTCTTTATTTCTCTTCTTATTTTACACGTCTAGGAATTTATTTTGCATCTTCTATTTTTACACTATTTCTGTGAAATTCAGAGAACCACTTTTTTGAGACCTAAGTCTAAAATGACACCATTAATTAAAAGCATATCCGATATTTCCTACCATTTCACTTAGCACAATCCTGTTATCAGCAAGTCTCATTAACTTAAACTTTATTGACATCCTTAACCCTCAAATATAAGTTTATTTCCACTGTATGCCTACTGAAAATCAGCCCTTGAAATCTTCATGTTCATATCTCAACATCAATAGACATATTTTCCAACTAATTCACAATTTCAGCAGTGGTACATAACCTAACCTTGACTATGCAAATGAATTTCACTCTTTTCATGTACAACACACTAAGAAATGGAGACATTGGTGTCCACAATTACATTCCACAAAATCAACATTTTTCTGCCAAAGACTTTGTCGCTTGTTGATACAATTTCAAGTGGCCTTGGACAGTTCTGTTTCTGTGCTTCAAGGCAAAAATGAAATTTTAATAAAGACCACAGTGTTTTCCAGTGTGCATATGTGCATTCTTGAGCACAGGTTCACATGTGTCAAAAAACCTTCTATTACTCCCAGTGTAAAGATGTGCAGGACCTGATTCTCCTACACTGCAACATTTTGGGATATTTAATTTTTTTTTCTCTTTCTTGGGTCATAAGCCAGATTCTCCAAGTGTTTCATATGGAAAGCAAGTTCTGTAGCATAACATAAAAGAGATTTTAATGAGGGCACTTCCCAGGGCTGTGGGAGACCTACACACAACTCTACATTATGGTTTTTGTGCAATGTTCCAGCAACGGTTCCAGATTACTTTGCTTCTGGTTCTTCTTGTTTATGTCTCCATCCCTCTCTTGTATTGCAGGAAAAAAGTTATTMGGCATTATTTAAGTCTAAATTTTAGGTCTTCTCTGTGGATGTTGAGGACTGATATTCTAGTCTTCACTTTAAATCAAGTAAAAGAAAAACTTGAACACTTTAGGTTGCACCTTCGGCCACACAGTCATTCTTTGTTCTTTACCTTCCTAAAATTAACAGGTGGGAGATTTTGGTTCATGTTTATATTCATATACATAAGTTCACATATGAATAAGTAAAACATATACATGCATATGTCCCAGTTCAAAACTGGAACATTCCTCTGAAAACTAAATTCAATTAAAATTTCTGATGAATCAAAAAAAAAATTGAAAACCCTGTAACAAAATTTAAGTGGAATAGCCACTCATCACATCTCTGGCAAAATTATAGCTCTACAGGAGAGTGGCAGGTAGTGAGCACCTGTGACGGACAAGCAAAAAACCAATATTTAGTAGGAAGAAAGGCTGTTCAAAGAAAAAAGTCAGAAGACTCAAACTCACAGTAGGTTTAATAAAACCTCAGCATTGTCAAATGGCCAGAAGGAACTCTGGAAAGGTAAGTTAGAGTTCCTTCTTGAGTTACTGACACCATCCTGCACCAAATAAATTATCATGTCTCGAGCAGTTACTGATTTTTATCCCTTTAAACTCTTCCTTTAAAACCTACCTTTTCCTCTCTCCCTACAAGTCACCACCATCTGGGAGTGGTTATTCTGGTGGCCACCTGTAAGTATGTAGGTCACTGTGAATAACTTAAGTGTGCACCCGTTAATGCTTAATAGTTAATGCTACTGCATCTTTCTCCTCCTCACAGCCATTGCTCCAGGTTCAGCAAAGTCCCAGATTATGAAGTGTGTGGGAGGTGGATGTCTCTGTAATTTTCTGCTTCTGCAGTAGAATAAAGCACCAACGGTTTTGTGGAGTTATAGGTGTTGTGCAGTATCCTATTTGGCAGGCATCAATAGCTTGGCATATCTGCTGTGAAAACAAAGGGAAATTATATAGATCTGTACAATCAGGCACGTGTGTGCATTCCTGGCAAACTGTAGAGACGTGCTGCAAAGAGTCGCYGTTACCAGCCCAGCTTCTGCAGGGCTTGGACGGGTGGTTAGAAGGCTCCAGCATTCCCCATATGCATTTCTCCTTCAGCAGAGAAAAAAGATTTTGTTCATTTGTTTGAAGGTCTGCACTCATCATAAGTTTTTCCTCCTACTTATTGCAGATCTCTCTGACTATTAAATCCACTTCACCTTTCCTCCCCTTTATCTTTAGATACACATTTTCACACCTGATACTCATTTTCATATACTATTTTGTGGCTTCCCTGGTAACATAAGCTGCACATTCGCCTTCACATGTTTAGGTGTAAACACCTGCTACAAGTTCCTGAAGCACATTCTGATGGAGACTTTTGGCTCACAGTCTCTCAGCAGTGTTCCCCCACACTTTTCTAGAGTGCCTTTGTTGTTAAAAGTCCAATCTCTTTTTAAGTTTAGATTTCCACCGCCTTCTCCATCACCATGCATTTCTGTTACAGGCACATCACAAACTGCTGGCTACTACAGTAAATGCAGATGATGGCTTGCCTGTAAATTAGATTTGTGTGTSTAAAACTCATGCTTGTTTACACTCTGGAATGGTGCCAAATACCAGCTCAGATGAAACAAAATATGTATGAATCGGATAAACTGGAAACTTACATCTTTATAARGTGTTCAGATTGGATTCAGGTATAATTTCCCTTGCTCTGCCCTGTTCTTCTTAAGAACTATTAGAAATATTGCATTTTTAAAAGACACAACATTTTAATTTATACTCAGTAATATTACAGCAAAGCTTTAAAACAATCCTTTATGAAACAAGTGATCTTAACTATTGTAATTCACATGAATTTAATTACACCAATTTTTTAAAGTAATTTAAATATTGCTTTAAGAGAAGTTGGGTTTTTGCTACCATAATAAAATAACTTGTTTTATACAAGATACAGAAGAATATAATTTGATCATTTCTTCTGTTAGCCTTTGTTACATAGATTTTTACATAATCATTACTCATAATGTTCTGACAGATAATGCTATTACTAGAGTTACCATCTTTGCTATTATTATAAAAAATCTTCTGGCTTTGTGAAAATTTTAATTTATTAAAATGTAATGAAAGCACATCTAAYATGAACCATAATTTATGAAAATTTTAGATGTGCTGCTTGACATTCATGTCATCAGGCTTCAAAAGTTTCACATCTGAAATGTGAAATTACACAGATTTATAAAGATCCCTTTTCAGCACGTTAGCTGGCACTATCTTCTGCAAAATGTATATGTTTGGCTTTAAAGAGACAGGCGCATGTAATTTTAATGTCAGCACCAGCATCACCAAAAAGTGCCCTGGCAATCAGTGGAAAGGTTTAATAGGTTTCCTGTCTTGTTCTTAATTTGCTGAAATTACAAAATCAATACTTTCAGTTGTAGCTGCAGCTACCCGTTTTACTGCTTTAAGATAAAGTCTACAATAAAGTAACCTTCACTTTCAATTTGTAGCGCAGAACATCAGGGTGTTCTTGGCCACTAACTAGTCTTTCTTTTCCCAGCCAGTATGAGACATTCTAGGTTTGTGATGTTGCCCTTCAAAGGCGAAAGATGCATTTTGTATTAAGCRTAGCTCTCATCAAGGACTTGGTTTGTTTATTTTTAACATCTCATTCTACTGTCTCCTAAAGTCACCTCTGCACAGGTTGTTCATTATTTCCCTGTTTCTCTGTGTTGATGTTCTATACTACATAAGTAAGTGATTGGTGTTGAAACAGCCTAATCTTTGTTTTACCTTCAYAGTCTCCCTTTATGACAAAGGAGCATATTTTTTTGCTGCAGTTAAAAAAGGGAATTCTCCATAGTTAGTCACATTTTYAATATGATGACTGCATGTGAAAAAGGCCTCTGAAAGGACCAAAATGAGGACAACCAGATCAACTCACCACTAGAAAGGTCAAGCTCTTATACAGAGCAAGAAGGAAAAAATAGTAAATAAATACATTTTCATGGCTTGTTCTGCTATGCTTCCCAGCTCTTTAACAACAGAAGTGAAAAAATCGTATCCTTACACAATAATTTATTTAGTCTTCCAACTCAAGTCCAACCTTTCCAATGAGTATTCTGCACTCAAAAATTAAAGTCGTAAGATAAAGCTTTGACCCTCTTATCCCTGTTTCCCAAGCAATTAAAATGTTTTTACATTTGGGCGTCTTTTTRTTTCTACTTTTCTACGATAACTCTCTTCCTGAAATCCTTTCAACTTATAAGCTGTCTTCATCACTTAGCTGAGCAATATTCTGGAGCTGTTAGCACTGGAGAAGGGCCTTGGCTTGGTCCTCTTCTAGTGAAACACTAAAAAGACTGTTAAGCTGCTGCTCACAAAAGATTGCAGCATAAGATCTCTCAGTGCCTTCCACTGATGCAAAATGTATTCACACCAAGGAAAGAGAGCTCTCAACACCTGCTACCCCAAATGTTAATGAATACACACACACATGCACGCACACACGCACATGTGCACCTTATGCTTCTTTCTTCTCAGCCACAGCAATTTCAAGTTGGAAATTTTACTCATAAACAGCACATGATGGAGTTAGGATACTGTAAAACAGAGAGAGCAGTTGATCACAGATGGAATACAGCCCATCACATGAGCAAAACAGAGCTTCCAAATGCCACAGCTCCCTTGCTTTATGCTCTACATTTTTAACTAGCTGCTCAAGGTAAAAGCATGCCATTTATCTTGTGATGTACTCTCTCTAAATGAAAATTCAGAGTAGATCTAGGAACAATATTGTACCAAAGGAAACAAAGGCATTTGTCTCTAAACAAGTCAAGAGAAACGCCAAATGATTCAATGAAGATCACTTGTGTCACTTATGTTTGTTTTGATTGGCCCTCCAGTGTTTACAGCACTCAACTCAGCAGGCTCAGAACCCCAAATCTATATTTAATTTAAAGCATTGCACCATCACTCAAATCTTTCAGCAGCCTCACTACAGTCTAAAGAACAAGGGCAGGGGGACCTGTTTACATGGAGCACTCTTACATGCTCCAAGGGATAGCAGAATAGTTTTAAAAATATTATATCAGGATAAAAAAGAAATGAAGATTTTTTGTGAAAAAATATTTTCCACTGCTTCTAGGATTTTTGCCTACATTATCTGTCAGTTGTGAGGTATTCTCAGCAAGAGATCATATTGCAAGACGAGACAAAATATTCCAAAAGTAGAATCCAAAACTGCAAAATAAGATGAATCTCAGCAAACTTAATTTTTATCAGAACTAATATGATGGTCAGCAAACATAATGTAATAAAGACAGCCATTGTTACAACACTGAAAGTTTTGTACAAATTCACAGCAGTTCAGAGAGTTAAATAGAATAAAATAAATAATCAACACACATTGGAGGCCCCAATCCTTTCAAATGCAGAAATCAAAGTTTTACAAAGATAACCAACTGCAGGGAAAAAAAACGAGTCCCCATTTAAGCATACACAGGTAGTCTTAAAACGTCTGGCTTGTCAAAGGCAATGAGTCCTCAGTTTCTATTAACTACAGCCAGGGCAGAATCCACTTGCTATTTTGCAAAACCAGCCCTGATGCAAATGGAGGGTTACTAATGTCATATGCACAGTGTCAAAGAGCAGCAAACCTTCTTGCTGTAACCATGGTGGTAGCATGCATCAGTGCAGCATTACTGCAGTGGTTTTCAATCCTTGTCAGGCTGCTGGTGTAAAAATCTCTAACTAAATTTAGGGGTCTCTCCTGGGGGTGCAAGCTGAGATAGAAGAGAGTTTAGAAAACTAGACATAGTTTATCTGTGTTTACTATCCAAATTTTCCCAACATGCCATGAGGTTTACCAGKGAACCTGTTACCTTGTTTGAAAATCTAGGAGCTTTTGTGCATTCCCCCTACCTTATCAATTCCCCTCGCGGTAGCTGCCAGCCTAGAATTGCTGCCCCTGTTCCTTGCTGGGCTGTCCCAGGTATGAAGTTTGATCAAAGCCTGTCAGAAATGTTGTCTGCAGAAGCTACTCACTGTGAAGCATATTTCCTCCTCAATGGCTCAGTCACCCTTTGTAGAACCCTGGGCATGAGGATGTGCTGCTTTGCGGGCATACGCAGTTAATGAGCCTGCCCAGCTCTTCTCCAGCTAGGATCAGAGTAAGGTCAAATTTGCAGCACCAAGCCCCAGTTCCCTCAAACAGGAGGAGAAGGTAGTGTTTTGGGAGAGGGTATCCAGAGGTTTCAGCAGCACTAGGCTGTCCCCAGCATTCAGGAAAATTCAGAGAGGGAAGGAGAGCCAACCAAAATTAGCTTCAACCCCGGAAAAAGGAGACAGGCTTGTAATAGTTTTCTTCCTCTTACCAGAAACATTTGTCTGGCATCTGTGTTTCTTTCAACCCTGTTGTGCTTCTCAGCAGACAGGGTAATTTGACCCAGAGGATTTTGGCTATCTAAGCTATGCTTAATCATTTGGCCCCATTACATCACTACAAAACAGTTCAAAATAGAGGGCTCCTTTTAGTAGATTTCTTGCTTCAGTTAACAAAAATTATTCAAACTTCAGTTTTAGCTGAGCTTATTAAAGCAGGACTGTGTTTAAGTTATAGTAATTGTCAATAAAGTCTTTTATAGCAAATTTAACTCAGCATATTTTAGACCTTGCCAATTTGAGACAGTTTCCATAAAAAGGAGAACAGCAAAGTTACAGAGTGATAACTCAAAAATGGAAAAAAGGAATTATTTAGCATAAAAGGAATTATTTAGCATAGTAAAAGGAGGTATAACTAGGAGTAATGGGAGGAAATTAATAAAGGGAATATATCAGTAGGGGAAAAAGAAAAACCTGACTGGGGAGAAAAGTCTCCCCAGAGAGCAAAGAGTGGCCCACTGCTAGCCAATTTTAAAACAACTGGACAAAACACTACCAAATAAATACACAGGCTGTAAATAATTTTGCACCCATGCAGACAGAAGACTAGGTTACCAATCATTCTATCCCCCACTTCTAAATTTTATGAAAGTGAGCAAGTAAATTGAGCTTTCTGATTGACAAATCTAGTGAAATTCAACATGCTGGCTGCTGAGATGTAATTGCACAGCTTTTATCTTTGCCAGCATCACAAGTCGAAGGAAAAAAAAAAAAAAAGAAAGGAAAATTGTTTGGTTTGTGTTTTGTGGGTTTTTTTTCTAATTGACATTCATTTAGTTGGTCTGAGTGATTAGTTATATTCAAGTTATCTAGTAATAATTTGTTCTTTGACACTAAGAGAAAAAAAATTGTATGTACTAAAAAATGCTTCATAACAAGAACTTACATTGTAATTTTTTAATCAATTATTTGTAACAGTAAGATAAAGCAGAAAAGCCAACATGGTCTTATACAGAGAGCTCAAAATCATATCAAAATACGATAACTTCTGAAAATTCAGAATCAAAATTAACATCCTTCTGAATTCTCTGTTTTTCAAGACATTGCATAAAACATGTTTATTAAAGAGMAGTAATTGAGGCAGCAGAAACGTGTTTGTGGGGTTTAATATTATTATACAATTTTTTTTAAACATACTGAAAAACAAACTGATAGTTAACACTAATAGCAAGTTTGCAGACATGAAACAAGCTATCCCATACCGATTAGGCAGCAATACCTGTTCAATAAAAAGGATTAGACTGTTCCCTTGGCATTGGGCTTTTTTGGAGAGCATAAAACTTTTGAGCTGTTCAAAGTATGCAGAAAAATTTAGAAAATGTGTTAAATGTATGTGTTGTTGAAATTAGAAAATATAAATCCTCTGAATATATGATAGTCATATATTTATGACTATCACATTCTTTTACACAAAAAAATAGAATAATCAACAAATTTGGTTTTAGCATCATTACATGTGAAAACATTACAACAATTTTTTAAAAATACTGTTATAATATATGAACAGTTTATACTCAGATTTTAAAATATTTTTTTCTTTAAATATAAAGTCCTACCTTTACTAACAAATTTACAGCAACATGCCATAAACCCTTGCATCTAATTATTTTTTAATCACATCTTCTGACACAGATTATTTCAGTTTGATCTACAGTGAAAACAGGAATCACAGCAGCAACTCTCACAGACTTGGACCAAACCAATGTYAACCTGCACAGCTGCGATTTTGTAGGATTATACATGTTTAAGTTTACTTTTGCTGTTGTTTGGGCTTGCCATGAACACATTACAAATTTGGTGGGGTTTGAACACGTTTTTCCTTATTCTTTTTATGTAAATTCAAGTGCTTATACTAAAACTTGTGCTCATCATATATTTGTACTTTATTTTTAAGGATCGAAAGATGTATTTCAACATAAAGCAGAGAACTTTAAAGCAGAGAACTTTAAAACAAATTACTACAGAACTTCTCTATAAACCAGAAATATTTATAGTACATTACACAAATATTGATGTTATTATTTATCAGTTTTAAATAGCGTATTTTACCATGTAAAATTATGTTTTAGAGTGAGATTAATAATGCTAAAAGATTAAGACATTTATATAGGTGGAGTTAGGTTTATGTTTTTTTATTAAAATCAAAATATGATGCACATCGGTTCTCTTTAAACATGTAAAATAAAGAAATGGTGTTTTAGGTCTTCCTGGTCATTATTTCATTTAGTATAGAACTTTAAAGTACTCTAAGCTTTGCATGTAAATGCACAGCTAAAATAAAGAAATTATAAAGAAAAAAATCAATCCAACTTTAAGTCAAGTCATATAGTTTGAGATCACTGTATTTTTTTTGCTTAGTCATAAAATGGAATGATTTCCTAACGTGATCCTCCGTAGCAATGTTGCCAATTTTCAAGTTATAAACAAGAAAATGGAGTAACAAACCAAATAGTCATATTGCAACTAAAAGCTTATGACTGTATCATAAAAATATTTAAGTAATTATCTTTTTTACATTTAAAATCTCTATTCGAATATGTCTGAGCATTTCAGGGCAAAATAATTTAAAAAACCCTAATACTGAGGTTTAAATTTAAGCGGTCCTCAGAAATGATTCAGAGCAATGTTGTGTGTACCTAATGMTGTGGCTCACCATTTACTCAGGATTCACGTGTATGAAACCTGTGGAGGGCAAAGTGGTAGTTTGAGGTGCATTTGGAACATAGCACCTCTTCTGTCTCTGGCTGCCATGATATGCTAACAGGGACAGTGTGTTCGTGCACATCCAAATCAACTTCAATAACCATTCACTCCTTCTGCTTATAGGTAACCAGTATGTCTGGAGATGGAGTATATTTTCATATGGATATATGTACACACAGCCATCACAATGCCCAATTCAATAAGATATACAAACATGCAAAGGAAGAATTTATTTCCTGGACAACCTGCTTCCTTAAAAATAAGTAGTATCAGTGCATGTACTCTCTTAAGACATGCCTTAAATTCAATGCTTTATCTCTTCACTTATATCCACCTGATAAACAATGCAATAAGGCTCTGGAAGCTGATTTTTTAAAATATTTGATTATTTTTCTAGTATTTAAAATGTCACAAATTCAGAACTGAGGTAACTTAAAACAAGAACATCATAAAATTAGGCAAGGAAACTTTAGATAATATTATATACATTTAATTTTAAATATCTATCTATCTGGAGAGAGATAAAATTGCATCTTAAAAATGCCCCATATTTTAATAACATAATTTAACTATAATAGCGTAATAGCAGAAAGAAAGTATTCTATAAGTTATCTTCCCTTCAGAATTTAAGGAAAACCAGTATTGTAATACTCCTCCATATCTCTCACTTTCACTTTGTTTTCTTAATTTGGTTCTGCTCACTGTCCTTTGCTTCTTGTTTTCCTGCCTTCTCTCTATTTTAACATGTGCAGATAACAAAAAAATCATATTTAGAGCCATATTTTCTAATTATTTTAATTTCTAGAAATTGGAAGGTTCGGAAAAAATCATATTATCACAAGTAACATCCGTCTGGAAACCGTGACAAAACCGAAAAGCTGTTTCTGTAAGGTACTGTTTCAGCACCTTATGCCTGCCCAAGACAGCAGATAAGGGGATCTTTTACAAGACAGTTTAGTCCATGCCATGTCAACTGTTGGGAACAGAGCAACAGTGAGGCTAGAAAGCAAAGCTTTAGGACTTTATGTCTTTTCTCCTTCTTAAGATCTACCACTTATTAGCATTATTTGATAAGACAGACCAAGTTTTACCCTCAAAAACAAAAGGGAGTCAGAAATATTTGCCTCAGCTACAGTAGCTCTGTGCTGTGCRAAACAAGAGTATACTCCAAATCTTATTTATTTGTGTATGACCATTTAGTATCTTATTTGTAGTTGTAAGAAAACATGACCTTCCCATTTGATTACAGTTTGGTTTAATCACATGTAAGTAATGTCTGTGTTGTTCATAGAGAATTTTGTAACTGAGCTTTTACCTTTTCTGTAATGCTATAATATTCGGAAGGCAAACCACGCACTCGTTCTAACAAAGCAGTATAATAGGGATGGAGGTGAGAAGCAATTTGGAGTCTATAGGAAGGTTACCATAAAATTTACATTTTCCATAAAATRTAAGTAGCCACCATTTTGCTGTAATCCCAGAGCAGCAACGAAATGGTGGTACAGAAGAAAACTACCCTATCAGACACATTTCATCATTGCTTCTATCCATCACTATCTTCTTTTGCTAGCATGATTTTCATTTACCTTTCTCCTTCTTACAAGCGACATCCTAATTTTAGACTAAAAATTGATAGATGTAACATTGTAAATAGTTAAAGTGTAATTATCAAACTAAAATACATACTATACAAGCGCTTTCCCCCTCAGCCCATTTCAAACTGCAGAAAAGTACTGCATAGTGTTTCTATCACACACTGATGAACACATCCCTTGGAACTGCTACTGCATGAAAGCTGTATCCTAGAAGTAGAACACATGGTATGGAAYATGGCTGCTGCATTGGTCAGTATGTATTTTAATTATTATATGATGAGATATATATAAGTAACACTCAGAAGACCAAAATAGCTTAAACAAATTGGTTTTGATTGTAATGTACAATGTTGCATTTTGTGAAGCATTTTATATTTAAGTGAATATATGTATATTGGCATAGTTAGTTTAGAAATTTATATTAAGGCATCAATTTTGCTAAGTGATGCCATCTTTTTTTTCTTCTTTCTGTTATTGCATGCTTTTCAGGAGGTGTGGAAAGGAGTGCCACTTGTACATAAAGAAGGAAACAGTGTTTGTAGATTAGTGCAGGTCTATTCTGTGATACTGTGCTGTACATACTAAGAGAATTCATAAAGTTTATCCTGTAATCTTTACAGAAGCACTATGTGCTATAAGCTATATTAACTAGGTCCTAAATTTATAAATTTGTAATAAACCAGAAAAGTATATTCCGTAATATATTTTCTAAAAGTGTGTGTGGTGTTTATTACTATAAATAAGTAATGAAGTTAAGATGGATGACATTTTCAAATACAGCATGTCATAAGAAAATGTTCATATTTTCAGATACAAGTTGAATATTTTAAAGTCCAGTATCCTGTTTTAACTAATCAATCAGAAAACACAAAAATGTGAATCATTTAGGTGACAGTGGATACTGAATTTAATTTTTTTTAGGAAAACTTTTAGAAAACATCCTTAATGATGCGAAATTTGTTTGTACAAATCTGCAATTACGTACAAGTAAAACAAATGTCCTGTAGCTTCTTAAGTACTCCCATTCTTTTCCAATACGAAGCAAAGAGTATTTAGGTAACACTGCCACCTATTGCTTAAAGGTCATAGTTACTAAAATCTGTTCCAGTTTTTTGTCACTCATCATTGCTCGTTTTGACTAGTATGCTTCCATTATTTCTAACAATGGAGAGCTAACCATCTCTAACGAATGAGACTTTCAKATTCTTTCATATTCCTTCATATAACAAATAATAATCGTGTGCCTTCAGTATTATGACTATAATTTATCAGCAATCAAGGAAAACTTAAGAGACTTTCAATATCGATGAAATTAAGTTTCTATAATATACTAAAAAATTCATTTCAAATACAAAATCCATCCATAAAACTAACAGAAAGAAGATTCTTTGGGCTATAGCATGGCAAATATTGCAAAATCCAATTTATTTGTTAAATATTAGTTGTCAGATGGAATCCAAAATAACATAATACCTGTTAACATTTTGCAAGAGGATACGCAAATACTCAATTTGTAAACATACATCTGCAGGTCTTTTAGGGACACAGCTTTAAAAGCATGAAAATAAGTCAGTATAAGATCAGACCTAATTCCTTTCAGTAAATAATTCTGTTCTCAGGACAATGACCAAAAGATCACTAATTCCACATCTGAACAAGAATCATGCCATAAGAATAACCTTTGTCATCTTTGGGGGAAAAAAAAAAARAGAGGGAAAGAAAATTATTTCCACTTTTTAAAAAAAAAAAGAGAAAAATATATTTGATTATACTCAGTAAGGAAAGTCATATGAATCAATCAGGAAGATAACACCGGTTATATAAAGTATATAATATAAGTACTGCCTAGGTTAATTTACAGTGTTATAGAAAGATTACTTAGTTTGGAAGAAAATTTATTGTTGAAAGGCTCCTTTTTATCCTCAGTGTATTACTCAGTCTGCGTGTATAAAATAAGTTGACTTTACTTCTTCACTACAGGGAAGTAGCTGTATTTTGTATAAAATCCCTTATATTCTCTTCTATTATTAGAAGAAAAAGTACAAATACATGGTTCTTGCTCCCCAAAACGTTCAGAGTCTGTATGCAGAATGCTGACATTTGTCCTATATTAAAATCTCACTATGAGTCCAATGGTATTTCTAAGACTTGTAAAATTGTAAGACAGATGGATGCACTCAGGAAGAGCAAAAATAGAATATATTTCAAAAAATAAAAGTGGTTTTGGTTTTGGTGTGTTGTTGTTTGTTTGTTTTTTGGGGGGGTCTGCTTGTTATTTTTGTGGTTTGGTTGTTTGGGTTTTTTTACTTAAATGCAGTATTTTATATCACAAATATTTAAAATGTTCATGGTAGCAGAGAGAGTTTTAGAGAGTATTTATACAAACAGAAGGAATCTATATGAAGGTTAAATTCCTTATAGACTTTATATTTTTTGCTGTTATAATAACCACATCCTTTCTAAAACAGAACTCAGAAACAACATAAAACAAGACTTATTCTTGCAGTTAGGGTCTCCTAATCTTTTCCTCAGTCTTACAGTTTTACCCTATGACATTTTTAACCATTTTCCTCCTACTAGAATGTTGTCTCAAAACAGATATCACAGCCAAGCAGTGTCCAGAGCTAATGTCAGAAAGTGAGTACAAATGGATATCTACACACTTCTTTTTATCTTCCTGCTTTATTTCTTATTTCTACACTCTCAATTCTAATAACAATACATGATTCTTGCACTGACGAAAAAACCTTGAACTTTGTTTTCTCTTTTTTACTTATTTAAATAAAATGAATATTCAACACCTAGAAATGTTACGTATTAAAGGAAAAAGTTGGATTTTTTCAGATTTCATTAAATGTTTATGTACCTAAAACAATTTGACACCAGAGTATTCAACCTAAAATTCACTCAACTTAGTACAGTAGAATGAATTATTAATGACCTAATTGGTAAACATTGATTTGTAATGTAATTACTTGTTTAATGCACCATTTTATGTAAATATCAGACCAAAACCTAAAAATGTGATGCTTTTAATAATTTTTTTTTTATGAAATACGTCACTTGTATATACTCATATACAAAAATATGTCCTTGTTTTCTCCTGTAACAAACTTTTTTTAGGAAACTACTATGTTTCCTAAACAAATGGTGTGTGGCACCAAAAGTTGGCAGGTATATTCTTCTGCACCTCTTTTACTACCTAAATTCTGATACAACTAGACATAAAGTTTATATCAGAAAAAATTTTTTAACTTAATATTCAAAATGCATAAAGAGAACAAACAAACAAACAAAAGGAATATATTAAATTAAGTGTGTGAAACCTAGAATAGGTATGGAATAAAATCCAAAGATTTTATCCAAAGATCTAAAATCCAAAAGACAAAGAAGGCACTCATGAATAATTTTTTAATTTTGTCTCCAAAATAAAATTCATACTTGCATTAAATTGATTCTTTTCATAGATAGTCTAAAAATCAGTATGATTTTTGCCTGTCCTATATAGGGAGATTAACAGACAAGCACATGCATACTGAAATGCTTGTGACAATGCTAGTATGCTTTGCCTCTTAACATTTGTGTGCTAAAATACACTTAGTTCAGCCAAAGATACAACTTAATGCAAGGAATAAATACAGCATAGGTGAAAAAAAGTATCTTCCTTAATTATCTGCTCTAATTGACAACACACCTCATGTCAGAATGCATGTAAAAATGCAGAGATGGTCATATTTCCACAGCTAATATCATCATTACTTTTATACTTTGGCTTTACTAGATCATTGCTTTAAATGAGCGTCACAGAACCAATGGAGCTTTAGCCTCTGTGTTAGATTTTCTTCATAATCATTTTCAATTTATTTTTTTCTTGCATGTCATCATTTTAATGTAAATCTTTCTTTTTCTTTTCAATAAAATGAAATGATTAAGTAATCCTGCTTTTTGCATGATTAAAGATGATGGATAAGCTTGGATGGATAAAAATCAAGGCTCCTAACAGAATCTGTGCACCTCGCATGTCAGAATCCTTCCAGCTTGTTCAGTGCTAATGACAGAAAAAATTAGCATGTCTGTGAGTTGCCTAAAAAGGATAACAAGCTACCTTTAAGGACCTAACCATATCTCTACACAAAATTTTAAACAGTTGTTTTCCATAATTTTCTGTAACAAGCCCTGATGAATTGTTTTCAAACAGATTAACAGAGAAATCTTTCTTTAGAGCAATAATAAATGTTCATTAAATCTATCAGTGACTACTGGGCTGCTTAATCACCACCTTTGTATCACCAGACAACACATTTAGAAAATAAAATGTAAGGGATACAATACGCTGAATATAGTATGAATCTGATAAAAAACAGTGACACATTTTTATTAGCCAGTCAGACACGACTGTTTTAAAGAACAGGAAAAAACTCCTAACTACTGATTTTTGCCAGTGTCTCTTTCCTTTCAAGAGCCCTATGCAATATGTGTTCAGCCTTTTCTGACTGAGACAAGAAAACTAGAAAGGGGATATTACAATACAGCACATATATACTGCCATCGCCTCTAGACATATGACCCAAAATGATGCTAAGAAGTCTTTCTCTGACCTCCTGCTAACCAGCCTCTTGTGATTAATTCAGCATGTCCTTGAAAGTATCTGCTAGAGATCCCTGTTTTTTTAATTTAAGAGTTTCTGAAGCCCACCTATAGTTTCACTGATGGATTTTTATTTATTTTTTATTTTTTGTTTTATCAAAGGTAAAGCATTAATCTACGAGCAGAGGTCTGCAGTAACAGAAAAACACCACCTGCCTAAGCATTCACCAAATAGGACCATAAATACCACAACATTTCCTGACCTAAGTTTCGTAGACATCTGTATCATGGTAACACTGCATTTCCCTTCTTTGACAGATGAAATTACTATTCTTTGATTTTTTCCCCCCTCTCTCTCTTTTTTTTCTGATTATGTTCTGGATGGCAAAATTTGGGCCACAAAATGCTAATTTCTAACCTAACACCATGACAGCAATCACAGCCATCACAAGGATGGAATAAAGAGAGCAATCTAACATCCAGGGATATGAATTTCTGATCAGTGGCTGGCAGACTGCCGTGAAAGCTTACAGTAATCCCATTGGACAGCTAGGGTTGATGAAGCCTGGGAACAGGCAGCCACAATGTAGGTAGTTCACAATTGCAAGCATTTGTCCATAATTTAAAGCTATATGAGAAGTGGAGAGTATTCATCTGAACAACAAGCTGTAATTTAACTAGAGTAACATTTACACAGTTTTTAACCCATTAAATCCACCTCTTCTTACACTGACATTCCCTCTGTTTGATGCCCATTGTAAACAAAACTCCTGCACATTAAATGAACATATATTTTTAGCATTTGCAAAGCTCAGAATAATTTAGTGAGATTAACTCTTATTGTGTATTTGGCAGACAATTAAGTATTCGTTCTTAAATCTAAAGTCCAGACCATATAAAACCTTACTGGAGTGGTTCCCCTGAAGCCAAAGGGGCCAGTCCAGCCACCCCAGCTCTCACCGAGTAAAATCTAGTTTATAGACTGATCACACGATTAAGGTTCTTTTCAAAGTGATAATACCTCAATCATCCAGTGATGTCCCCACCAGAAGAAAATTAGCCCCTGACAAAGTAGGGAGGCTCTGCAAATGGTAGATACTAATGCAGGCTTTGAGGTCTGACGAACGAAGGGGTTTTTCTATCAGGCTTTGAAACTGTAGCCTGAAACATAAAATGTTGTCTCGTGCTTGAAAGTCTCTAAATGCATCTCTCTACACGACCACAGTGCGTTCCTCCTCCCTCTCCCAAATTCAGCCATCATTAATTGTCATTTTTCTGTTTTGTCACAAAGCCTTTGCAGCGTGCGTAGCACTGTTGCCAGGATTTACAAGGCCCAGACATGATGCCGAAGCTGCTCTCGGTGAAGACTTGTCTACACAGACACGGTAGCATGGTGACAACTAATGACATATAAAAGCGGGCAGGTGAAACTGCCACCACCATACACAGAATGCAGCACAACCACAAGCAAAGATTATCAGAGAAATGGTAGAAATAAGTGAGAGAAGCACTTGCAAATGTTTTCTGATTTCCTTCGGAAGCTGCACAGCAAAAAAAGAAAGATATTCACAGCCTCAGTGCTCCCAGCAGACAGAGAAGGAGGGAAGCTGGACCATCCTGTGGGCACGGAATTGTGCCAGTGACTGAAATGGGGTAAGTGTCCAGAAACATTTCACATTGGTACATTAGTATTAGTATGCACAGAAAGAGTAAATGCACAAACGTACTAAAAWATGCCAAGTGCAACTGAAAACATTAACACACAAAGAGCAACAACCCCAGGATCTGCAAATGAATCTCAAAGAAAAACTTGTACTCATTATGTTTGTTTGTAAAAGAGAGAGGCTGCTTCAAGTTTAGCGTAATATGAGGATGGGTCAGTTCCATGTGCCTCCCAGCATTGAAAAAGAGGAAAACATCATTACATTGATGTGGATGTTGTGGAGTGACTGCTGTGCTTTTAGACACAGAACTCACTTTTTTCAGAGTTTCATCTGTTTTGAAGATTTTACTGATTTGTGAGCTGGTTCTAAAAGGAAAAAGGGGAGGAGAAGTGGGGAAATAACTACTGTAACCACCTGCAAATATTTATCACCAAAATGCAATAACTGCAGAGTAAGACAGGTTTTGTTATTTTCTTTGTTCTTGCTTTTGTTCTTCCCTCAGTCCTTTCTCCTGTTCATCCCCTCCTCCCTCCTTTCCTACTAGTTTCCTTTCCATAGCCCCTCTGGTGTGTTTTCCTTCCAAATTAAGTTTTCACTCACATTTGTAAATATTGAATCTACTTCCATCGGTTCCCTTTTTTTGCAATCTTTAAGTATAATCCCACCTTTATTATTCCAATTTTTTTCTTTTCTTTTTTTAAACTCTTCACAGTGTTCTTTGTGACCTTTTTCTTCCACCAATCTCTCATGACTGTCTCCAGCTCATGTGTCTTGGACACAGTTTATCCATTTTTGTTTTTTTTCAGCACAACTCAATAAAATATATTTACAGTGGCTTCCTGATCTGAAGCTGAGTCTTCTTGGCCTGTTAACAGGAGACTTAACTGTAGTGCAGGTATTTTAGTCGTGATAGTACCGGGTGGGAGGAAGCAGGAGATGGATGCCAGTAGCAGCTCATGCTTGAGAGCAGACAGTTCACTTCACACCTCTCCTGTTTAGGAGAAGGAAGTGACTACCTCTCTTACTGGGTGCCATTTGGGTGTACATAGGGCTATGAAACCTGTTGTGGTCCTTAGTGATTCCCTCAAGTTACATTCAGAATAATAATACATCGGTTTACACTACAAACAACCAATTCTGTTCGCACAAAACCCTCACTATACATGAGGCAAATGTATACGTTTCACGACTTAGAAATGCTTACCAGAAACCCCTTAGCCAAAACAGGTACATGCTGGACTCTGAAGAGGGCAGCCAGACTCTATCTCTGTTCAGCTATTTTATCATTCTTATACTGAACAGATCTCTGGGGACTAAGGAGAGGAAGTCTTGATATATAACAGCAAATTTTATTTATAACTATTTTCCTATTTTCCTCATTACTTTTAAGAATCAATTTTGCATGTGATTGTCCAAAAGGCTTAACCATGCACTTTCACGAATGTGTCTCAGAAAGCATGAGCCATCAAAAGGAAGTGTTTGAAGTTGTGCTGGATAAATACATCAATCAGAACAAAAGCACTCATTTCAAATAGTCTAGCAATGACTGTGCATTGTCTCCTACAGAACATGCTAGAAGATTTGAAAACTACCGTCAACAGATTTGCACACACACTCACATTTGCTTCTTCCCTTCTAATGCACAACATGGCAACAGAGTCAAGCTTTGGAGAAGCAGTGTAGGCATGAGGGAAAGGGGTCACTATAGATGCTAAGTCCAAGACTGTACACAAAGTCCAAGTGCGGACACCCAGCGTGGTTCAGAGATTTCTTTTTATCCAAGCTGTTTAGCAATGTCTGAAAGAGCGTTTCCATTTTGTGTTATCTAGATAATAATTTAGATCTCCCCAGGTACAGTTTGCCTGCCTTGGGGCACGGCTTCACAAGTCCTTTTCCAATCCCATTGTGACTGTAGGATGTATCTATCAGCTGTTTAAGGAGAAAAACCCCAGATTTTTCTTGAAACAGGTTCCACTTCCATAGTGATCTACAACTAGATCCTGAAGTAGCTTGGCTATCACCAAATAGTATGTGCAACTTATCACAAAAATGTCTGTATATGCATACATGGCAATAGTGAATATTTAAACGTTCCAAGAATAACAAATATGCACATACAGACATACACATGTATGCCTAAAAATCTGAATTCCATTATATAAAAAACCTATTATAATAAAGCTAGGAATCCCAAAGCTGTTTCCAAGAACCAGTGTATCATCCCTGGTAGTAATCCGAAGGCGCCACTGGCAGAGAAGACTCAGGCATGCTTCTGCATGGACAGAAGTAAAAAAAGGGAAAAGCAGGTAAAGGCTCAGACACTTCAGCAGCAATATCCAGCAGTGATACCTATTTTCTTTGACTTTCTGTAAGTCTTAAAATTTTAGTTCTCTCTCTCTGTTAAATGGGGAAGATAATACTCCCTCTCCATTCCTTACAGCTAAGTCGTCAGCCAAGATTCATTCACACTTGTGTAATGTGGTGATGGAATAAATATAAATGTTTAGATAAATAYGTACAAAAGAGACAACTAGACACACATGTAAAATGTCATCCCCAAAAACAATCTGCATGGCTAGCTTTGGGAATAAACGAGTGGGGACAAGTGGGGTTGAATGGCTGTTTGAACCCAGCCCAAATCACAGAGGTTGCCATTGGCAACCACTGCAACATATGTCTGCTATTAACCTTCCAAATGCCTACAAATCCAAAGAAAGTGTAACATTCAAAGTCCACACTTGTTCATCAATTACACAAAGTCCTAGCATGAAAAGCAAGTTCTGATGCAATACGTTTCCATTTTTCACCAGAGATTTTTTTTTATTGATTCTAACTCTAAAGCATTCTGTAAAAGTGCATATGCAGTATCAGAAATTAATAAAGCCATTTCAGAGACAATTGTTTTTTGCCATATTTTGGGTTCTCCTATCACTCCACTAAAGGCAAATTTTCTACGTTAACAGCCAGCTGCTTCCTCAAAACATTCCCGTGAAAGAGAGAAGGTAAAAATCAAACAAAGGTAGCTTGCCTCAGATTATGCAACCTTTCTTCTGGCTTGATGGCAGATCAATTAATTGGGAAAAGAAAAAAAAGTAAAAAAAAAAAATCAATTTAATAGCCTTCCTTTTAATCAGGGTTTCGGATTATCATGCAATGTCCAGGCACATAATGAGATGTTCATTTTGTCTATTTTATTGGAGGAACCACTACCACAACCTTTTCTGTCTTTTACAACTTCCATTTTCAGTGCTGATTTTGTAGTTTGCTTCCAATTATTTTAAGCCTGACAAGATTTCTAGCAAACATTACTAAAAGGCAAAAATGCAGGAACTAAAGAATTGCAAACCCTCCCGATGCAATTCCCAGGCAGTTTCAGTGGAGGCAGTTAAACTGAAATGAACTGTATACACTAAGTCATGCCCACAGTGACTTCCAACATATATTTCTAAGTCCAAAATGATCAATTTCCCTAAATACACATTTTAGCCTCTTTCCTATATAGGAAACTTAATTCTTTCACATGGTTGTTTGGTCTGCAATTCAAATGTCACAGCTGCAGATCTTTTCGTCAAAGGCATAATTCTTTAATAAATACAGAATAAATATAGAGTTGAATTATTAAATAAATGTATACAAGGATACATGACTGCATGTGTTCTTATGATGTATGTCCACATAATGTATATTAAAACATAAAGAAAAAAATAACCTCTATACCCACAGCATCAACCCAATTTTTATGACTTCCCACACTGCTTTGAAATGCTTCTTATTGTGTAAGGGTTCTTGAAGAGCAATAGACATATATATATGTTTGTTAAACCAATATTATCCCTTGCATTCCTTGTATTTCTTTTAAAACAATATCTGACTTGTGAATTTACATAATCATTCAATGCAAATTTAGCTACCCAAAAATGACACTCTCACATGTTCAATAAGCCCTTCAAAACACAAGCATCACTAGGAGAGAGATAGAGATCATGAAACAAGAGRTTTAAATATATCTTAGGGACTGAACATCTCATGGCACAGCACAAAATTTGCTGAAGTCCCTGCTGCACCCAAAACATTAAATCCTTGTGCAGCATCTTTTATGTTGTAGTTCTTCAAACTACGGTCAACAAATCTACATAGAAAATTCTATTGTGAACTGCACTAATATACAACATCCCACAATCTTACCACCTGTTTTCCCCTTCTGTGCCATTTCTCTGACATCTGGGAAAGTAACATAAGGCTAATAATATTAGCAGAATCAGTTGCATAATTATGCAGTTATCACCCACGTTAGGAAAACACATTTTGTTCCTATTCTAGGTCAAGTCATTATGAAAATTTGTACGCTTGACTAGCAGAATAATTTGTAGAATGTTGTTTGCCCTGACATTTTGCTATCATAGTACCTCTAAAAGCCTGTTAAACTTCACAATTACGTTTCAGCTCCTGGGTGCCATCGGACAGGTCACGAAAAGCAGACAAGCGAGTGATGAGTCTGTATTTCAACACTCGCAAAGGAAGCATTCCCGAAGCTGTTGTCTCCTTGGTAGGTGTTCAAATGACCTTTCAACAGCTGACTGGCACAAAGTAATGGTCAATAACAGTGGTTTGCTGTAGGGAAGCCTTCCACTCTGTCACCATGGTTTCTGGAGCTGAGAGACCCTTAAAAGTAACTTTCAGGAAATGGGAAAAAATCAGGAATTGGATGTAAATATTCTTCATCCAGTATGTTAAATTTGAGTGAGAGATTCCACAGCTCTACTTTACAGCTGAGACCAACATGGATACCGTGGTTTGTACTTTAAGTTTAAATAAGCATGATGAAAATGCGCATGCTTTTACACTATTAAATGGTATCTAGAATGTTATTGTACATTATTATAAACAAAATACAGGAATGTCACAGCTGACTAAATTCCTATCAATTATGAACTTAATTTTTACACACATTTAATACTTATCTCATTTCAGACTTTTCTATACAGAGAAATTTTCCTTTAAAGAAAAATGGTTTATACAGTTCACTTCCTGCCATAATCAAGGTCTTTCTAACCTGATATCTGAAGGTTATGCTTCAGTGAATAATTCAGTAGGTTAGTGAAACTGTGGCAGCAAAGAAAGTGCTAATCTTAGATGGAAGCTGTGCGGGATATTAAGAAACAATTGCAAAAAGTGACATATTTAATAGAGAAAGATTACTCTGTGCTACATCTATTTAATTTGAATTGAATAAATTTTGCCAGTATTTTATGAGATGCAGTCTGCAAATTATGTGAAACTTCATAGTGTCACTGAAGTCTAGAGGAAAGAATAAAGGATTTTTTCTCCCTCAACCATTTTACGAGTATTGTGATTTTTGAGGACTTCTCACTCTTTCAAAAGAAATTTCAAAGGAACTGAAGAATCATTCACTGCAGGACTTTATTAATTTGAATTAAGAAAGAAGAAAGGGTAGTAAAAGGTGATAGTACTGAAAGATAAATAACAAGAGGCAATAGAGGGATCTTGTGTAATGAGACTTCTTGAAATAACTGAATTCCTTCTGGACTGTGACTGAGTGAGGCTGGATATGTTCTCAATCTTTCAGGGAAAATTTAGTTGATCTAGCTGAGAAAAGTCTGAAAGTATGAGTAAATACAAGTGTAAAAAATGATAGGGGGCAGTTTTTTACCCTTAATCACTAAACAGATCCTTAATGCAAAGGCAGTCCTGACAAAAATAATTTAAGTCTATGTTCATGTGATTCCTTGTGTGAGGAAGTGGAATAGGAATATGATGCTACTACTAAAAATATTAAACTCATTCTACATCATTGAAGAGGTAAAGATTATTAAAAAACATGATATTTTTCTTTCAAACAAGCATGTATACCTTTTTCTTTTATATTATGATTTTGTTCAATAATTTACAGGACTACTAACAAATTATACAAGGTGTATCCCCTTGACATATTCTTTGAAAAAAATTAAATCATTTGCAACATCTGGTGAAAAGTAGCCAGAGCTTTAATTACATAGCAAACCTTTTGAAAAGAGCAGAATACATTTCTGCATACCAAAAAAGTTTGAGAGAGCAAAAAGATTCAAAGTGATGTAAAAAAACAAAAACAAAAAGAGAAACCTTGCCCAAAATTTTGGTCAGAAAAACGCATTTCAGGAATTTTGAACTTTGTGCCTGCATCACCACCTTCCCACCCCAAATTATTCTGCTGCTCAAAGTGAGTTGCATGAAAGTTATAGATTTATTATGTGTGGAGTTTTTATTTGAGGATGGCAACTTTTTTTTTTTTACGTACTTGACCTATTTTATTTTTAAGTAGATGATAGACAAACATAAAACATCTCTTTGGGAAATACACTGGGAAAATGCCAACTGCAGAAACTAACTATACATTTTGAAGTTAAATTTTGCAAGCTGTTGGTCCTGAATGTGGATTGTTTCATATTTTCTGTTTCACTAAAAGGTCGTGTTATTAAAAACTGAAAGGAGACACTAACTCTTTCCCCTACACCCCTCTTCCCTCTAAGTGCAAAAATGCATGGTAAAACCATTGGAAGTCCATACTGCAGGCAAAATTGCTCTCTCTGATCCGCATGGTGGATCCAATATTCGCAATGGGAATTCTGTGCTGTGTGAATAAAAACACAAATTTCACTAATATTATGAAACATAATAATTTTGCTATGCATTCACTGGTACTTTTAACTGTAGTTTCTACTTTGCCCATTCATAATCCCCTTTGTCTGCTGCAAACAGACTGAAARGACAAAAACACAGATCTACTGTGCACTTCAGAGAAAAAAAATATTCTCTTGTATGCATGATTAACCTTATACTGAACAATTCATATAGGAGCAGGAGTGGAAATAGGATATGGAGCATTTCACCTGTGCTATAGGTTACCAGATCAAGTCTAGTTCGGGTCACTGGTAACCTAAAGATATTACAACCTAATGGGCAGTTTGTGACCCACACGAAATGAGCTGGAATTACTTAAATTCATGGAAATACATTTCTGTATCTCCATAAAACCCCACAAAACCCACATAGGGCAAGCAACCTTCCTAGTAATATTAGCAGCAAACGGTAAGTGCAGAGATTGGACTATGTTTTCACTTCAAATGGTGGTCATATGAGAAAGCTGCAGCGAGGAAGCAGTTGAAGTGTAGGAAACACAGAGAAAGAAGCAGAGGGGGATGCTGTATTTGTCTATGTATCGTCTGATATGTGTACAAAGAGAAGACTTCAGTCTCAAGGCCTGTCAGTTCAGCACCTTTCACGAGTACAAAATGTCATGTACTACATACTGATGAAATAAAAGACAAAGGTGTCAAAGGAACCATTACACTATACTCCAGCAATGATCAGAGGATCAACAGCTTCTCTTCTAGATTGACACTATGTTAAACTATGCCAGCATATTTGGCCTGAACCTCTTCTTGCCTGCCCCAGCTTTACACCATGGGTGGAACTTAATTTGCCACAGTAGCCTCACACTCTTTCAAGCGGAAGGGAAATTAAATACACATGTATTTCCCTCCTAGATAATATTTTTGCTATTTTTCAATAGACAATATGGCTGCATACATTCACACGCATTAGGAAGCTTACTGTTTCTTCTGTTACCAAAAATAAAGGGTGTATGTTTATTCACCATATGGAAGCAGCGAGTAATCACAGTAGGCAGAATAACATCTTGCACCAAAAGGGCTGCTTATAGTTGAGAAAGCAATGTGTGAAAATACCACTGTTTCAACTTCACCTCACTTTGTATATTTGGCTGAAAATGTATTTCTTGCATCAAAATACCCTTCTGTAAGTACAGATAATTATGGAAGAGCTCTGCAACTCAGCTAATGTGGACCGTGATGGCCTCACGATACCAGAATGCATTATCCTCTGGTCTATTCCACCCACACCGTGATACATGTTGAGAATTCTCTACGAGACCAAACAGATGAAAGATGTTCCTATCAGTGCCTGTGACCTGAAATGTCAGAAGTGACTTGACATGACTTTCCCAACCGATATTCCAATTAAAACTTCTGGTTTGATTACTGAACTTGAATAATCAGCATGAAAGAGAGAACCTTTCTTATTTTGGCCTTTATAATCATAACTGCTGCAGCAGCAGTGTCCATTTGTTGAGTTAGGTTACCAGATCCAATCAAATTAGATTAAATAGCTCTAAAACATTTAGACACTTGCTTTCATCACAAATGGTTTTACTAGTTTGCAAGCCTTCAACAGCTTTGATTATTCAATGAATGTAGGCTAATTGCCTACAGGTCTCCCTGTATTATACCACTACAGGTACTAGTCTTCAAAGAGGAGCGGGTTAGCTTTTACAGGACCTAAAGTGAAATAATATATAGCTTACTCTTTCCCAGACGCACCTTTTTCCTGGCGGGAGATTTCCCCGATCCATTCCAGAAGCACAGCTGTAATGCACAGCTATAATGATGGTCGACTGCTGTGTGGAGCCTCCTGCTGCTGAGCAGCACTTGTTCCTAGTGGAATGGCATCTTCCCACCATCACAAGGTATTACTACTTTGGCTTATGTCTTAAGAAAGGCAGTCTAAAAGATTGTTCCATTTTAATTACATCATGTAATGCAAACCTTGTAACAACTGGACAGATGCCTCTGGACAGATGCTGTTCCTAGGGCTTTGTAGCTCAAATGGCAGCCTTAAAACAAGAAAGAAAGAAAGAAAGAAAGAAAGAAAGAAAGAAAGAAAGAAAGAAAGAAAGAAAGAAAGTTACAGCTAATCTCTTCCTACCACGTCCATCACCACTGCACACAGTAGGAACATCTTTTTCTCTTATTCCAATGTCTCACCATGAGGTACACCTCATGCATAATTTTTTACTCTTCATTATGTTTGCATAAAGAACATACCTACTTCTTTATGTAAAATTAATATTCAAAATCAACATGGTTTGTGGAATAAGTGCACAGTACCAGAGACAGTCAYGTCTGAACTGCTCACATAGCCAGCCTTCGTCTTGTTAGTAATTTACTTAGTCACACCATGAGAGTCTCAGTTTCACAGATTTCTTCATGACTGGTCATTTTTGTTGGGGTTCAGAAAACTTTCCTGAGATTTTTCTCCCATTTTCTGCAGTTCTTTCATCCATTATACTGCAGGCAAAAGGCTCTAAAACCCTCTTACCTTTTCTTAACCTTACAGGATAGTTTAAAGTAAAAGAAGAAAAGAAGAGAGACAGGCACTCTCCTGTTGATAGAATGTCATTTCTTGAAGTCCTTCTGTGCTTCCCACTTTACTCTGACTATAGCAGTTCAGCAACTTTGCCTCAAGTTTAAAAAAAATATGGGAAGAAACATGGAGGTTGGAAAGGATCACTCTGCATTCTTTGAGCACAAAAATTGATGTTGAATTTCAGCTCTTGTTTTTGTCATACAAGGAGAGATGCAGTCACAGTGAAAAATTCAGAAGAGAAACACCAAAGTAGAAACACAACCCTGTGTCTCTAGGCCAAAGGTGCTCAGGTATGTTTATATTCTGACCTATGAATTAAGAAATAAATGTTCAAGGTTTGCCACTCAGAGAGTTTACAAACAATCCCTTGCATACTTGAGCAATGCTGAGCAATGATGGACAGATGGCACATCCCTCAGATGGACATACTTTGGACAGGTTTTTCCAAATAATCTCACAGGTTTTACCAATCACAAGTAGGCAGGAAGACATTCGATTAAGAATTGTATTAATTTATTTTTAAAATCCACCTGTGTAAAGAGGTGACAGCCGCTTCATCAGCCAAACACATTTTTTTCGCTCTCTACCTCTGCATTCATAAGACATAGCAAAGTCTAAAGTAACCAAAACAGCTGATGCAAGGGAAATCAGACTAACTCCCTCAGACTGAGACCATGCTGCATTGCAGTCAGGAGACACCTATTGATACCCCCTCACCACACACACATTATCATTGCTGTCACATAAAAGGTGCTGCTGGTGCATCACCTCTTGTTTCTTGATGTTACACTGTAAAGAAGAGACAATCTCCAGTATAAAAGAACCTTTGATACCTGACCAGGGTTCTTAAAACAGGTCACAAGATTTAAATACTTTCTCCAATGACATCTCAAAAATCACCCAGACTCATTTTGGGAATGTCAGATAACAGTTTCATGCTAGATCCAGCATCAAAAGAGAAATAAAAAAATGTACACAGGGTCTAAATTACAGAGGACTTCATTAGCCAGAAGTACATCTCACAACAAAAAGGAAGGCAGTGCAAATTCTGGAGAATGAATATCAACACTGCTCCCACTTATCATGCACACTCTGAACTTCAACAAAGTTGTCCATGAGCCAGCAATATGCCCTTGTGCCCAAGAGGGCCAGTGATAACCTCAGGTGCATTAGGAAGAGCATTGCCAGCAGGTCGAGGAAGGCGATCCCTTCCACTCAGCCCTAGTGGGGCCACATCTGGAGTGCTGTATCAAGTTCTGGACTCCTCAGTACGAGAGAGACATGGAGCTCCCTGAGTGAGTCCAAGAGAGGGTTACAAAGATGAGAATTGGGCCTGTTCAACCTCGAGAACAAACAACTGAGAGAGGACCTCGTCAGTGTATATCAGTATCTGAAGAGAGGGTGTCGGAGGACGGAGACAATAGAGCAACAGGCAATGGGCAAGAACAGATACACAGCCAGCTTTACCTGAATATGCAGAAGAACTGCTTTACTGTGCAAGTGACCATACACTGGAACGGGGTGCCCAGAGAGGGTGTGGAGACTCCCTCACTGGAGATATTCAAGAACTGTCTGGACACAATACTGAGCAATGTGCTCTGGGATGACCCTGCTYGAGCAGGGAGGTTGGACCACATAACCCACAGTGGTCCCTTCCAGCCTTACCCATTCTGTGATTCTGTGAATACCGTTTTCTGAACCCTGAGATCTCTAAAGATGCTCACTGCAGCCAAGCAAGCCAGAGGTAGCAGAGGTTTAGATAGTGCCAGAAGATCTTGCATCTGAATTAAAATTTTGAGAATCCTTTGCCTAAGAGGGAAAGGAAAGGACATGCTTGCCCAGTTCCAGTTTACTGCCCTCCCCAAATAGCCAAGATCTAAAAGGAGATGTATGGTCATGAATCTGAGTACCAAATTACAGGCAGTTCCATTTAAATAAGAGTAGCCATGAATCTGCTGTCAACCCTAAGGGCAAGCACACTTGTACATCCCACACATCTGAATTTTCCTTGTGTTTTTTCAGTCTTTCCGTGTTTAGAAATATACACCATAGGGGGTCTTGACCCTTTAAATAGAAGATGTGATAACTAGATGCTAAAGACTGGCATGAGGGTGTTGATCTTCCACTTTAATAAACCGTCCAAGAGGAACACACAGAGAAAAAACATGTTTCTGAAAGCTAAGCACCGTCCTGTCTCAATTTTGGGTACTGAGCACTGGACCCACTGATCTGTGCATAGAAGACAATCAAATCCTTAATCTCCGCCTGCCTCTGCATAATGTATTGGCATTGTGTACAGATTGTGTGCTTTGCCACTTCATTCATGAGAATAGCAACRGTGAAGACACAGGTTTTTCTTCCTGCCGTTCATATATCTACCCTGTAAATGCAGACACACACACACACACGCACATGTATAAACAAATATGCACAGGTACACAGCCACATAAAAATTCACAGTAAGGCTCACAATCAAATAGAAAATTTGCAAACGCTCTCAGTGTAACACGCAGGCTAACTAGACACACAACAAAAGACTCCTGAACCTTTATCAAATACAAATTAACAGGAACACATTTGAATTGTTAAGCCGAACATCGCCTTTCAGCGCGGCGGGGAGCTGACGCCTCCTTAGCATACGGACGGGAAACATATTGCTGCAGCTCCACCTAGTGGGGAGCGGCGGGCAGCGCAGCGGCCCCGGGGAGCGGCCCGGGGGCAGCGGGGGCGGCCCGGCCGCGCCAGCACCGACCCCGCCGCGGCCTCCCGCTGCTCCCAGCGGGAACGAGGCGTGGAGCGGTCCTTTGCAACCATAACACATGCTCTGTTCTCGGGATCAAAGCTGAGAGGTTGGTTCGTTCTGTTTGTTCCTCAGGTGAAGCAGCTCTGCCAGAGAACAGCACCCTCTAATACTGGCGGATTCATCCGTCTGAACAAGAGATAAAGCCGCCAAAATTATTTCTGTTATAATACAAAGGAGTCTGAATTTTCATATACATTCAGAATTTTCACAGCATCACAGAATGAGTAAGGTTGAAAGGGACTGCAGTGGTTCATCTAGTCCAACCTCCCTGCTTCAAGCAGGATCATCCTAGAGCACATGGCACAGGATTAGTATCCAGGTGATTCTTGAATATCTCCAGTGAGGGACACTCTACAACCTCTCTGGGCAATCTGTTCCAATGCTCGGTCACCCACACAGTAAAGAGGTTCTTCCTCATATTTAGGTGCGACTTTCTCTGCATCAGTTTATGCCTCTTGCCCCTTKTCCTATTGCTCAGCACCACAGAGAAGAGCCTGGCTCCATCCTCTTTACACCCACCATTTAAATACTTAGACAGACTGATGAAGTGATGAGGTCCTATGACCTCTGCCAGAGTAAAGGTATGGGAACTTACTGTATCCACACTTTACTGCAGTATTCATTTGTGCTTCTGTAATGTATTTAATTGCTTCAAAGTTCTTTCCAGATATTGACATGTTGGTATTGTACATGCAGCTAGATGTGAGTGAATCCAGCACATGGTTACTGAAATCCCTCTGTGCATCCGTATCTTTACCTGTGCCTGACATTCACAAGTTGACAAAATATGAGAATCATGATGTGATACAAATGCACCACCTTGTCCCAGTAGACACAGAATGTAAGAACTTTGGAAGAGCAGTAGGCAGGAAAAAACAGAACAAAACCAACCCAAGCCCACAATCCTTTCAATGTGTATAGGTGTTACACATTTTCTGAAAGATAGTGAATGTAATGTAACGGTCATAGCTGAACCCCTTGATTTATTTTATTCACTTTTTAAGAATTTTCTTACAGTTTCTTTCACAAGTAGTCTGTGTTTCATGGTGGTCCATTAAAAGCATCCATCTTTACCAAAAGTCAGCACATTCTGTTAAGGCCCATTGTGCAAGCAGCATCATTTGCTTCTGTAGTTTTACCAGGTTGCTCCACCACTCAGTTTTCCTGCTCTGCACAGGACAGCTAGAACTCACCTTACATTTGAAGGGCTCTAAACCACTGGCATGAAGGTCCAGGGTTTGATTAGCCAACACTCCGGCCCTGCTGCCAGAGGGGCMACCTGACACTGAGCTGTTTCCTCCTACAGAAGAGGTGAAAGAAAAGCAAGATCTGAAAACAGAAGAGGTATTAATGGTGAACAGACTGCAAATGGGCTGGGCTATACTGCTTCTGCTTAATTATAGCATATCCAAAGATTAACCTTAAAGCAGCAGTATAAACAATTTCATCATACAAATAATTTCATTCATTCCAAAAACTGTAGTATGCACTCTGCATGGTAGAGAGAATAACTGCAATTTTGTGCACGTTCTTACAAAAATGCTTGTTCCTGTATGGAGCAAAAATTAAAAGAAAAAAACAGTAGTCAAAATATTTAGTTGAAATTGAAGCTTGCAAATATTCCTGTTGCAGCTAATGGGACAGTTCACAGATTTTAATTCAGCATATATTTGCGGAACTGTGGCTCTACACAAGCATCAGAGGGAAGGGATCCATCTACCAGAATGATTTGTTTCAATATTTGTATCTATTCTAGTTTGTTTCTTCTGAGAATATAAATATTTTTTTGCCCAAAGAAGAAATCCAAAAGGTGCATAATGATTTCACTAAATTCACGTTAACTATACAGGGTAAATTAAGCAGAAAACATAAAGGCCAAACACTGTACACAGTAATTAAGCTCAATATTACAGGGCTGTACTGTAATAATTACAGCCAGCATTGCATGCACACTCTGATAATTCAGTTAAATTGCCTTCAGAACATGCCAAGAAAATCTCCTTTACCCAGAGAGCAAGAAGAGATTTTAAAAAAAAAAGTCAAAGAGAAAGAAAAGCAAATTTGTACTTTTCATATTGAAAACTATGATTTTTCCTTTCCCTATCTTTTTTCATCTAGAGAAAAAAACCAAAMCAAAMCAAAACAAAAAACACCTAAATATAAATAGAGCATTTACTGTTGTCTTTCTACTAAAGCTTTTAAATTTAAGGAATAATAGATGCCTGTCTAGACAACCCTAAAATTGTTTTAGTTACTGATGTATGGATGACTGATAAATGTCATCTTTTCTGCCTGCAGTGCATTTTCCATCCAGTCTAGTGACATTTGTCTATAGCTGACCTGAGTCTGCATTTTTCATTTGCATTAAGCATTTAAATTTTACAACTCTGGAGCTTCAGGATTCACTGTTTACCGGAAAATACAATACCATTCCCTCCTCCCCCCTCCACCCCAAAGGAGAGGTGCTTTCTTTGCTTGTCACATGGCCATTTTTAATTAAACCAGCAGGGAAGATTCTAATCAGACAAAGGCAATGGAATTTGCTTCATACCTTTCCAAGTGAAATAATTATTAATTCCCTAGTTTCAMATTTCTCATACAGATAAAATGAAACATGCAGCATGGGCAATGAAAGGAAGTTTTTATTTAAATATGGGCACATCTTTTGAAACAATGCAAAGACAGTTAAGTATTTCATGGTAAATGACAAAAACATGGAGATGTAGAAATTAATAGGTTTACCAATTACTTTTAAAATATGCTTTATGCTATTAATGTCTTCAGGCATGTAATTGCAAGATGGTAGAATTACCTCATAGACAGATATCCATTACAAAACAGATCACTGCATTTTTATACACTTCTACTGAGAAATGTTTGTTGCTGCCTACTTCTCAATATGGAAGATTCCAGTATTTTAGTGTGTGTGAACCGTATCCTCCAAACTACCATTGCTCAGACAATGCATGATTTTGAAACGCGTTACCTCAGAGGACTGAACTCAATCTAAAGTCTTTGCAACCTGTAAGTGGTCCCCTGATTTTGAGCATGGTTTATTTTTCAAAGACCGTGCAAATCTCAAATTGCAGCAAGCTTTTGCTGTTCACAGTTACCACAGGCTTTTTTAAGGTTTGAGCTTCTTAAAAAGTCACCAGAAAAAAAGCTCCATGGAAATTATTGGTTTTTAGGAACATTTTTGGTGACAAAGTCTGAACCTTTTTCATTTTAAATATTCAATATAATATTTTTTTTCAGATTTTTCCCACCAGTACTTTTGCAACTGTAATGAAGGTAAGAGCTGGAGGAAATGTTTTGCTTTTTTGTCGAACTAACAACAAAATGGCTTGGGTGGGAGGCCTAAAGCACATGTCCACCTTTGCATATATGAATAGTGCCATTAAGCCCAATGGATTTGCATACATCCGATTAAGGGTGCACATAAGTGGTCCACAATAGACTTTTTGTTCTACTGATTAAGCCACATCAGGGAATCTGCCCTACTACAAAACCCTTGGGCAAACATTTTGCCCTACTGACTGGTACCAGCGCATTTCCTTGCAGCTTTGGGAAAGTCTCACGCCTACATACCTTTTACTTTGACAGCTTTATGAAAGGTTTCTCTTTGGTGTAAGCCTATCAGGACTGTTCAGATGATACAAAGAAAGGCAACTGTTTCTCCTATGCCTTCCCCATCTGTGGCAGAAGTGCATCAATGTAAGACAGAAGCAGGGTCTTGTACATTTCCCTGTGTTAGCTAAATCTCACCCTGCCTGGCACAAGACTCCCTGTAGCTCCCTTGGTCTCGGCAAATTTCTCTTGGCAGTTTTCTATCAAGCTACACCTCATTTGCTCTCATTCTGCAGAGCTGGCTTTAATATTTTCACCTCTCTAGCACAAACCAGCACAGAAAAGCATCAACTATCAAGCACCCCCAGCAGCTGCAGCTACAATGGGAACGAGAGTTCGGGGCACATACTCTTCTATAAACCACTGCTCCTAAAAATACAGCTAGATCCTAGAAAACTGAACCAAGTGGAAATGATTGCTGGGCTTTTAAACACGCATAGAAGATACAATTTTAAAATGTATCGCCAGGTCTAGGCAAATATCCCTAGCCCCCAAAAAGCTAACCCAAGGGGTTTTTTTAAATACTATCAAGAAAGCATATGCTCTGAGCTCAGAGGAAGTTGTAGCAAAAGGAAAACAGAAAACAGTTAACCTCCACCTTGTCTATAAATCAGTGCAACAGATGTAAAAGTAAGTGTACATTTGGAACCTACTGACCCAGAACACCAGTGCTGAACTTTTGTTTTCTCTCCTCTCCAATATGATTCCATCCTGTGATTTTTGCTCACAAGGCAGAGAAGACAGAGTAGTTTTGTTCTTTTGCAAAATTCACTGAGAAAATAATTTCTGCCTTGTCTTTTAAAGCATCTTCTTTCCTCAGAAGAGGTGAGGAAAGGTGTCATCATAGGACAACATCCAGTATTCATACAATCTAAGCCACATAGTATTCTTAAATGTAGGAACCAGGTATTGTCAGACCTGAAGGAAAAAAAAAACCAAACATAATAACACAAAATCACTCCAGAACTGGTCTAAGTACTCTCTCATCAACATTCAGCAGCAGTTCGATAGCAAAGAGGAGAAAAAACATCCCACAGACACATGAGACAAAAAAAGATAAAAGGTGTCCTGAATGAAGAAAAATGTGTTATTTCTTAACTGAGCTGTGGATTAGGCAGAGGAAAAGGGCCTGACATGGCCTGCAGCTCTTTGTTTATAAGAACATCCTTCCAGTGATCTGAACCAACATCAGGTGGGAACACATATCTACTCTTCATCTATTTTCAGCACTCTGGCTCCTGCGCAAACTTAGAGAGATACTAAGTGCAAATTTGTGTGAAAAGGCTTATTATCAAAGGCTAGGGAAAAAAGTTTATTTCAATGCTTCATGCACAATCTTTAAATTCAATGCTAGGAAACACATTAAAGTTTTGCAGGCTCACATGTACTATATATCAAGGTCCCAAACTTGCATTTAATCCTCTGAGAGCAGCCTTTTGTAGTCCATCCCAGCTTCAGGAAAGCAGAGACCTATGGAAAGTCGAAAAGATAGCAAGAACAGTTCAGACACTGATTTGGCAGCTAAAACAGGAGGTGTGCAAAAAATAATAATAACAAAATATAAAATATTTATATAATTATGTAATTATATACATAATTACTTACAAATATATATCTATATATAGTAGCAAACTGAAAATTGGAAAAGCTCTTACAAGCCCTCATTTATTTCCTTTTTTAGAAAAGTCTTCTCGAAACTCCTTTTTAAAGGATTAAGGAGCCATTTTTCTTTGAGAGGTTGGTGCACTACATTGCAAACTAAACTCTTTACTTTGCACAAAAAGTGCAAAATTGTCTTCCTGTGACATCAAAATTCTTTCTCCATAACAGCAGAGCCTTATCAGAAGGTTTTGGTCTTAGGATTCAGGTTGTATATGATGGAGAAAATTTCTTAAGAGAACAGTAGTGTTAAAATGAAAGTGAAAGCAACTGCACTGCTTTACAGATCTGAGTTTATATCACTTCCACAGGCTGAAAATCATTTTTCTGAAACTGCTTGTGTTACACCAATACAGAAGTGATCCAAATTTTACCATTCAAGCCTTTTCAGGAGAAAATAAATAAATGTATATTCTCCTAAAAAGGGAGAGATTATTCTCCTTCCTTGGGCTATTTTGTTGTTGTTCTGACTGCTGAAGAAGGCAGTTATTAGGACTGTCCTCTATAAATTTCTGTTTATCATTTTGATTTGTTTATTTGTCTATTTTTAAGCCACTCTTCTATCTCACTTGCCTTTATAATAACAATAGGGGCAGGAAAGGCTGCTGCRTGAGCCTCCTTAAAAGTGGGTGATATTCAAGCCCTCTCTCTCAAGAAAAGCCCAGTCCCTATCCCCAGATATGAGGCTTGTAGAAGGGTTTTCTGCCATAAAATAGAAAATAGGTCACAACAGTGCTTCCCAGGCAAGCAGGCACAGTGCCCCTTSGTCCTCGGGGGTGAAGGGTTGCCCCTGCAAGCTGAGAGGTTTCGAAGAACGTTTGTCCATGGCTGGGTGTCCTCACCTTTCCCTGGGTGACCCCACTGTTTGACTTCCCCATTGAACCCCACCGTTAGCTGTGACCTTTAACAAAGTCCCTCACATAGCGTGGTCTCTACATCAGAGTTCTAGCTAGAAAAATTGCTTACTCTACATCTTTCAGCTCCTCACTCCAGACACTGTTCTTTTCTCTCAGAGAAATTTCTTTGCATCCCCCTTGCTCAACTGCACGACTGTAAAACATCTCTTTCTTCAAGAGTGTGTCTTTCTTGCCATCATATGAATCAGATGTATAAAACATGAGTCTTCCTTCTCAGCATGGGAGACTGTTGGTACAGACTCCATTACAATACAGCATCAATAACAACCCTTTTCATGTTCATCATATCAAATTCAGACTTCTATAACTTCCTGACATATCTATTTTGCGGTCTGAATTTACCTGAGTGTTGATTCTTCCTAAAATGGAATTATTTAGGCTGTAAAAGTTTTCCAGCTATTTCCAAGTGTTAGCAGGAAGACACATAAAAAGCAAAAAAAAAAAAAAAGTCCTGTAAATTTTAATTTTTAAGAGATTGAGAAACAAATAGTACTTGATAATAGCAGAATTTTGGCCAAAGTGAGGAAAAGTGCATAAATTAGTCTCCTTACTACAGATTAAAAGAATAAATATAAAAATATTTTTTAGCTTTTTAAACTTTTAAATTAGTCATATCTGTTGGGGAGGGGAGTGCATGCATTTAAAAAAAGCCTATAATGTATAAAATTTTCACACTAACAAATCTTCCATATTACTTTATGAAAGATGATACAGGATTCTATACTGAATGAGGTTCACCAGTCTCATGTGAGATCATGATAGTAATTTTTTCCTTACTATAAATCTCCTCCTTTCCAAATGATGTGGTTAAGTTCTCCACAGAGTCTTAAGCTGTAATTTTTTATGTGAAACTATTTGAAGTTCCTAATTTCAAAAATCTTGAAGACATGAAAGATGCTAAAGAAATTAAAAGTTTTAAAGGTTGTTTGGAGGTTTTGGGCAGGTCAGTTGGGAAAAACCTATTAAATTGCTATTTTGGGCTAATTCTCAGTTATCTTTTACATTGTATTTTCAGATGAGCTTCATCATAAAAAGCAAGAGGTGTATAAGTGCCATCAAGTTGAATTGGAAAATATTTACAATTATTTTGCACTGGAATATACAGCTAAATGTCATTCAAGACAACCAGGAACAAGTCCCCTATCTCCATCTGCAAGAGCCCTCAGCAAGGTGTGTGTTTCATGACCTTTGTTTATTTGGAACACACTGTAAAAAGCAAGGACAAACGTCCAGTGGCTCTAGTCAGCCAGAAAATGGGATTGCCTGTTAAAACTATATTTTTTTTTCATTATAGTTTTCACAGTCCTATTCGAAACAAGTCAGTATCATTTGCCTATGGCTTTAGTTTCTACTTGCACRGTTTCTGCCTGCTAGTAGCATATTCCAGTTTGTAGCAGTCCAGAAAACCTAAAAGACTAACTAGAGGTGACTCCCTAATCCTTCATGTATTATTTTCATCAGCAATACATGCTCAGTTCTGTTGTGTTTGTGAGGCTTTATTTCTGATGGGGTTTTTTGTTGTTTGTTTGTTTTTTAATATGGGATCATACTAGTCTTGTTTCTCTCTTCTCAGTTTAATATGACAGTCAAGGAGCTCTACTTTCATCTCCCCAGAATACCAGAAAATGTAGTTTCTTGCACCCAGCAAAGGAGGTTGTGTCACTGCTGTGGCAGCAAAGTCAATGGGAAACTTTACAATGGCTCCATCAAGGTCTGGATCCCACATCTTAATCAGCATTTTTCCTCTCTSTAGGTTCTTAAATATCCTTGACAGCATTGCATGGTAGCTAGCAAAGCCCTCAAGAAGCATTTAAAAGTATAAGATTTGATTATATTTTGTTCAGTGAAAACTGTGCACCCTTCTTACAACTCAAATGCTGGTTAATGTCACTTCACGGAAAAAGAAGGAAACCAGATCATTCAAATTACATGATTGTCGATGGATTAATTTGTGACAGAAGAAAGTGAAAGTAAGGTGGTGACAAGGGGATTAGTTAACAAGATGCAGTAAGAATGCTAGGAAAGCTGCACTTGCTTTACAAGTACACCAGACTTTTTGAAGATATTGCTAGCGTGTCAGATAAAGGGAATGTAGCTGCATTATATATTTAAATTTTCCAAAGGCATTTGAAAAGATACTGCACAAATGGCTTATTTTGAAAATAAAAGCCCATGTGATGAAGAGAAAGCTGCAAAATGAATTAAAATGTAAGAAGAAAGGAGGGGGAGGAAAGGAATAATGAATATAATACACTTAAAATGGAAGGTATTCTCCTGAGAAGTATCACAGAGCTCTGCAGGCTTAAACCAGGGCATCTGAACCTTGTTATTTAATCTATGTAATGCTTTGCTTATAGACTCTTTTTTGACTGAATTGATGAAAATACTGTATGGGATGCAGATGTAAATTTTTTTACCTTATTTATAGTATTTATACTATATTCAAAGTATGAAGCCTCTTCCTTGATATGGAGATGGAAGAAGAGATTCGCAATAGCCTTATCATTACAAAGCTCACATGCTTGATTGTTATAGAAATCCTTTCCCACTTCTCATACGGAAATTACTTTCGTGGAGTACCTCTGTTATGGCTCTTTTTACACTGAACACCTGGAACCTCTAGAAAAGAAGTAGCTAGCAGAGTCTGTAACCTAGAGGTGTTTCTTCTCAATTTGTTTATCTTTTCAGCCTTTGTGAATGATTGACTCACTTCCTTCATGCTCTATTGTGTTATTAGATATCCATGTACAGACTTTACATGGTCCAGCTGCCTGAAATTTTATAATTATACTCATAGGAGTTGGGAAACACCAATATCCCATTCTTTAGGGACAAGGGAAAAGAGACAAACTTAAATGTTTGGCCCCTTAAAAGTATCAACATGAGGTATTGCAAAATTTAAGACATCACATAATGGAATCCTCAGTTGTCTCAGTTTTGAGACAAATTTAAGAGAGGACTCTCTGGACTGAGTCCTTCTTGCCAAAATGGTTCCAACAATCCCCTTCCACCAACAGGAAATGAATACTAACAGATGAAAGTGAAAAAACCCAGTTTATTAACAAACAGAATGCCCACCCACAAGGCAAGGGAAAAAAAAGTAAATAACTGTTAAGCTCTAAACTGTCAGAACCCACTTCCCCACCACCACACACAGGAACAAAGACCCAGAAAATTTCCAGAGAATTAAGTCCAGTGTTGGAGGAATACCCCTTTTCCGACACRTGGTCCAAGATGGCGCTGGCTCCTGTGCTAAGGGGAGTAGAACTTCCAYGGGGCAGTTCCAGCAGAGGGGGGAACCCAGTGGCTACTTGGTGTCGACCTCTTCCCCACGGCAGTCACAGCAAATGAAACACCTGGGCTGGAGCCTTTCAGTGTGCTCTCTTTCCCCAGCTTGGCTCCGCTAGCCTCGGGCTGGTATGGAGCGGCTCCACTTCCTGCCAGGTCCCACTCCTGCTGATCTCGGGGCAGCAGCCCATTCAGTTCAGCTCAAAGCAGCCGAAAAATCTGCTAGTCCAGTTTCTCCAAGCCAAGAAAGTGAAAATTTTTTGTCTGGGCCAAAAAACAAGTCAGCCAAGCAGAGAAACCACGTTGCGCAGCGCCGCAGAAAGCCTGAGCARTAACCTTCAAAACGCCCATGCAGCCGCGGTGAAAAAGCCGCTCCCCTCTCCCCACTCAGCTCCCCTGCCACGGTCTCCGGATTTAAAGGTACAGGAACTACTCTTGGGCGTAAGCAGAGGATCATGGAATAGACTATCATAATAAGTCAATCCAAAGACACCARTCACTAAGTCTCCATGAGACTCATGCTCCTAAACTCGATTTGCCCTTTTTGCAAAGAAAAGAGTAAACTGAAGTGTAAAGCATTCACACAGAGGCAGGTCTGCATTCAAGTTCTGCTGCTGCTGGAACCAGACCAAGAATTTTCCTCATAGCTCTGCCAGTTTCCATGTGAATACCTTAATTGCAAAACACTTGAAGTGTTAATTTATCTTATTGGTGTTACTCTGTGTTTTATAAATTATTTAATAAGAAACAAAGTGAATGTCTCTTTCTTCTGGCAATGTCCATCTATCACATGGATGAACTTGTGTTAGATCACTGCCATGACAAAGGCAGAACAGGGATCTGAATCCAGTTTTTCCCACCCCAAGGAAAGTGGTCTTAGCACTCACTCTTGTGTTGACACAACTCAAAAAAAATTATTTTCAAGAAACTTCTGTTTCAGATGTGTGTTTCATTAACTCCAATTCTAAGCAATGTGTCTGTTCTGGGCAAGGGTCAGTCTGTCTGTGTCCTCTTACATGTCCTTGGACAGTGATATAGAGGGTAGTACCTAAGAACTATCTACAGTCTATTTTGAGGAATGCAAGATCCATCAGGGCCAAGACATTTACTGAAAGATACATGAGGAAAAAATAGGGAAATGAAATTCATTGCTCCTAAGTTCATAGCCTGTGTATAAAACATTCTTTTCCTAACATGGAGAGCACGTTATGGTACTTCTTGTCATTAGCCACAATGCAATTTGGCTCCTGCCACCTCAAAGTTGTGGTACTCTACCATCTTTTCACATTTGCTAGGTAATTTTGTCTCCTTTGCAGCCACAGTTTTGAAGAAAATGCTGCAATTTGCTGAAGAACATAGTGAAGTTTTTTGGGTTTTGTGGTGGCACTTGCAGAGGATAACATTTCAGAGGACATTGAATCAGGTTTAGTGTGGTTTCCTAAGAGGGCTGGAACTTTCAATCTGAATGCCATATTCTCCTTCTAAGCCATGTTGCTTCAAGTGACATCAGCAGAGGTGATTAAATTCTCTGTGCCCTGATCCAATAGAAAAATTCTATTGACTTGAACAAAGATGTGGCAGACATTACATAAATAAGAAAACCAGCCACTATCAAGGATGTTCTTGCCAGCCCAGTTCAGGATAAAATATTCACCACATCTCAAATTTAAACTACTTAATTCTTCTCAAATCAAATATTACATGTAGATACTAGGAAATTTCTTGGAAGGCAAGTGGTGCCTAAAGTAAATTTTTAATATGTCCAATATCAAGATTTACTGCTTGCTTAGGGGATGTGGACTTCARTTCTTTTCCAACATGAATCATATAACCTCTTTTTTGTTGATACTCAGGCATCTGCAAAATCCTTTGGGGGAGAAGAAATTATGGAAGTAGTTTGGCTCAGAAATTATGAAGGGAGAATTTGATATAAGAGATTGGGACAGGATATACTGTTACTTTGGGTTCTTAAAAACTTCTGAGATTTAGCTTGAAAATTCATGAATTGAAGTACATAGGCCATATGAAGTGATGCTAAAATTTGGACTTGCCCTCCAAATAAATGTGCCTGTAGTTGAAAGAGAAAACATACATATGGTCCACAGTGAGCTTTTAATATGTCTTCAAACAGCTGTTTACTGTGACCATTAGTGGTTGGAAGACATGGTTCCCCTCTGCTATGCACAACTATATTAAAACAAATAATATTCATTTGGTCATKAATTAAATAGAAAAATAAACTGTACAAAAACCCAACAAAAATTGGAGGGAATAATATCAGGAAATGAGTGGATGTTGAGTGAATTCTAGAGACAACAGGATAATTCAGAAGACATTTCTGATGTGTTCTGCTSTCTTGTATTTCCTGATCCGCCTTCAAGGTCATTTATGTATAATGTCAAATGGATTGTGCTTGCTTTAATGAAAGCTATCATGCTCATCACCATGATTTGAAGAACAGTCACAGCCTGAAACTGCAAACTAAAGAAGGAAAAAAATTGTTGACTATCACTTCTGCCTAGAAATTCAGAAGGGACAGAAACTTCAACATGAACTAGGAGAAATCTAACTAAAAATCTAACTAGGAGAAAAAAGAAACCTCAGCCTGCATATCTACTGGATAGCACTCAGTGTATTTTGGTTCTTTCATCATCCCTCTTTCCTTTTCAACTCCTGAAAGCCTCAAGGTGCCATGATTTCTGTGAACCTGTTCTACTGTGCACAGGTTCAGGAGTAATATAGTGCAGACTTTGCATAGATCATCAGAAGTCTACTGAGGGAAAACTGAAAGCTTGAGGGAAGGCAGGGCAAACCCTCAGAGAAAGAACTGGCAGGAAACTATCCACCTAAAGACTTTCCCATTAAAATCTCAATGGTGAAAGAATAAAACAAAAAAGCAGGTGTTGGCTGTGGAGTTTTTTTCTCATTCCGGGTAGCTGGCTTTGTATTTGATACTCCTGGCCATGACATGCATTTTAACTGCCTTGTTACAGTTGGCATCTTAGGAATGGGAATCCAAACATCAGGTCTATCAAGGCTCTTCCGTAACAAGCTGCAAATGTGCACTGAAAGGCAGAAGGTATATCAGTTTCATCAGCTTTTATCTTGGAATGTGGGCAGTGTACTAGGTATGAAATGGCTTTGATGTTCAGGAAAACAATAAGTACTACATAGCATTCGAAATAGGATTGGCTAATTTTAACATCAGTATAGATGCAAAATTCTTGATGCTGGCTTATTGCTACAGGGAAGTGCTAGCTGTCAGATCCTATTGATTTCAGCTTAGATGTCTTAATTAGTCAATCCTATTGATTTCGATGAGGATGTCACGAAAAGTAATTACATTCAGCATAGTCATTTTTCTATTTTAGCATCTTTTTTCCTTCAAAAAGCAGACTTCTTAAATTGCTAATGGCACTTATACCAAGAAGGCAGCCAGATTATTTGGTGTAAGAATCAAAACTAGACTCCCAAGACCACTTATCATCATTCTGACAGTTTTTGAAACAGACCACCAGAGCTACACTCGAAACTGTCAAAAAAAGTTGTGTTTCAATACTGCTTCTTCCCCAAGGTCTGATTACAGTTTGGTATTCTTAACTTACTTATTGAATTTTCCCTCAAGTAGTCTTTGTGCCTGAAAATTGTYGAGCTGTTCCATCGTATTAGCAAGTGCTTGTTCTAGTAGTGTACTGCAGGGACAACAAAGCTCAACCAATGCTATGTCACTTCATTCATTTTTCCACAGTTCTCACTTATTTATTTCATGTCTGACATCTTCTCTATGTCTTTGTATGATCAAAGTCAGGAAAGCTAGTTTTTGGTGCACARAATATGGATCAAAGAGTCTTTTTATCCAAAGAGATTGCATTTGGTTAAAATCAATATACATATTTTATAACACATTTCAGTTTAGTCTCAAGTGTTGTTTGGGTCATTCTTTAATTTAAAATTAATCACATTTTACAGACAGAAGACCACAAGTAAAAGACTAAATTCGTAGAATAATACTAACCACACTCGAATGTGAATATATTTATACAAACTGAAAGAAAAGTTCTCCAGAACTCAGAGAGCAGCAAAAATGTCTTCTGGTGCTTTTATTTGAATAATAAATAAATAAATTAATACATACATATAAGAAAGCCAGCAATCTTCATGAAAGGTATCAAAGATCTTTAGGAAATTTTTTAATGTACAGAAGTAGARCACAAAAGTTTGACCACACAATAGCCCTATCTGTGTGTCTCTGACTGTCTTTGCAAGTAAGGTTAAAACAAACTTTTAGTTTTTCTCTTTTACTAAGCCCATCCCAAAGCACTCCAATCAAGGCTGGTTGTATATCAGCAGCTTTCCAATGTATTTACCGAAAGGAGGTCCTGAGTTTTAAGAGCTGGATAGATTATTTTAGGGGCTAGGAATACTACTTTTGGAAGAAGAATTGCAGAGATATGAACATACTTTACAAACTGAAAGCAGCAACCTAATGTAATGACATTTGGTGACAAAAAAGGGAGCCCATAGTTCCATAGTTTCTAGCCCATTCCTAAACAGATTTTTCCCCTTATAATGTGGAGATTGGGGAAAGTAACAGAATATAAAATGGACATGCAGTAAACAGAGAAAATGTTTCTTGACAGATTGGCTCACTGCAAGAGACTATTCTCTGCATAGATATGAGGTTCCTTGGTTATTGTCTCACCAGTCCTTGGAGCATCATTGAAATAAAAACTCATCACCTTCTATTAGTCCAGAAGTAGCACTGGTGAGCTGCGAGGCTACTTCACATACTCTTCCTGCAGTGTTACATGCTTGTTTTGAGAAGTAAAGGATGAAACACACTAAAGAGATTCCCTGTAGCTTGTATCTAGGACATTGTGATCTTGTGCACATGCCCTGCTTTCACAGAAAAATAATATAAATTTTCTAGTAATTTATACAACAGAATGAGTTGAAGATAGCTCATGGACTAATTTCCAGCACAAGAAGAGGAAACACTGTATCAAAATCTTCTTCATTTAGATTGGATTCTGGTAGTTTAAGATGATATTTGGTTCACATAATGGTACTGAATGCATACCAAAGATTCTGGGAATCATGTGGTCTACAATATCTGCAAAGACAATGAACAGTCTGTAAAGTCTGTTGTATTGGTTTTATATCAGCAATAATTGTCTGACTATATAAACCTGTGCCACATCCAGTATAATGAATAGTGGCTTATCATAGAACTGAGATTGATTTCTTAAAGTATAAATTTTTATAAATTCACTGCTAAAGCATCATTTTTTTCAGTGTTTTAATGTGATGTTACGCAATTGTATGACTATTTTATTATAAAATCAGCAATTTCCTGGCATAGCATATTCTACTTGCTTCAATATATATGTTTCCCTCTTGACATCAGGTGGCTTTTTTCAGACCTTCTGAGCACCTGCTGCCAGTTGGGATGGGCAGGAATAGAAGTACCATTTCCTCAGTGTCTCAGAAATTAAGGAAAAAAACCCAAGGAAACAAAAAATATACACAAACAAATTAAAAAAAACACAAACAAACAAAAAAACCAAATAAAAAACCAACCCCAAGAATACCTATAGGAATTCAGTTCTGAGAGACATTTAAAGGAACTGGTGTTTTGTCTGGAATTTCACATTTTAATAATCTCTAAGTTTATTTTGTGACGTTCTTTCTGAAGGTCATTTTTGAATCTTGCTATATTTGTCCTTTATTGTTGTATCAATGTTTTCTTCTGTGAGATGTCAAATCTGCCCCTTTCTCTTTGTGCCTTAAATGTTCAGATTTGACCCCAAAATCTAAGTTGTGGAAACTGGGCAGGAAGTTCAATGATACAATAAAGAAATTCTTGGTGAACTTTGTGACTTTAATTTTAAAAACTTTTTATATCAATTTTTTTATTCAGCTGTACATGTTAAGTGTAATATGGTTACTTAGATCTTCACAGATACTGAGACTACTGTAGTGTGCAACATCTAATAATCAAGTGAGGATTTTTTGTATTTCAATATACCCTCCTGAATACCAAGCGTATTGTTTTATATATTTGTCTACAAAGAACAGTGTTAGAGGAATCAGTCATACTACAAAATGACTAGGCCAGAAGGAGTTTTCTGTGTATTACCTCCTGAGTTCCTTCTGGATGATCCTCGCAAATTTGAGTTCAGTTCAGCGTGTAAATTAAGGTGATATTCCATAGTGTGCTAAACTTTTATGATTTTGAGGAGCAAAAAATAGTGTCTTCAGTGGCATATTAAGCTGGAGTTCCTGTGGAAGAAGGAAGACACATTTATCAAATTTTGGATATCTAGTRTATATGTAAAATGATACTGCAAGAGGCAGTTTCTTCCTAAAGGTGATGAAACAGCTGGAATAATTCAATGTTTATTATATAATTGACAGAGAACCAAGAAGTTGAATCTGCTAAGAATTCCTAAAACATTTTGCCAGTCTTTATGTGCATACAGCAGTCGATAAATGTAATATAAATATACATACATATATAACTCATATGTGTGTGCACCATAATCCCATGCTTTATTTAAATAAGCTCACAAATATACACATTTAAAATGAATAAATGCCTAAAAATTTTGCAACAGAAACTTTCTTGTCAAAAGATGTAATTCTGAAGGGTCTGAATATCAGTATACATCACAGCTCAATTCTTTCTAGCAATCTAAACTTTTTACTTCTCTTTTGCCTTTGTCCTGCTAAAGTGAATTGGATCTGTGGGTTATTTTGTGTGCTGATGTGTATGAGGGTTATGTGTTAGAAGTACGGCATCTCAAGTTCCTATTAATCTCCTCTACAAATTTCTGGCCTGTGGAGTTCTTATGAAACATTTGGGTTGCAACTGAAAAAAAAATAGATTATTAATATCCATCTGACATCTTAACATGAATAAGTCAAAGATCAAACCCAGCAAATTTAAAAATCTCCATTTTGTCTTTGGTCAGAAAGACGTTATGAAAAATAGGGACTGTCAAAGGTGGCATTAGGTTAACGAGCGAAGTCAGAGAAAAATACTGTCAAACTGTAGGCAGGAGCTGTATGGATCCTGCAGGTCCTGGACTTTCCCAATTGTTACAGTTTCATATAATTTTTAGGAATATATTCAACAAAATTTGAAGTAGGGGAGACTGTGCTTTGCATAAGGGCTCCTCTGGGTGTTGAGCTGCAGCACAGTCCAACATTCCATGGCCACTGCACAGCCACAGCCCTCCCCACCTGCCAGCAAGGCAGGCATCGAAGGAGAATGCTGAGTCTCAGAAATGAAAAGTGGCCATCAGACGGAGATGAGATGAGAGACAAATGTATGTAGAGAAAAAATATCCTGCTCTCTTGAGCAATACCTCTGTTTCATCAGGGAAAACTTTTTTTAGTTTTACTACCATAGGTTATGAAGATAATAAATACAGATTTCTTCCTCTCTTCTACTCCCATTTTCATATTACCAAGAAACATGAGAATTGTTTTCTTACTCATCCTTTCAACTGTGCTAAAATTCACATTTTCATTCCTGTTTATCTTTTTTTGCTTTTTACTGAGAGAAAAAAAGAAAGCAAACCTGTTTATTACCTTCACCCTTATAACTTTTGACTTAATAGAGTAAAAAAGTTTTTTTGGATGACCAAATGTATTTCTACTTTCCTCTTCCAGTGTTTTGTTAGTATGCTCAGGAGCGCTCCGGTATATAAAGCTTTGATTCATCAGATCACTCAATCCCAGGTTTAAATCTTTTTGAAACACACAATTAGGTGAGTGTTCTGCTGAGTCAGTTCTTCAAGATGTGATTTTCTTTTATGAAAGTGATGTGAGTTACAATAAAATGAAGGGACCATCGAACTGGTTCAAAATTGTTCATTTAATTTCTGTGGTGTTTTTTTTTTCCTTTGCTGCCCTAGTAAGATTAATATACCTGTAAGTATATAATTTTATACAGTTTATTCAGAAGAAAAACATATATTGTCTTTTTGTCAGTTGTGTAAGACCTAAACAAAGAACAACAGATTCTCCTGGTTATAGTTCAGTATCTTAATGTATTTGTGTTAAGCAGATTGACCTCAATGTGTCTACCTTGCAGTTAATGTAATCTTTATTTTGCCTTGATCACCTCTCTGAGCAACACATGCAAACTAGGGTTGTGCAGTCATTCAGCATGTGTGGCCAGATGATTTCCTGACCTCTGTCCTCTAGAGGAGGAATAAAAAACCTGTGGCCTGTGCTGTTCCTCAAGGCATGTCCAGCTCCCATAAACCTTTAGAGGAAGCTCAGTCTCATTGAAACTCAGAGGCTCACAATGAGGTTCACATTGAAGGTGGCAGAGTGCATGAGGCCAATAAAGTATTGCATACATCTAGCTCTATTGCGTGGTACTTTGAAGGTCTGGCTAGAAATAAATTTTTTTTCCACTCATAGAGAATATGGAGAAGCCTGTAAGGTTTAGGAGATTATAGTAAGGTATTGGTACTGAGGTGGTCTTGGTTTGCATTTGTAGTTTCAACAAGCAACAGAATCACAGTAATGCTCTCCTTCCCTTGAGCACTTTCTCTTTCAGTTTTTTCATGGACAATTTGGCCTCTTGTATGTCATATCAGCTGCCCGGACTCCTCTTTATACACTAATTAGAGGAATTACACAAATAATGAAACATGCAAAAAACTCCCCAAACAAACAAACCAGAGAAAGTCTCATCCTATTCAAAGCTAAATCCAGAATTTCTCAATGCTCATGAAGCTTCAAGTCAGATTTTGAATAGAGTTTCACATATCCAATAATTCCTTCGTGTCAAGGCTAAAAATTGACCTTCCTTTCTGAAGAAACTATACGGAAAGATGTCAGGACATTATGCTTTTCTAGTTAGTCCCCTGAGGTCTTCTGTCCAGTCATTTCAACAAGTGTCCCCTTAGTTCTTCTGGACAATCACTAGATGACATCTGCCATGGCCCTGCGCTCTGAGGTTTTACAGGCTAGTTTAGTTGTACTATATTTTATTAACATTTGGGACACCAATACAAACCTATGCTCTGGGAAAAGATAAATAAGTAATGGAAAGAAAAGGTTCTGTGCCAAACATCTTGTTTGGAGGGAAAAAAAGATGTTCTTTCATTCAGTATATACTTCCTGGAAATATGGCCCCGCCAAGCAACTGAATATTTGCTGGAGTGGTTCTGGCAGGGATCCTTTAAATCACCTTCCTGTTCCTTTTTTAACCTCATCTTTCAAGTATTCTGGTGTTTAGTAGATAGTTATAAAAAGATTGTATACTGTTGTCTGCTATTTTTTTTCTATTACTGGCATGAACCAGGGCATTTGAACAAGTAAAAGACTGGAAATTATTGTTCCCAGTTTTTGCTAGGTTCTGGTTTCTGCCCATTTGCATCAGTGCCTTGAAGTATTTTGTAGTTTTCTTTCTTGAAAAAATAAGCTGCAGCACTGTATTTACTTATCATGTTCACATAGCAAATTCAATCATCAGAATTTGCTCTTTAGCCACTTGTTTGTTTTTTGGTAGTGGTGGTCRATTACACAGTGACAATTGTCAGGACACTGGAAAGAGACTGAGTTCCCTAACAGGCAGGTCAAATGATATTTCAGCTGGTAAGCAGCAGAAGCTCAATTAGTACATGAATCATTTAAAACAAAATTGAACGGAGCAGTCAATAACATTCTTTTGGGAGTAATCTTGCACTTGCAGAGGGATCTGTCTACTTAGCAAGGCAGCCCCAGGGCTGCTCTAACCTTTGCCTGAGGGCTGGCCCTGCACTCAGCAGCCCAGAACAAGGGGAGGGCTTACCCCCCAATTGAACCATGCACTTAATCATCACATGGCACTATCAGCACTTTGCTCCTTAGTCACTTCTTCACTATCCAACACCTTAAATCAAAAGCCATGGGAACACGCAACCAAGAACATTCATTTTACTATAATTGCAAACCTTTACTTTTTTTTTCTATTATTTTATTATTCTAATTGCAAATTTTGAACTCACAGAACAAGTGCAATTGGGATGTTAACAGCAAGCTGAGAATGTTCACAGCCATGAGACTTGGGCATGTACGTCCACCTTCTAGGCATCATGAAACCCCATCTATCCTTAAGTCTCACAGATTTCACCACACTATTTCCAGGTAAAATTACTGTTGTCATCACATATTTCATTCTACATCAGCTCGACTCTAGATTCATGCAAGAGTTATATCAATCATATTCAATTCTATTTATTTTTAAAATTTACTTACTTCCTCCACCATATCTACGTGCATAGGATCAGTTAAGAAATCAAACTTGGGGAAGTGGCAAAGAATCCTCCTAAGATAGCACTGAAAACTAGCTCTACAAAGGAATCCAACACAAGTACATGCCTGTCCTGCACAGTGCAGCRGAGGTGAAGAATACCAAGCTAGCACAGACGTATCTGAAAATGCAAGCATGGTTCTAAAGGCAGTTTAGCCATGTCAGTGCATTATATCTTTGAGATTATGTTGTACTGACACATGTATCATGCCTGCAGTATGACAGCTGGCACGACAGCAAGAGCCCAGAGGTGGTTCAGAGGCCATAGTATCATACAGCATCATGCAGAAATTGCCAAGCAGGGATTATTCAACATCATCGAGTTTTGGGATGGGATTTTTATGGCCTTTTTTCGGCTTGTTCTCCAACATCAGACTAGACACAAGGAAAAATTTTTTTACGGTGAGGATGGTGAGACACTGGAACAGGTAACCCAAGAGGCTGGAGATGACTCATCCCTGGAAACATTCAAGGTCAAGTTGGATGGTGCTCTGGGCAACCTGATCTAATGGAAGTTGTCCCTGCTTATTACTGGACCAGATGACCTTCAAAGGTCCCTTCCAACCCAAATCATTAGATGATTCTATGACCAAAGAGAAGCTGAGGTGTTAGCTGCCATCCTCGAAATTCTTCTCTGCCTAACACCATGGTCCTATGAAAAAGCTCCTACATTTTTACTTGTATACACAGCCAGAAGCATCTTAGCCTCAATTGCTCTAAACCCGACCAAGTTTCCTCAAGAAGATCCAAAAAAGGGAAGAGGGACGAAGAAGAAGGAAATCACCTATTCTGCATTTTAGTTACCAGCTCACATATGAATTCCCACATGTGGTTAGCACACATATGAATTCCCACATGAGAGATATCTGCACTAGGAACATTTAACTTTCTAGCTCACTGGCCACTGGTCAAATTCTCATCCTTGATTTAGGTTCTCTGTCCTTACCATGCTTGGTGACATACTTTAAATGATAACCATGGCAGTCTAGTAGGTTGAATTATGAGATCCCTGTGTTACCCACTAGTAAATGAAGGTTTCATGCTTGTTCCTCCATAGATGTTTGCTCAAACAAACTGAGTGTCTCCACTCAGGATGCATCCTTCCCCAGCACTGGGTGTTTGAGATATGTCAGCCCCTTATGCCAGAGACATTCTGTAGATACAAAATTGGGCTAAGGCTTCCAGAAGGGAAAATATATCACTGCTACTATAAAGATCTCAACTAACTCTTTTCAGTGATTTATATACTGCTAGTGTATAAACCTTTTTGTCCCTATATGAACTGTAAATGGTAGCCACATTTTTTTCAGATATGTCAGACTCATGTAATAGGTTATTTTTTTCCATTAGAACACATGCCATTAAATCCATTATCCTTTCTAGTTTCTCTGTCAGGGCAATCAGTCTCTTTGCTTTGCTACAGTTAATGCCACTATTAATTAATCTTATCCTTAGTTCATAATCTCATATATTTTTTAAAGTAAATGTACAGCTTCTAATGAGCTGGACTGACAGATTTTGAGATCAAAGGCACAGATCCTCAGAGGTACATGCATGCTTAAATACTATTTAGGTAGCAAGGTTCCATTGATTACTGTAGTAGTTAGGTGACAAAATATCTTTGAAGATCAGTGCCAAAGTTTAGATTCCTGTGTTAGTTACAGCCCAAAGTTCCCATCACTTGATCCATTTTGAGGGGGGTTGTGTCAAAAGGTTATAGAACATAGTGCAGGCTCTTATCATCCATTCAGTCTCCAACCTTCCTGCAAAGATGTGAGTGCAACTATCTGTGGGCACAGCTTTGTGATTGGACAGAAGTTTCTGCCTAGCTGGCGGCTGAACATTCAGTTCCAACACCACTTCTCACATAGAGCATAGAATCATAGACTCAGTAAGGTAGAAAAAGACCTCCAAGATCATTAAGTTCAACCTTTGACCAAACACCACCACACCGGCTAAATCATACAGCGAAGTGCCATGTCTATCATATTTTGAACACTTCCAGGAATGATGATTCTACCACTTCCCTGGGGAGCCTCTTGCAGTGCTTAACCACTGTTTCAGTGAAGAAATTTTTCCCAGTATCCAACCTGAACCTCACCTTGAGCAACCTGAGGYCATTCCCCTTGTCCTATCACTAGTTGCCTGGTGAAGAGGTCAACCCCTACCTCACCACAACTTCCTTCTCTTCTCCAGGCTTAACAATCCCAGCTCCTTCAGCCAGTCCTCATAAGACTTATGTTCCAGACCCTTCACCAGCTTCATTGCCCTTCTCTGGACACGCTCCAGCACTTCAATGTCTTTCTTGCAGTGAGGGGTGTGGACCCACCAATGCTGAGTACAGGGGGATAATCACTACTCTGGTCCTGCTGGCCTCGCTATTTCTGATTCAGGCCAGGATGCCATTGGCCATCTTGGCTACCTAGACACACTGCTGACTCACATTCATCCAGCTGTTGACCAGCACCCCAAGGTGTGGATGAAAAGAGCTACATGTTTCCTTTAAAACCAATGTCCAAGGATTAAAATGACAACTTTTCATCTGTGATTAATTTTATATTTAAAATGATGAGGATTTGGGGGAGCCTTTGTGATTCATAAAGCACACTTAGCTCAAACTACACTTGTCTTCTTACATTATTTCCTGTGGTTGGGAGAAAACATCCATTCTGCTGAAAGTGGGTGGGTTTTTCACAACACTGTGGCTGAAGCAGCAATAACTTGTATGATGGGCTGCAGCACTGCAGTGTTTTCTGTTCCACAGGGTGGCACGCAGTGGCACGCTGCCTGTCCCTACATGGTACAGCACATCAGAGTGTGCTGGCCTTTAAGCCTACCAGCAGCTCCAGTGAAGCCAGCCATGACTCTGAAGTTACACATTCCTCAAGTGCTCTGTTGAATCAGGTCAGAGTGCTAAGTGGTTTTTTTAGATTATATCTCAAATGTCTTAGCCTGAAGAGCTCTACCTTATGTTCTGAAGGCAGRTGCTTACTCTTACACACTAGGGTATGTTGCTAAATGATATTCAGATACTCCTACTTTCTAGGACCCCTATTATCTTTCCTCAAGTTTGCTTACTCATACAACAGAGTGTGACCAAACTCTAAGGTAGGCTTGCTATGGCCTTTAGTAAAATTTTCCTTCCAGAAATACTATAATGCTTTGTATTGTGTCATAATATTGCACTGTAATATCTTTAATATAAAGAAACAAAATGTCCAATGCATGCATAATAATCATTCCAATGTAGTAGCAGTTTTAGTGGAGGCTGAGCTACCTTTATTTCACAGAAAAAAAAAGCATAAAGTAACTCCCTTCCAGTTACGGGGGGATGTAGCCCTAYAGACATGCTGGAGGAGGCACTCAGCTGCTCCCTAACTAACATTAGGGGTCACCTGTGCCACTTAGCCTCATTACCAGGGAGGACATGAGTCACGTGGGACTGACCGAGCACTCTCAGTTGTATTCCTCATCATCTGAAATGAAAGAATATTAAAGGAGCTCGACATTCTACTTCAAAGGTCAATAAATAACTCTCTGTGTCTCCATATATAAAGCAAATGACAGTAGACAATGGGCACAGCTTTGGCTCTGCGCTGGTTGTAGTTTAAAACAAAGTGACGGGAAATAATGAGGTTTAAATTGGTGAATTGGTTTGTGTGCACTGGGGATTAACCTGTAACACACAGTGCACCCAAATTACAGAACTTCAGAGATGAGCCACTTTAAAGCATTGTAGCACACACTGACTGCAATGATRCCTTATTTACAAAAATACTGGTATACCTCATTACACTCTCACAGTCACATCACAAACTTAGATTAAAATCTTAAACTACCTTGCAATAAAATCAAGTGGTATTAGAAGATAAACACAGCCAAAAAATTATTTTAATAAGGTGCGTGATAAAGTGAGATGCATCAGCTAAGACGTGGTCTAAATGTTATATTTTTACTAATATGTCAACATCAGTATTTATGAATTAAATGAAGTGCAAAGAGCCAGAGGATGACTCATAAATTTGTGCTTTTGAAACAAAAGAATGGGATGAAATAACTGTGTGGTTCTCATCCTTCCAAACACTGCCTATAATAATACAGATATGGCTTTCACAGAGAAAATGAGTGGCAGCACATAGACCTTTGTGTCACCATATGTCTCCCTCTGACGTGAGGAACTACCACGCAGTCGCTAACATGTTCAGAGGTCATGCACAGTAGGTAGTGAATTCAGTGGCAGTGAGTAACAGAAATGACAGGATGCTCTGCATCTTTCTAAATCTGCTGCTATTTTCTCTTGCCCTTTCTAGATATTCTAGTAGGTGGCAGGGGTTGTCCCAGGAAACTCAGCCTGAGTTCACATGAAATGGGGCTGGCAGTGTGACAACACAAGTGCTGTAAACTTGATGGGTTCAAGGATTCTCAGGCACAGGATTCAATATAAATTAAGTTGTAAATAAATAAGGACTCTTACTCTGGGAAAGATAAGATTCAGGTAAGAGAGAGGACAAAGCAATGCAATTAACAGTTGTTACACTAAAGAACCTTTATCACCAGCAAACAATATTATTAGGGTTGAAGACCTATTATTTGAGGAAATGGTACTATTCACATGCTTTACTTGAAGTAGGTTCCATGAGTCTATTTATTGTGCTAGAGAAGGTATATTCTTTGGATCTTAAAGTTCCCACAGTTTTGGCCTTTCTTGACCTTTTTATGTCTTCATTCACTGTTCCCACTCGCCCACAGCAAGCAGAACACAAAGATGACATCTGACATAGCACGGTCAATTCCAAGCTTTTAAAATCTGAAAAGAATGCTCCAAATACCAGAAATATTAACTTGTATAAAAAAGTCAATAAACTGAATTATTTCAAAATCAAAATAATATTCCACCTTATTTTTCTGCATGTAAGTGTCATTGTTTCAGGAGGTTCTCTGTTAGCTATGGTGCCTTGAAGCTTCCTCTGACCATGACAAAATAAAGATTCTCTTTCACATATTGATATACCTCCAGAACCTGAGGCATTGCAAAAGGCAATAGCACTGTGTTAGTTCCTTGGCTGACTGCCCTTCTGTGCTCAGCAAGCTTTCTTGAATCTATCCTCTCTTACTGGGTACCCTTGAGACTAACAGCACTATATTTTTTAAGGGATTTTTTTTCCCCACTACTAACCCTGTCTTCAAAGTGTAAATTTCTCCTTAGCAGATGTCTCCTTGTGTAAGTCAAAAGCTGAAAACTCCAACACAGTGCCTTCCTCATGATCAGGGAGGCCCTGCCCTCCAGAAGGACTCCATCCCTCTTTTCATTTTCAAATTATTTGTTGGTTAATGAACAGCACATCAGGCTGTCAATCTCTAAAGAGGCACAGTGTCATAGGGATGGAATATCTGCCTCTACGTATTTAATCACACAATGCAATTTTAATCAACCTGCAAAAAAGCCCGCATTAAAATAGAGGACAGRTCATGCTACAGTTAAATTGTGATTGTGGTGTTGAGATAAAAAATGGATATTAATGTTCATGTTGCAAAAGAAAAGTGTACTTCACAGTACATAAATTAAATACATAAAGTTTGTTATTTTATAGTACATCTGTCTGCATATTTTAGAGTATTKTTCTGTTTTATTACATTTCTGATCAAGACTAATGCTCATTAAAAAATCTAATATGACAATGAAAAATTTTATATGGAAAATTCTTGTCCTCTATTACAATTGCTATCTGCTCCACTTTTTGGAAACCAGAGTCAATTAGACTTGGGCCACTGTAATCTTAATTATATCTTGAAATAGATGATGTTGGAAATATATTGAATAAACYCTTTTGGTGAGATTGCCTTTGCCTCTTAATTCAAACTCTCTATGTTCATATGCTTACATTATTTAAATTACAAAAGGCAGGCATCTGAAAAATGGGATGCTTTGTTGGGCAGTCATATTMATGAAAATTCATTCAATTGTGAGGACGTCAAAAAAACAGCGGAGAAAAAAAACCTGCTTGCTGATCAAAATGTAACATAAGTTGCACCATTTCATTTAAGCAGCAAAATGCATAGACTAAAAAAAGAAAGTTCTATATGATCTCAAAGCTGTGTTTCTGTGAATCTGTCATACTTTTAGCTAGAGAGCAGTTGTAACCCAACCTATTTACTTGCTCYATTTGAAGAGGACAGGAAATAGGGGCCATTCTAATAGGTGACACAAGCCTTCTGCGTATTGGGTGGTTGATGTGAAAGCGACAGATGAGAACATCACCAGATCCAACACTGTTTTTTTCTCTGAARTTGTATTAAAGTGAAATGTTGAGTCTGAATGCAACTAAAATCTTGACCAAGCTCTTATCTTGTCTCAGTTGTCTTTGTGAGAAGTGTGAAACCGAGTATGACACAGCCGGTGATGCAACTGACAAGTTCAGCATTGTCACATGAAACAAGATGTGATAAAAGAGGATTGGTGACAGCAAGCACTGCCATGGGCTACATGAAGACCACTGTTTCACTCCCATGGCATTACTGCCCATTGATTAGGAATGTGTTTAAGTAACACTTAGAGGAAGGGTCCAAGAACAGTGACGCAGAATGTGGCCAGGCCTCCCTGGACAGCAGCCCTGTGAAGAGCCAACAAGCTGCCAGTGGGCACCTGAGGGCACATTAAGCTGCTGGGATACATTTCATGAACTGCTGAATAAAAATTGTAAATGAATCAGCTGAGTATGAAGTTTGCAATCTGCAGATGACATACTGAACCACAAACCAAACTACATTGAGCAAAGGTGTCTAATCTTACACCTCCAATGAAGAGATTTTCTTAATCTCTTTGTGGAATCAACAGTGTTAGCTGATTTTTGCATGTCTTCTTTCCTTTCTCCTTTCACTGAATTCCCTTGAAAGACTGAAGTACACCTTATTACGTACTCTATATTTTTCTAACCAATCACTAAATCCTTTAACTTCAGGTAATTTCACTTCCAGAGACACGTCTCCCTGTGTAATCTTTACGATTATGTTTCCTTGAAGACCTTCAGTATTCTAAAATTGAAGCAGCAACTGTTGTCTGTTTGGTCAACCCACTAACTGGAAAAGGAGGTTATGTGGGAGGCCAAACCCCAAAATGTCACTGAGCCTAATCAGACACATGAGATTCTCAACTATTCAACTCTTGCTACATTAAGACTCAAAGGGACCAGCCAGTGCTATTCAGATCAAAGCCAAAGACATTTTAAAACTGGATTTCTAGGCTTTCTTCTCTAATCTCAGAGCACAGTGCAAAGCTTTAGATGAAACTACCCCTTTATCAGACTGGCTAAAGGAAAATCTTCAACRCTTGCTGCTGTTCACCTCATCATGTTAGACATCAGTGACATTCACCCTTGCAAAAGGAAGAAGGTGTCAGGCCCCAAATCACTGGGTAATTAAGAGCTCTGTGCTGGTACAAGAGTGTCTCAACACAAAGTGACCTGGAGCAGCTGTCACATCAGCCACTGTTTGTGAGGAGATGACAATCCTCTCAGCAGCACCGGTAAATCTAGTGCTGATGTGGCATCTTTGACTGGCACTTGATTCAGATGAACTACCAGATAATGCCAGTAGCAATCGTAGCTCCACCACAACATTAAGGAATAGAGATCATTGTCATAAGAACACTTTTAGGCATAACATGCTTCTTGAAGGGATTTTGCCCATCCTCTTTAGAAACTATTTAGCTATGCTGGAATTCAAAAGGAAATTATTATAGTTGGTGATACAAAAGGTAAGTTGTCTTTCACTGCCTTTATATAAAAATATTTATATTTGATTATGTCTTCAAGTTTCTTACCCTTTAATAGAAATATTTATCATTTTATTTAGAAATCAGGCATGCATTTTAATTTTTATGAAATAAAGTTTTGAAAATATATTCCTGCAATTGAGCACCTTTAATCCTCTCTGAAATCAAATTCAGCTTTTGACTTCATAGAGGGCTTTTTATTTACCCATAGACTATCTAATTAATGAAAATACTTGTTTTTGCCACAAGACAATAAGGAAGCAGAAGAAAAGAGTGATTGATGCCAGCCTTGATGATAACCATCTTCTCTATTTTCATATTAGAAAAACAACAGAAGAAAGGGAAGCGCTATTGCATTGTTAACAYCATAACTTTAAATTTGGGGATAAATAATTTGTTCCATTTCTTCACAGAATCACAGAATTAACTAGGTTGGAAAAAACCTTTGAGATCATCAAGTCCAATCTATGACCTAATAGCATCTTATCAACTAAACCATGGCACTGAGTGTCACATTCAGTCTTTTTTTAAACACCTTCAGGGATGGTGACTCCACCACCTCCCTGAGCAACCCATTCCAGTGCCCAATCACTCTTTCAGTGAAGAATTTTTTCCTAAAGTCTAGCCTAAACTTCCCCTGGTGCAGCTTAAGACTGTGTCCGCTTGTTCTGCCAGTAGTTGCCTGGGAGAAGAAACCAATCCCCGCCTGACTACAACCTCCTTTCAGGTAGTTGTAGAGAGTGATAAGGTCTCCCCTGAGCCTTCTTTTTTCCAGGCTAAACAACCCCAGCTTCCTCAGCCGTTCTTCATAGGGCTTGTGTCCTAGACCCCTCACCAGCCTTGTTGCCCTTCCCTGGATGTGATCGAGCATCTCAACATCCTTCCTAAACTGAGGGGCCCAGAACTGGATGCAGCATTCAAGGTGCAGCCTAACCAGTGTCAAGTACAGGGGAAGAATGACTTCCCTGGTCCTGCTGGCCACACTATTTGTGACATAGGCCAGGATGCCATTGGCCTTCTTTACCACGTGGGCACACTGCTGGCTCATGGTCAATCGGCTGTCAACCAGCACCCTCAGGTCCCTTTCTGCCTGGCCAATGTCCAGCCACTCTGTCCCCAGCCTGTAGCACTGCAGGAGGTTGTTGAGGCCTTTTTTATTCCTAGGGAGAATAAAAGGGTAGAAGAAAGCCAATGGATCTGTATCAGGGCCAATATGAAAAATGTAAAAATTAATTGCAAACCAATACAGAAGATTTTTGAAAGACTTATTAAAACGTTGTTATRGGTTTAGCGAGTTCTGATTCGCTGAGAGTTTAGAGTTGATAGACATGTTGGCGGACCAATGATGCACCTCTGTGAACTTTGCATATTGAGGAAGAAGAAAGGGAAGTTGACCATCTTAGCCTCATTCTGCTTTCGGGTGGAGAGGGTCACAGCTCTCAGGGGCTCTGGCCCTCGGGGCCAGAGCTGCCCCAGGCCCTGCTGCTTCTCCGGTGAGCAGCGGGGGCAGCTGCAGTCATCAGGAAGGGGATTGCTTCACGCCAACCATGTAAGACCGTGGTGGACCACTGCAGCAACTTATGCTAATTATCCTCCCGCTGGGGGGCCACTGCATACCACCAGGCAGCTGAAAGGTCATGAGCAGCCATGGAATCGCTGCTGAGCTGCCCCCGGACCCCCGGACCGTGTGGCATGGTGAAAGCCCAAGGGCCACATGGCGGGTGCGGCTCCGTCTTTCCAACAGCGGCTACACTCTGACTCGGCGCGGGTTCACTCCGAACTGACAAGAGAAACCACCACCCAGCTGATAATGTGGAGACATGGCGAGAAATCCAATCCGATGCAGACTGACTTCCCAGAGCCTAAGGTAKAACTTCGGATGCTAGCCTTTCTTCCAAGCTAGAGAGAGCGAGAAGGTCTGGTCGCGTGGAGAAAAGACAAGATGGCGGCAGCCACATGGCAGGACCTGGCATGGCGGCGCCGGAGTCAGAGGAAGAGAATAATGCRTCAAATACAGAGCTGAGATTTTTCTTCTGCTAGCTTTGGTGAGCTCTAAATGTAACCAAACCTATTCCTCTATAATTCATGAAGTGCATTTGGGGGGATGTAAAGATCCATGCTATGGCCTGGGGAGAGACGGCTGATGCCAGGCACGTGTATCGCTAGAGTGCTGAGGTTCCAAGAAGAGGACTCCTTACTATCGTATTCACAGGCTGAGATTGTTCACATCCTTAAGAGTACCCCATTGGACTTTTCTTGCGACCCATGGACTGAGAAATGTCTTCTGTTTTTCACTGCATTCAGGTATTTGGGCAGGCCTGTTTGTTTTGTGATGGAAGTTACAGCAGAAGAAAATTCGTTTCTATGTATCAAGAAGGACTCTTAAAAATCCCRTGTTTTTGTTTTCTCTTCACACGTTTGGTAAGAAGGTGGGATGGTGTTCTGGGAGAAGGGAAAAGTATCTGGATGTGTGCCATAATTTCTTTTCATTATTCTTTTATTTTTAGTTTTATTAGTAATAAAATCTTTCATACTATTTTAAGTTTTGGAGCCTGTTTTCGCCATGTAGTTCTTTCGTTCTCCTCAAATATCCATATTTCTCCTCATGAAAATAAAGGCTAATTCCCTTAAGAATAACTTATCATGGATGTCTGGAATATCACCAGGCAAACCCATGACAAATGTGCATCTAAATATTTCTTTASTATATACTTTAGCATAAGTAACGCAAATGGTGGTGTACAACTAGAAGTAGTATGTTGAAAGACATAAAAAAATGTTAGTCCATCTCAGACTGACAGACGTCCTTGAGCTAAACAGAACTTCCAAGTATACAAATGTAACAAAGAACTATAACAAATTTTCTTACATTCTGTGAATATTAAATTTTCTGTCATGGAACATCCCTCGAGCTCAGTAAATATCTTTGCTCACTTTCAGAATTCTTAAGGTGGGAAAAATTCTGGACAATGATTAAAACTAAAAGCTAGTTCATCCATCTCTCTCTGTAAAACACACAATCCTAATTTACCTTTTCGAACTACTTGTAAAACTGATTTATGGAAATCCTTGAAGAAGAGTCTGTCAGCACTTCACAGCATTGAAGTAGTAAGGAGTTTCCATATTTTCTTCATTGTAGGTTGAAAAAATAATCTCTTCAGTCCCCTAAAATCATAAACCTCCTACACCCTAGTCAGCATTCACAAGTAGAGGTTTCCTTCATGTAGAATAATCAGTCATTGACACAAGTTCCTCAGAGGGACCAGAAGATCTACAGCATTCAAAATGGAGACTCCTCTTCCTGCCACGGCAGCTTTTCCCTGTAGCTCTGCGCTCCATAGTAGAGCCCATTTGAGCAAAAGTAAGCAGCCCAAATCACTGTGTTATTACCATCACACAATAATAAAAAAAATATCCCTAACCCCATCTCTATTCAAAATCTACTCAAAGTGACATAAAACTGAACATAATTTCCAAGGTTGAGGAGATACTGGTTGTCTAAAAAAATTTATTGTAAAGAGTCTTTCTACAGTTTTCAATGTCTTTATCAAAAAAATAAATAACTGTTTAGTTGCACCTAAATTTGTCTAAATAACAATGCACTGGAGCAAAGGCATTTTTTAAGTTATCCCTGTCCAGAAAAAAACAGGCTGTTGAACATATGGTTCATTTTAAACACAGATGGAAATAAGCATGTGTTTCAGTTCTTTTCTGAGTCAGAACTAAAAATTGAAAACCATAGCTATGTAATGCTTTGCCATGTTACAGCAGAATCAACTAAAATGTTGCCATCATATTCTTTCATATGATTTCAATATCCTGCTTGAGCAGAGGGGGTTGGATTAGATGACCTCCAGAGGTCCCTTCCTACCTCAGCCATTCTGTGATGCTGTGAATATTGTAGAGATGAAAGCATGTTAGTTATATACTCATTCATAACATAAGAAATATAAAGCATTCTTATTATTTATGTAAATAGTAAAAAAAAAATTACTAAAAGGCAAATGTGTCATTTGGATCATTCATTTTTCTTTATTGAGCTTTGATGAAAAACAGTCTATTTGAAATATTTCCAGCAACCATTTCAGTTCCAAATGCTCAACACAAAAACTTGCTATCAGAGTTCAAACATATAAAGTTACATCTCATTATAATTTAATATTTAACAGCACTAATCATTTCTGATTTTTCATAATTAAGTTTACAAAAATAATGTCACATTTATAAAATAAATCAGCTTTTCCCAATAAATTACAGTGGTGTTCTTATTCAAAAATGTAATATATCGTACAAAATAGATAACAGCATTTTGTCAGATGAAATACTAAAGTATATTTTTCCTCCAGTACATTTTGGCAGTGTGTGAAAACATTTATCGTACACTTGATATCTAAAGTTCACTGTGAAAAAGAAACTAAGCTATTATGCACATCTCTTATATAAGGCAAGAGTGGCCAACTTGGAGACTAATCTTTATTTCCAGTTATATGTTTTTAGTCAGACCAATACTGCCATGTTTATGCAACTAACTTCATTTATCTGACCCAGTAAATTTGTGCAGATACACCTTGAGTCCAACACACTTTCTATGGCAAGTACACAAAAGTGAGCCCAATCAGTAAACTTTTGGGCTGCTCAGTATCTCTCACGCTTGTTTCACCTTTGTGTTTCACYGTAAAGCTTTGGTGGCCAACTTGTAAAAATAGCACAGTCCGAATACCCTTAAAGTTAATGGCAAAACTTCAGTACCTTATTCTGTCCTAAAAATTCATGCTAAAAGGAACTTGGAAAAAGATCAATGCATTGATAAAAAACAAACAGTAAACAGCAAAAAGAAAAATAATCTAAAAAGCAAAAGGCAAACATTAAGAGCTACTGTATGCAGACTTTACAAAAGCAACTACTTTAAAAGAACAAAGGAACACAGTGTCTACCTGGTAGTAGGTGCATTCTCGCTAAAGCCTTTCAAATGTTCAGGTCAGCTCAGTATTTACTGTGTTGCATTTCCTGCCTACGAAAATGTATTTGAAGAATCACTGCAGATTGTTTGAGCAATTTTTACAAGCCAAAGGTGTAACTGCACCATCCCTCGATGCTGTGATTAATGAAGGCGTCTGGTTCAGGATGATCAACATCTCACCTTGCAGAATTTCTGACTCCACTATGTTTTCTCTTTGCAATAGTTCAGCAGACTGCACTATTATATTACCTCTTTTTTGTCTGTTTCTCTCTTACATATCTTCTGGGAAGAAAGTCTACTTTAAACTACTGAGGAAAAATCATTGCTGTCTGGAATAAATATGTGCAAAGTGGTGGTTTTCTTATGATGTTAGTATTGTATGAACAACATATCACTTTATATATCATAAGAGATTACTTTCACAAATTGTAACTGAGTGAGTATAAATGCCCAAGAGAGAATGTGTCACAAGGTCCACTTTGTGCAAATTCACAGAGGGTCCAAATCCAGATGGGTTGTTATTGACTCCAGACACAAAACTTAGTCAATGTTGGATCCCCCACAGACTGGAAGGAGAAGGAAGAGAAAGGGGTTCATCACAGAAAACCAATTTAACCGACGCTTTTGAAAACTCTTAAAAATTGAGAGGATGGGTATTTGGTGTGCTGTCTTTCGGCTGTCTTCTGGCTTGAAATACCAAGGTTCAAACCAGGAACACCTGGAGCTGAACTCAGGCACATTTGTCACTGCATTTAGTAAGCCATAGCTCTCCAGACACAGAGCTACTACATTAACTACAACTTCTCTGTAGGCGAATTTTAGTGATTGCTAAAACATGCGTTCACCAGCCAGTTAGAAAAATAAACACAATAGCTACTCTTACACTAGYAAACCAAATATCACAAAGTCTATACTCCAGCCCCGAGGTCAAATGGCATGGTCCTAGTAAGACCTCATCGCAGTCTACAACTTCCTTGTGAGGGCAAGAGGAGGGGCAGGCACTGACCTCTTCTCTCTGGTGACCAGTGACAGGAGCCAAGGAAATGGCCTGAAGCTGTGTCAGGGGAGGTTTATGTTGGATATTAGAAAAAGGTTCTTCTCGAGGATGGTTGGGCACTGGAATAGGCTCCCCAGGGAAGTGGTCACAGCACCAAACCTGACAGAGTTCAAGAAGTGTTTGGACAACACTCTCAGGCACATGGTGTGACTCTCGGGGATGGTGCTCTGCAGGGCCAGGAGTTGGACTCAATGATCCTTGTGGGTCCCTTCCAACTCAGCTGTGATTCTGTAGTACTGTCTGTGCCCTTAAAGATGGGGGCTGTACCCAAAGAACCCGGTGAAAAGTGTCCCTAGACTGGCCTAATTCCCAAAGTATGCCCAGAAACTCTTTGGGAGAGTACTAGTTAGTCCTGACCCAAAAGCCTACCAGTCCTTGTTCTAACTATCAATATAAGTGCTTCAACACTGTCCAATTAACTGATATAGACATTATAGTGTATATAGATTTCAAGAAGTTCTCAAGCATATTCACCCATGGCAGGCTTCCTGATTCACACAAACAGTTAAGCAGGGAGGATTCAACACTTTTTTTGAAATCTTACTTGAAAGAGATAGTCCTTTCAAATCAGGATTTTTAAAAATAGTAGGGTTTTTCTGTCCATTAAGTATGTTTTTCTTTTTTTCAATTCATGTGGGTTTTTTGGTAGCCTACTGTTCTACTATTAGTGAAATCTTGGCTTTTGCCTGATTAACTCATTTTTTCATGTCTACAATTCACAGCTAAACAAGCACTAACCAGAGTTCCATCACGATGAAAAAATTATATACACATCTAAAACAATAATATTAAGACAACAACTAAAACAGGAAATAAAAACATGAATCTGTGCAGTTATAAGGTCTAAAAATAATATCAACCTCTATACATATTTGTCAGACTGCAATGTCCACAGTTACAGTTGTATGCAGCAGTCAGAACAGCATCACTTTCCAAATCATGAGGTGTTTTAAGGAACACCCACAGTAGTGGCTGCTGAGGAAATAATTTCCTTTATCAACCTGAGATTTTAAATGTGCAAGTGTTCTACCAATTTATCTAGTGCATAAAAAGGAAGGAAGGAAGGAAGGAAGGAAGGAAGGAAGGAAGGAAGGAAGGAAGGAAGGAAGGAAGGAAGGAAGGATAAGACAGAGATAGAAATATTATCACAATGGTTTTTGTTTCAAAATAGATTGCTGTGCAATGACTGAAGCCTGATTTGCAGACATTTTGTATTCTTGCCCAGAGCCTTGCGGAGGGGAAGGTAATGGAGTTTCTGGAGTTGCTGAAAAAGAACATAGAAAGAATTACCTACTTAAATAGCCTGGTCTACTCTGCATATGCATACTACTGCACTGAAAGGGAGTCTGGTTACATTTAACATGCTAGGGAAACAGGATATTTTAATTATCAAAACTTTTCATGTATTAAAGATTGTGCATGTAAAAACAATAACTATCAGAATAGAGCTGAATTTTTAAAATTAAATTAAATTCAGGTCAAAGTCTCTTACTTAACACCATTTATATACATACATTTTTAATGCATAATTATTTTAATTTAAGAATGATGATGAAATAACTCTACGAACACTGACAGGCCACCATTCTAATTAATATTTTAAAATGAAACAGTGAAATGCTATGACAGAAGGCTAACTTGCAATTACTTACGGATCTGTTCTGTGTGTACAGGAGCAGACATTGAACTTATGAGGACAGTTTGGCCAGTTAATGGATCTTGGGCTAAGTGAGGATGCATTGGATGATGCAGATGACTGGCATCATTAGCAGTACCTGCAAAAATAACATGAGCATATATCAATTCAGAAGAGCATGTTGTTGCCAGCGACTTATACTTCAGTAATTACATTTCCACAGAGCAAATATTTTGATGGGCAATTTGAATAATTGCCTCTGGGTATTCATTAAACAATTTAACCAGACTTCAACCATATTAAGCACTGTGTTTATTTTCACTGTTTTGACTGCAATAACAGTGCGTTTCATGAAATATTTGCAAGGATTCTTTCATTTGCCTAGGGAATTGTAGGACAACACAGCAGTACCTGAGAAGTACATAGCACAATCTGTTGCTGTAGGACTAAGTTAACAAGATGAACAGCCAAAACAAGGCTTTAACTAACAATTACACCACCTAAAGCTCAGACAGTGAGTCAGAGTGGTAGCTTACATCAGGATTCCCTCACCATACCTACATGCTAAATTCAACGTAATACAAGATGGTAAATTTAACAAATTGTTATCTTACCTCCCAGTAACATTTCCTGAAGCAAACTGTCAATTTTAACAATTCCAAATAGTTTAACCAATTGTATCTGCTCAATCATTTGCCAAGTGATGCTTTGGAGTGTAGGGAGTAGAAGAAGAAGTTCTCCAAATCTTCCTCTGGAGTCATACTGACGGTCATTAATATAATCCTCTAAACTGATTTGGACTTGGAATCGCATATTCTTAATCTTCAATGGATTACTCAAGCCTTTTGCATCTTAAAAAATGACAAAGACTTAAAGTCAAGGCAGATTATGATTTGGGAGGAGCACCTTATTATTTTTCATTTTATTCTTTTCCATTCAGCTAGATAACACGAACAGATCCTACGTTAACAAAAATTACTTTCAATACAATCACATGTAAAATAATTGGGAGATATTTTCATAAAATACCTGGATCAAAAAACACAATTGCTTTCAAGCAAGCGTACTCATTGTCGTCTATTTGAATTTCCTGGAAGGGTCGAACCAACTCATCCAGAATCCGATTTGCCACTCGGCAGATCTCTACTTCAGTGCTGTTGCGATGAATTATGTAATTGTTGCCTTAGAGAAAAAGAATACCAACATGTGAATTAACAGAAACATTTTGATGTAATGTACTAGATGAAGCCCATTTTCAAAAGTACATTTCATATTGCTTAATCAAGTTAATAATGTTTTTAAGTAGTAACTCTCCCTTGCATCACACACTTTGCTTTGCAAACAGATTATATGTGCAAATTATAGCTGTCACTCAGTAAATAATCTGTACATGTAAGTATGCCAACATGTACAGTTACTGATTAGTTCACAGGACCAAAGTTTGTATTTGAATGTACAAGTATGAAGCAAGCAGACCTTTATCTTTAAATAATAGATAGATATACTAGTGAATTGATCTTAAAATGTCTTCTTTCTTGACTAAAATAATATATCCCAAGCTGAATGACAAGGATTCATCAATAGACAAGAGGAGACATTGGGAATGCTTCTTTTTCTAACAGATGTTTCTGTTATTCCTAGTAAAATTTAGCAGCCAGCATCCTCTTCCCTGACAGCCATCTTCCCTTTCTATAATCCAGTGTAGGAGCCATTTCAAGTGACCAAGAATATGCTCCTGCAGGTGTTCCTCTGCACGACGCCATGGATACATCCATGTGCCACACGGCAGGGACAGCAGGAATGCTGTTTACATGATGGCCACGTGGCGACTGTCAAGGCAGCAGTGAGAGGGCTCTTGGGAAAGCAAGTTGCAGGGAACAGGCTATCTAATATTCTAGCCAGCTGAGTCTTCTCTGGGTCTGAAGGACTCTTGAGAAAGCTCCAGATAAATGGTTTTCATGAAGACTGAAAGTAGTACACGTGCAACACGCTGGCTGCTCCTCTCCTAAGCAAAGGGGTTTTTATGATGTTTTGTGTTGTTATCGTTTCGTTCTGGTTTTTTATGGAACAAAGGTGCAGAAAGAATGATAATGTAAGGAGACGATTGCCAGGAACTCCCTTAAATTGTGGTTTCCAGTATCCAATAGACCTTTAGTTGTACTAACCCACATGAAACCATTCACCTGCTTTTGCTAGCAGGGGCACGTGACATTATGTCATTAATAGCTATTTAGCATTCACAGAATGCATTGCTTTGATTGTGCCAGAACAGTTGTCCCACTTCAGCGATTACATCGTTGCTAATGTACTATAACATCATCATTAGTAAGTAAAACAAAACCAATATTTACCTAAAAGTAAAATGTCCTTATATGCCATGGACCGTTTTGCTGCTCCAAGCAACAGGTGTTCCCCAGCATGTGCTCTTAGCAGGGCAACCTCAGAAAAAAGCCAGCAGACTCATTAGATGATAAAGCAGTAAGTTTCAGTAAGAGCAAAAGAAACGAGGATACATATTACTGTGTGTTAGGTACATGTTTAAGACTGTTAAGATTCTAATGTAAAATGTAAAGTGAATGTAAAAATCTTAGCACCACAAAAACAGCACACTCAAATTTTCATCCTCTGTCACTTCTAGCATTCTGTCTAGATTTTAAACATCAGGTTCTACAAAATCCTTCTCAATAAATACACTACCTGCATTTATTTCCTAGTGTGAATTCCCTTGACAAAATTTTCTCTGGCATTTTAAGTTGACACTAAAGACTCCATTCCAGTGGGCTGGAATGAACTGTTACAGTAAATAAATGAAACACTCCATCAGTGTTTCATTTTCCTCATCTTGAACCAAAAATTTATGTGGCACTGAAAAGAGCTTTTTCTTCAACAAAGGCCTATATGCTAAAATAGCCACTACTGTCCACAAAGAAGAATCCCGATTTGTAGTGGGAAGGCACTTGTGTTTATTAGTTTACTCTTTGTCACCTATTTACTTTCCTTGGTTTTAATGTCTGCTTGAAACTTCAGCAATGGCCTTTATTTCCTCAAGGAATTAATCTCTTGACAAGTAATTTTAATCCAAGCCAATACTTTAGGAGTGATGTAAAGGCACACAGCAGCTGGGTATACTTGTCTGTTAAGACTTTTCAAGTTCTCAGTAGAGCTAACTTAGCTGCTCTGGCCTTCTCTGTGTTTTGCAAATCAGACTGACTCCCAGATCAGGAATAATTTTTTCAAAACTAGATGGCTTATTTTATAACTGAATGCACAATGCCCTTTAGACACTGGCTATCACAAATGAAAAAGTGGCATTTGTTTTATCTCTCAACATCCTTGTCCCTACTTTTCTAAGGTACTTAAGGTTTCAGAGTATTTCCCAACACGTGCTCTTCAAGCACTACAGGTGTGTTTTCAGCTTGTCATTCTAAGCTGATATTTTATTTTTTTAAATGCAGACAGGAAGATTTTAATGATGTCTGATACCTTCTCTCTCATTTCTTAAGCGATCTCAAACACTTGTTCGTAACACCTTCATGCCATCTTAACCATAAAAGCAGCAATACATTTTTGCTTGCTTTTGTTGCCCTTGTGTAACCAAAGCATTTGAAATTCTCTATCACATGAACAGAGTTTTAACTTATTCCAGTATGTTGAACTTGTGCACATATATGCTCTTTGGGTCTGCAAAGACATCATTAAACTCCTGTTTTGGRGGTCTCCTGTGGCCTGAAACACACCCATATTCCTAAGGAAGAATATAAAAGGGAATGACTCAGTTCAAAACCAAGGATGATCTAACACTTCTTGCAGGATTTTGTTAAAAACTGAGAGACTGAAAAGGCAAAAAGAAGGATTTACACAATTCCAGTTCACAGAGTAATTTTCAAGATGAATCAGATTTTGGGGTGGAATCAAGAGATCCCAAGCAATGAATTAACCCCCTGTTGAGGTCGCTTATCACAGAACTGCTCACCACAATGTGGAGATACTGGTTCTCGGTGTGCCAGCACAACTTACTCTGAAAGCCAGTGATATATTACGATACATTAGAGATGTGATGAGAGATCAGACCTCTGTCATAAAAACTCTTATGAATTTTCAAGGTTTGATGCTTTTTTACTATATAAAGTATAATTTTGGTACATTGTATTGTATGAAAGATTATTTGCTATGGATATCAGTATGTTTGGAATTTGTTTGAGATTCTAATGGCTTTTGTTTTTTGCAAGTAGAGAAGACCTGCTTCCAGTTAAATAACACACAGTCTTCAACCATGTTATAATGAAAGGTGAACATGAAATAAATACATTTTAAGGTCAGAAAAAAGTTCTGCTTCCAAAATAGCACAGAAAGAACAGAACACTTAAAGACATGCTGGTTTGCTGCTTCTTTTTGTTAATGTCTTTTCTGTGGTGGTGGTGTTATTTCAAAACTTAAAAATTTAAGAGGGTGGGTCTAGTACTCAGCTCTATGTGATCAGACAAAAAAGAATTTGTGTTTAATCATGATATTTAAATATCACAGGAATAACAGAGCAGTAATTAGAGTTTTCTCTTTGGTCTCCTCTTATACCTGGTCATCCAGTGGTAATTCACAGAAGCCTGGAATATATTTAGCCCATTCCACCAGGACCAAAAGTTGTTGCTTCATAGATTCACAGACATCACTAACACCAGCAATTTTCTTAACATTTATATCAGTGCTAGCACCAGGACTGGAGATTGAGATCTGGTCATGATGAGAGAAAAAATGAACACTTAAATTTCATAGAATTACATTTTCACTGGTTAACAGCATATTTAAGAAAAAATCACAGCAGTAATTACAGATACTCTTGAGAAATACCTTGACCACATGGACCATTACCCTGCATGTAAACTATAAATTTTTATTTTTCACTATTACCAGTGTGCATTGCAGTATGCTAAAAATCTAATTATTCATATCATGATACAATATCTTCTCATTCCAAAACACTATTTTTAAATACACCAGAGCTCTTATCATTTGTAGAAGAGAGGTGTTTTGAGGTTTTTTTTTTCCTTTAAAATGGTTGACATTTATTTCATTTCAGAAAAAAAGAAGAGCTCATAGTGGCATGCAGTAATATTAAGGGATAGAGATATTAAGAGAAAGAGAGTGATAAAGGGGTAGCATGTTCTTCTAGTGAAAAGATAAGTATCATTAACTTTAGAAGGTAAAACAGGGGGGTTTTAGTGCCTGGAGGAGAATGGTTTGTAATGATGAAGCAGTGGTATAGGCAGAGGCCTGAGACGTTTGAGAGGAAATGTAAAGAACATGAGTGTGCATTATACCACCTGCAGTGAACAGTGTTCTGTGAAATAGCAAGAGAGCAATATCTTTCTGGGCCCGAAGCTGGGGCACTTCTACCGAGCCACATCCTGAAATTCTTAATGACTTTTCAAGGAAAGGAACAAAACCAGGCTTTCTCTTAAGCCAGGCAGGAAAGCCAACTTAAGATAAAGCCAAACCTGAGAAGGTAAGGTCAGTTTATAGTTGCTATGATACCAGAGAAGAAAAAGAAAAAGGAAGCATAAAATGAAACAAAAAAAAAGGAAAAAAGGAAAGGGAAAGGGAAAGGGAAAGGGAAAGGGAAAGGGAAAGGGAAAGGGAAAGGAAAAGGAAAAGGAAAAGGAAAAGGAAAAGGAAAAGGAAAAGGAAAAGGAAAAGGAAAAGGAAAAGGAAAAGGAAAAGGAAAAGGAAAAGGNGGAAAAGGAAAAGGAAAAGGAAAAGGAAAAGGAAAAGGAAAAGGAAAAGGAAAAGGAAAAGGAAAAGGAAAAGGAAAAGGAAAAGGAAAAGGAAAGGGAAAGGGAAAGGGAAGAAGAAGAAGAAGATGAAGAAGAAGAAGAAGAAGAAGAAGAAGAAGAAGAAGAAGGACAAAAAAAAAAAAGACAAAAGATCACTGCACAAGGCCTATGAAAGTGACTTTTCCTCTATGTTTTATTACCAAAAGCATACTCAGGAAATTATGTGGTATGATTATCTTCCTCAGGAAAAGAAATTAATATTTTGGTCTTCCAATACCATGTCCCTACACATTTCAGGATAGTGGAAGCTATTTAGGTTGAGTCCTACCAGTTTCCCTTCATTCATATATCCATGTTAAACCCCACAGTGGGATCTGTGGTGAAATCCATTATCGTTGGGTAGTCAGAAGGAGTTGCACTTCTGAACTAAAGCTTTGTGCTTCCTGCATAATTCAGTAGTGTAAAACACTGAAAACAGCTTAGATATTAATGTCAGTTAAGAACATTAGTTCTCAGGGAAATACAGAAGCTAGGCAGGTGAAAAATTCCTCAGACATATAATTCAAAGGCTATCATGTAGGAAAAAGGTTAGATGTATTGCCTCTTTGTAGAGAGAGCATGTGTGAAATCCATGCTATAATCATGAGTCCATTTCTGGCATCTCTTCTACAAAAATCAGGTTGAAAATACTGAATATCATTTTGGTGAGAGCTGCCACAGTGATTCAGTCTAGAAAACTCTCAGTACAGAAAGAGAGTAAAGAAATTCAGTACATTTCATTTTTTTCCAGAAGAGTAAAAGGGGTCTTGATCACGATTCAAAAGTACAAAGAAGAGATTTCCGACAGTAGGTTGCACTCTGATCTACCTGAGAAAGATACCACCATGCACCAACTAGAAGATAATACAAGAAGGTAAAAAAGAGGTAGATTGTTAGATGTACTAATTCGTGAAGTTAATACATTGTCCTTCCTTTAATATATTTGAATCAAAGCTGTGCATTTTTATAAACTGCATCTTACATTACAAACTACAGACTCCACACTGAAATTACTTGATGAACTTCTGCTGGGGATTCATGGGATGACTCCCATGGATTTCATTATGAACACCTAGGATTGCATCTCTACACAAGGATATGAAGCTATGAACTTTTCAATTTCTACTTCTCTATTGCTTTAACCTGCCTCTCATTTATCGAGTGCAACACAGGAGTCACTGACTTGACAGAACCATAGACTAGCACAGGTTAGGAGGGACCTTGAAAGTTCATCTCATTCAACCTTTTGTGGGCAAGTAAGCATAGATGAGATTATCTAGCACCCTTTCCAATTGCATCTTGAAAACCTCCACCACATCCCTGGAAAGTTGCTCCAGTAATTGCTTGTTCTCACTGTAAATTTTTTTTTCTTATATTGAGATGAAATCTTTCCCACTGTAACTTGTACCCATTAATGACTTGATGAACATGACAATATAACACTGTAACCCAATTGTCCTGAAAACCTTCAGGGACGGATGCCTTTACTTGTATGAGAGCGCAGCATGCCCTTTTCACATTTACATAATCTGGAAGCCTCTCCTGGGTCTGTAGGAGAAAAATTGTACTTARACAATTCCCCCCTGTAAGGGATCTTAAGGAACAAAATAATTAATTTTCCCTATTTAATATGAACATTTCAAAAGGGATGAATGCCACCCTCCTCCTCATTTCACAGCTGAAGGACTTGGATAATGATTTGGGACTCTACCACCTTCTCTAAGTCTCTTCTCAGGACTGAACTCATCTTACAGGCCTATTGATTTGAGGGAAAAACAAGTACTTTTAAGACTTTACTTTTCCATGATGTTAATGTAATCTCTTGGACTATGAGGCTAAGATTGTATCTTCATATATGCTTGACATACTGGAAGCAATTCTGTTCTACTAAAACATACCAAATAGTAAGTACAATAAATTTGTGCATACACAAGGTGATGTTTTAGGCCAAGAACCTACTGTTTGAAAAGAACTTCGTGCCATAAACAGCTGAGGATGTGATTCTGTTCAAGACAGTTCTTATTCCTGAATTGCACATACCAGTTGGAAATGATTAAGGAGTATTATAGAAGAGCACAATAAGCAAGTTCAAAAAATTACTAAGGAGATAAAAATAGCTATATTTTTCATACTGTATAGGTATGAAAGGTGGGAAGGTACATTATATTCATCTAGTCTGCCCAGACATGCAATATGTGCCAAAGACTATCACCCAGTAATTCCTGCATCAATTCTTTACAAACAGTTCCAGCCTAAGAGAGATGCTGATAAAGGATGAGATTACAAAACATTTGGGGATGTATAAATCAGTCAGCATGAAATCATAAAGGTGGCAGTTAAATTCTAAGCAAGTTAGTAAGAGGCGCAAGAATGCAGAATCAATGATCATGATTTATCTGAGGTGCAGAAAAGGACTGGAGACTGTTCCATTCAGCAATTGATTGGATAGGAAAAAAAAAGAAAAAGAGAAAATGAAGTTCAGATGAGACAAAGAAAATTTAAAAGCGAGATGTGAATAGACTCTGCAGTTGCAACACTTCTGTTTGCCTTACTTATAATGTCTAAGGATATTAAAAATGAGATTTTCAAAAGACTGTAAGGAAATGAGTGTCCACACCCCTTTGAATGTAATGGCTTTGGACAAATTTTTTGCTATGTTTCATGGGAAAGCCAGCTTCAAGGATAGATAGATGCCACCATCTGCCTAAGACAGCAACTGATTTAAAAGCAGTAAGAACCATAAACCTTTATTAAGAAAGGTGCCTAAGACATATTGTCCTGGACAAAGCAGAATTTTTTTATTGACTTTGCTTCAAGAATGTATTCTATTACCAATTCTTTCATTGTGAAGAGGAAGCTGTGTGCATTTTGGAAATAGAAAAAAGTAATTTCAATAATTATATTCAATACAACAAGAAACTGAAAAGTATTTAATTTTAGTAAAAGTGGTATTAAAGTCACTAAATAATTTTGTGATAGATCTCAGTACCTGACGGGAGAGTGTCTCAGCTTGTGACAATGTGCTAATAGAGGGACTGTTGCAGCCATCAAAAGTGTTTCTTCTTGTACTTATCCTGTCCCGTTCATTTTGTACAGCTGGAAAAGAATAATCAACTCATTTACTGACTTGAAAACACTGGCACACAGTATAATTTCAGAACTTTACTATATTTCAGAAGATAACTGTAAGAACTGAAAGRTTTGACATCCAAAGAAGATGATCTGCTTTTAGCTCTGAGTAATGAGGAAGGATGAAAATATGTTTATGGTCTCTATCTGTACACTACTTGTCTGTAAAAAGTATGTATAACTAATTATAGACAGATAATGAATCATCAGCACTTTTGTCACTGGCTTAATTACGGTAAAACTTCTTTCTTCCTTTGAACTTGACCACATGGTCCCAATTTCAACCAATTTAATGTCAGACTTTATGATAAGGGCAGAAATGGATATCTCCAGACTGCCAAACAGGTCAAGCGGTACAGCACCACCACTGAAAAAATATCTGTCAGAGGAAGTATGAAAGCCCTACTCATGCTCTGCTGTGGGAAACCCTGAAAGAGGAACAAATAATGAACTTAATCCACCAGTAAGAGAATTTTGAAACTTAAATCTCATGCTTCTCCTCAGTGACAGTGCATTCCTAGCCAGTTTATGGAACATTAACTAGGTTAAGGGGAAAAAAAAAAMCAACAAACAAACCGAAACAACGCACCAAAAAAGTTTTGGGCCAGCAAGTTCAATAAGTTTTGTCTCATGGGGTCCAAAAAAGGCATTTGAAAGGGCTTTGGATAAGGAATCCTTAATCAGCACATGCAAGGCTTATGAAGCAACAAAGCATACTTTTGAACTACAGGAAGAAGAAAAAATAAAAACAAGCAGTCCGACATTTCTAAAACTTAGATCATGTCCAAGGTYAGGCCAATGAAAACAGAAACGGGGGAAAAAAAAGAATTGTGCTGGTAGACATCTTTTTATTGCACAAAGAATCTCATTGTTTTTTAAGAGCAGCAGCTTTACTTCGGAAGATACATTTGCTGTTTTGTGGGAAACAATCTGCATTACAGAATTTAGGAGTAGTACAAGAGGCTTCAATAAAAAACCTAAAATAGTCTATGCACTGAATTGATTCAGGGTTCATCTGAACAACACACATAGTTTATTCCAGAGGCGTACTAACTTTCTGCAAGGACACTCACTGATGGGCCTTTTATTAAGGTCACAGTAAGAACTATTGTATGGTGATAAACACACAGTGTTATATGTTCATGCAGACAGGAAACAAAACCCACAACCTTTTGTAAAAGAATGCTGAAAAAAACATTCATTGAATCTCAGCAGCTTAAGTGCTACATAGATAATTAAAATAAGTTCAGCACTGATTAGCATTACAAAAATAGTAAGATATGCTGACAATACTCCACTAGTGAAAGTCACACCTGGAGCACACTGAAAACCATAGGTGGGTGCTTCAATTTTCTCCTACATATACATAATTTTGGATTATTAGACTAGACTGTCTGGCTAAAGCCTTTTTGTCAATTCAGGCTAAAATTGCCTTAAACAGAGACTCCATGAGGAGGGTGGTATATTTGCCCAAAGAGGACTTGTATAGCTTTTACCAGCTGAAGCCTTTCTTATGTTTGTCCTGAAGAAAAGAAAGAGACTTGCTAGAAACAACGTGAGAAACTATCATAGAGTCTATGCTACAGTTACTCTATGAGACATGGCCTGACCATGTAAAGAAGTATATAACAAAACACAAGCAGTGCTGGAAGTTTTAGAGGTAGTGGGATCAGAGTAGGGCAGAGTGGTGTAAATTAGGTTAAAAGTTTTGTGCCATGCACCAGGCTGCATTAGCATCTCAAGGGAAATGAGCAGTTCTCTGTTTTATGTTCCCCAGCACACGAAAGATACTGGAAAACCAGGCAGTGTCCAGCGGACGGCTATGGAGATGTAATGCACAACATGCATAAGGTGAAGCAGAAACAGGCATCTTTGCTTATGTGGAAATGAGAGGACCAACACGGAGGTGAGGGTCTTCATTTCTGTAGCGTACAGAAAATGGAGCCAGATTCTTCTCAGATGCACAATGAAAAGACACARTGGACACTACCCTAACTGCAGTAAGACATATTCCAACTAGTTGTAAGAAAAAATTCTTCCCAGTGAGGGTGGTCAAGAACTGGAAGAGCTTGCTGAGAGAGGTTGTTGAACCTCCCCTCTCAGGGACTGTGTAAATCTCTCCGGACAGAGTCCCAAGCAACCAGACTGAACCTAGATGTCAGCCGTGTTTTAAATGAGGGCTGAACTAGATGAATTCCAGATGTCCCTTCTGAGATAAACTATTCTTTAATTCCAGGTTTTGAAGTCTGTAAAGCTCTGCTCTTTGCAAAACTTTTAGGGCTGCTGTGGATACACAGGTCCTTCCCTTTCTTCACATCAGATTGATAACATGTATACAATATGTTACTGATTTAATGGCTCAAATTCCAAAAGGCTAAAGTGTGCTAAAGGAGATCCATGAGAGTTAGCAAACCTGTTTCATTCACTGTGTAATGGCATTTAGAATATCCCCATCCAGCTTCAAGGAGAAAAATCCATTTTATCTCACACCAATAAGCTGATCACTAGCAAAGCACTACTACAGTACAGCTACTTCAGAGCATAAAGAAACAGCTTCCTTTGTACAGACTAAAAGAATGACAGCCTGGTCACAAGAGAACTGAGCACTCACATTTCAGACTGACCTTCAGGCAGATGCACCATACCCCAAACAAAAAAGGTAGCAAAGTTTGTGACAAACCGCTTTTGAGTGTGTTGAAACAGATCAGGACATCTTTTGCGTCCACATCATAATTGTCCTTGAAACAACAGCCCCAACAAAAAAAACCCTCTAATATTCGCACTGCCCTTCTTTCCCTATCGCTCTGCTCCTGTGGTCATCTGGTCCTTCCACTTTGACAGAAGGATCACTATAACACATTTCTCATATCTGTCAGTGAAATGCATAAGTAACAATTTTCCTATATTAAGCCCTAAGGAAATCAGAATTTTTAAAAATTAATGTGGACACTCCACTGACAGCTACCACTGCTCTTCTCACTACTTTTTCACTCAACTTCACAGCCCTTCCTCTGGCTTAAATGCTTCATACATTTAAATTTAAGGGAAGAACCAGTAAATTGGCACTGTCATTACTTAGGGCAGAAAAAAATGCCAGATAGAGATTTTAGGATTCAGATTTGGTAAACATTTGTTATGGGTTAGACAAATGAAWTTTTTTTTTTCTTCCCCCATCTAGCAGGGAGACTGTGTTGGTGGGGAGGGGCAGGCCGGGAACTAATGAGCAATTCTTAAGAACAAAGACAGTTGTCTATCCACCCGCATTCCACACTGATCACCCAGAATGGCCGATACTTAAGGACAACAGGGATTGCTTGCCCAACCCAGATGCCAGGACAATTTCCCCAAAGAAACAAGAGCTGCAAATGTTGGGAAGGGGGGTTGTTTCCCCAGAGGCTGGAGCTTATCATCGCGAGATGTGAAGGGGGACTTTTCGAGACTTTGGCGAGTCTTCTTTCTTCTGGGCTCGGCRTTCGGCTCAGACAGTTGGACAGTCATGTTCGCAACGAGTGCTGGTTTTGCTCCAGGAACACCGCTACATTGCAACATCTCCGCCCCCTTGCTCCCGAGCACAGATACACTGTGAGGTCTCCGCCAGGGTCCTGCCGCTGCGCAGGGTGCAGCATTCCACTGTAACTGTCGCCGCCTGGGGCTGCTCGTCTCTGCCATCTCTGCCACTAGCCTGGGTTTTCTGCTCCATGTGGGTTGGCGCCAGGGTCTGCTCATCTCTGCTGTCCCTGCCTTCTGCTGGCCCGTCGGAGAGAGATGCCGAGGTCCACCGCTTCCCAGTCAACCCTGCCTGCCTGCGCTGCTCGCTGCCCGCTGCCGAGGTTGGTGCTGAGCGGGGCTGCTGCCCCGTGGGTTCGCACCGGGAGCGATCTCCTCTCTTCCTCTCCTGCTCACCCGAGCTGCCACTGCCACGTGGAGAGGTCACTGCACTCGCGCCACAGCGCCCCCTGCAGCCGCGGGGGAGTCACCGCAGCCTCTGTGCCCCAACAGAGAATCGCCCAGCGACAGAGACAGGACTGTGACTGGGTTTGTCTGTTCTCTTACTGTTGTCGTTTATCTGTTTTGTTATATATATAGATAGATATATAATCCTAGTAAAGAACTGTTATTCTTTTTACCACATCTTTGCCTGAGAGCCCCGTAATTTCAAAGGTATAGTAATTCGGAGGGGGGAGGGGGGTCATCCTCTATCCAAGGAAGGTTTCCCACCTTCCTTGGCAGACACCTGTCTTTCACACCAGGACAACATTAAAAGTAAAATTTTGTGGTTTGAACTATTCCAGCATATGGCTTAATGTGTAGAAATCAATGAATTTTGGTGCCAGAATTCACAAATTAAACAGTTGCAAATTCACTTTAAATCCGTGGACTTGCTAATGTTCAAAGTGTTAGAACTGCTTACCCACTTGAAAGTTAGAAGATGCATATTTCACCTCAATATAAAAGCACTTCCCCATCATGAAGCCATAGTAGCAGACTTTCCATTRGTTTATTTTGCTGGAGTTTTTTAGAATTTTCATTATATTTTAAAGCTAATTCAGATTTTTTCTCTTTGTGTGTCAAATAATAAACGACTTCATTACCTTCCTTTTTCATTCCTGCTCGAAAACATTTTTTTAAACGACAGTATCTGCATTGATTCCTTTTGTCCTTGTCAACAATACATTGTCGGTTGAATCTATCAGAGACAAGAAAAGGTAAATGTATAAAGCATTAATAAAGTAGCACTCTGATTACAAAGAAGAAAACCAACTAATATGGCCTGTCAGAATAATGTCTATAACCACAGACTTTCTTCTTCAGTTGCATTGATAATTTTTTTTTATTAATCAGTTTTGAGAGGTGTTTCATACCTGCTCATTTTCCAGGAATGTATGTGTGTGTTTAAACACATATATGCATTGGAATGGACAAGTGTGGAAAATTTTGTAGTTATGTACATCATTTACACCCCAACTGATTTGTGAGGTATGTCAGTAACTGGCTGCATCAAATGGCGGTAGAAGAAAAAAGAGAAGAAAAGCTGCAAATAGAAAAAGAAAAGGACAATCAAGGAAAAACCCAAATGTTGCTGGCATGGAGGAGCCCCTTAGCTGCGAAACCATTGCCCTTGGCTGGCAATGTTTACTGCTTCTGGGAGATACCAATGAACAAGCTGCGTGTTTTATCACTGCAGGTGGCAACCGAAACAGGCAATGAGAGAAACATTTTCTACCAAAACAATGAAATAAAGACATGAGGAAATACACAGAGCATGACACTGCAAGAAGGCTTACCCAGGCTATTATGCACATCTACAGATGTGCCTAAAGGGAATGCATATGAGTCAATTGCCCCTCTCCCTGTCTAGGTCTGTCTTTTTTTCTCTGCATGTGTTTTTTAGATAAACAGACCTACTTTTTGCAGAGCTCTTCCTGAAATCACTTGTCAGCTCTTGACACACCACTTTAGGGGTATGTCTATGCTATATCACTGTGCTATGTTTGTAAGGGAGAGATTTCCTTGTAAGAGTATTACACAACCAAGGAAGAGTGTAGGAAACAGCATTTCCAGTAACAAGCCATTCTTATAAGAGTTTTCTCATCACCCCATACAAGGGCACAGGGRGACAGGGAATGGGGGTTGCAGTCAATTCACCACATTGTCTCTGCTGCTGCTTCCTCCACAGGGGGAGGACTCCTCACACTGGTTCACCGGCTCCAGTGTCAGGCCCCTCCCAACAGAGACAGTCTCCACGAACTTCTCCAATGTCAGTCCTTCCCATGGGCTCAGTTCTTCATGAACTGCTCCAGCATGAGTCCTTTTCACAGGGTGCAGTCCTTTAGGAACAGGCTGCTCCTGCAATGGGTCCCTGGCAGGGTAACAAGCCCTGTCAGAAAACCTGCCTCAGTGTGAGCTCGTCTCTCCGTGGGGCCACAGGTCTGGCCAGGAGCCTGCTGCTGCAACCTTCTTTCAGGCATCCACCTTCTCCAGCTGGGGGTCCTCCACAGGCTGCAGGTGGATATCTGCTCCCCTGTGGATTTCCATGGGTTGCAGGGTGACAGCTGCCTCACCATGGTCTTCACCACGAGCTGCAGGGGAATCTTTGCTCTAGCACCTGAAGGAAGCACCTCCTCCCCCTCCTTCTCCACTGACCTTGGTGTCTGCAGAGTTGTTACTCTCACTCTCACTCCTCTCTTCTCTGGCTATAATTTGTTTCTGCACAATAATTATTTTTTCTTCTTAAATACATTATCCCAGAGGCACTACCACCATTGCTGATAGGCTCAGCTTTGGCTGACTTGGAGCTAGCTGGTATGGGCTTCACCAGACACAGGGGACACTTCTGACAGCTTCTCACAGAATCCACTCTTGTAGCCCCATCGCTACCAAAATCTTGGCATGAAAACCCAATATATCCCTTCAGTGATTTGTCTAAACTCACTGAGTTTTCCATCTATTCTGTGCATGGCTCAAAACAGACGTTTTATGGCCCTGTGCATGCACAGAGAATTTCATCAAACATGGTGCAATGTGATATTTTGGGAACCATTCAGAAATTAACAGATTGCCATTCAGACTGACAGGGGGAAATGGCCACTTAAAAGAGCTGGGTGTCACACCAAGTGGGAGTATGTGCAGATGTGTTTGTAAAGCCCTTGAAACGAGACTCATAAATCTTAGACCTTTTATTCAGAGACAGTCTTAATGAGAAAAGAATTTTTAGAAAACAGTTAAGAATTACAGTTTTCACATTACAGTGAAAATATCAGCATTTTTCCTTTTTTTTTTCAGGAGATAACCTTTGTAATCATAAATGAGTGAAACAGCTTCTGGGTGATGTAATGATATTAACAATATCAACAAACATATGGAATATAGTTTCTGGAATGTGTAATATCAAGTAGCATTCCTTAAGAAAAAGCCAAAAATACCYTGATGTAGTTTGAAAAGTCTGATAAGATCTAAATATAATTTTTGCTTAAATTTGTCAATGTAGTTCTTCTAGACGAACTTTTGAAATACCTGCAGGAATAGACGTGGTTTTTCCTTATGCTACGTCTAAAAAATCCCTTGCATCCATCACAGCTGGAAGCACCATAATGTTTTCCGGTGGCTCGGTCTCCACATATTGCACAGAGACTACTGACTCCGTTGTCAGCACCATTCATGTTGACAGCTTCTCCTGAACTGTCTGACAAGAGACAAGAACACAGAGTTATGGACAAGACTTCCAACAACCACCCCATGAGCAAGTTGTACCTAAATGGAGGCTTCTTCTGTCCTTTTCTCTTTTAATGGCCACTTACAATTTATACAGCATGACCTATCTGATTACATCTGGTTCTCACTCAAATGAACACTTTCTAAGTGATAGAGATGTTAACAGAATTCATGAAATTCATAACAACAAATAATTGTGTTCTAAACTCTTTCCAACTGAAGGCTTAAAAATCAGAGTATAATTCTGCATGTATAATTACATATACATTCCTACTAATATGAAGAGGAACTTTGGCACAAAGCAGTGTTAACTGGTAAAGATCCCATGCATCAGCTCTCATATGAGCTGGCAATAACTGGCAATTCTCATACAAAGGTTTGTGACATTAAACAAAGAAACAAAAAGAGGGGTTTTGCACAACACTTAATTAAAAAAAAAACAAACGACCAAACAAAGACACAGGCTAAGAGCACCCTCTGTTATTTTCTTGAAGATATTTTTGACAGGAACACTGCTGCAGGCTTTCCTTGCACAGAATATTAGCTACATGATTAACAATTAGTCACTGAATATGGTAAACACTACTGAATAAATTCACCTGAAATCAAAACAGACATATTTATTCTTTGAGTCACAATGCTAGCAGACATGTTCAAAGAAACAATTGCAAAATATCTTTTTCTGTTTTGCTTCTGGTTTAAATGACAGGAAAATACACCTCAAGCATTTGTAGCTGTTTTGTCCAGGAGAGGAGAGTGCCCCATTAATTAGAAATTCAAACACGGATTCCAAAGTCAAGTACATGAGTTCATGATCAGTGTACAGGATGAACAGTAAAACTGTTAATGTTGATACATACTATTACTCATATTGTATAGATCCAACTAAAATGTATAACACAAATACATTATAAAATGTTCACTGTGTCCCACAGAGCTTAAAAGTTAAACAAAGTTCTTTAGATACAGAGAGAAGCAACCTTTCTGTTTTGTCTTGTTTTACRGAGCCGTAATTGATAGGAATTATATTAAAAAAAGATTAAATAAAATGTATCTTAGAAGTACGACTTCAGTTTTGTAAAGATTTTATGTTAAAATTAGGCTTGTCATGACTGGAAAACTATTTCTAAACTAGGTTACAGAATTGCTTTAGAAAAATATAAGACCTTTCTTTTGGATTTTTGTAATTTTGCATCATACAGCAGAATAATTAAAAATACAATATTTAAATGTTATGATGAAATATTTCACAGCAATACAAGTTGTGCTTATATATATATATATATATATATATATATATATAAGGACATATTTATTTTCCTTGGTATTATTCTGAAACAAAATGTCCGGGAAATTGACCTGATGTTGAAAAATTCTTTGATTTCAACAGAACTGCCTGAATGTGGCTTATTAAACTTCTCTGAATGTTCCTAATTAATTTAGACAKCTAGAAAAGATACATAGAAAGGTTCATAAGAGGTAGCCTTCAGCTGCAGACTAGCACTGTTACAAGACAATGTTTTTATAAATTCTGTAAGAAAATACTTAAGCTAAACTCAAAACAAACTCCAAAGAGAAAAAGGCTGCACCTAATAATGAATAATTATCAAGCTAATCACTTACAGGGAATAATTTAACCAGCTCTATCGCCAACACATAATGCAACCAAGCACAACCTCCCTAATCTGCCTTCCCCCTTTATTTAACATTAACAGATGCAAAAGGGTGCTATTCAGCACAAAAGAAATGACCAATGAAATATCCATATTAGAACAAAAAGCAGAGAAATCATCTAAAAGTTATATAATCATTGTTGACAGCTTCAAATTCAGTTGGGGCATAAAGTTCTGGTTTTTGTTCCTAAATCAATAACCAAATCTACCCTTCTGTTTACTAAACTTGCTGTAATGTAACATCAGAAATTCAGATAAAACTTAAAGCCCAACCATAAAAACTTAATTAGGTTCTATATGGCAGGAATATGTGGAAATGCAGGTGCTAAATATTTTCCCTGCAAATCACTACATATTGGTTCTGCCTTTTAAAAACATATACTACTATAGATCTATGAATTATACTTTAAGATACAATAAACCAACTCTTTTAGTACACTAGAAGATTTGGAAGGCCATTTTTGAGTAGTTTAACTAGCCTAATACTTTTATTCACTTTAATAGACTGACATTTCTCTTTTTTTGGTCAGTATTCAGTGATGCCAGAATGAAATGCTGTGCTTTCTATTTCAAGCACAAATTATTGATACAACTTCTCAAAGATTGCATATAAAAAAAATCTACCTACAGTGTTACATTAGCCAAATGCAAATACTTTTTCTCAGCTAAACATCATCCTCTAGAAAGCCAATGCAATTCTTTTTAAATCACTCTCATTCATATATACACATAGCGAGAAAGGCTAGATTAACCCTTAAATAAATAAAATATTAGTCCAACAATCAGAAACTATGCATCAAGAAACAGTAGCTAATTTTTTTCACAAAMYCCTGGATAATTTTGTCCTTTCCTTCTGAAAGTTATATACCAAATATACTTCCATGTCCAAACTGTCAATACTAGTTATTCATTTGTCTTACAGTAAATAAAACAACAGCTGAATAGACCATTTTCTTCCTTTGATTAACTGACTGGTGACAGTACAGCTACTTTATTATATATAACCTCTCTTTTATTTTCCTTAAAGAATTATACTAACTTGGAGTTAGCGACGAAGTGTAAGAGAGCAGATTTGTAGTTTGAAAACAATCCCCAAATGCTCCATTAATAAAACATTTAAATAACACCTTATTGCATTAATAAACTTCACTTTTTCTGTTAACTGGCTTGATTTTGCCTCAGAGAGCAGAACTCACCATTGCCATTATACAGAATCTGCATAGTTTCGAACTCCAGTGCTGTATATGTTGGATCTAAAACTTCACTGTAGTTTGCCATTTCCATGTCCAGTATCGGTTCTGAGAGCCTCATCATTGAATGCAAAAGCAGTGAAAAAGCCGCTCAAATGTACAACCTTCCCATTCTGTTTCACGGTGATTGATAATCCAAAGTTAACTATAACTGTGTCACTTACGTGCAGCAATGGGAGGAGCTGGAAAACTGCTTCTGCATGCTGTATTTTACCTGGGCATTTTTTTTCTTTTATGATACAGTGCAACCCTTCTGATAATCTTGGAATGCTTTTTGAAATAATCTTATCAGAAGTTGTATTGGTTGCGGTTCTTGCGTGAACCCAAGGACGTGCAGGAAGCTTCCTATCCCTTATGCCTTGCTACACACTTTGTTGTCAATGTGTGGTACAAACAGTTCTAAACAAACTACTCTGGTTGTTCTATGTAGAGACGAGGTTCCTATGCCATTTTGCCCTCTCTCTTCAGAACAATAAGGAAATGTGATATGATTATGGACTATCTCAAACTATACCCAAATCACCCACCTTCATATTTTAAAAGACAGCTGTAAAACCTCACATTTTACAGCTGGTGGTGGCAATGACCTAGGTCTGTAGGCATCCTTAAGCAAGGCTTCAAGCCACACAAGTCTGCAGCAAGGCCAGTTCATAAATCCCCTCCATCACACACTGTGCTTCCGCAATGGCTCTAGGCACTGGAGCTTGCACACACTCAGGCAGTGGCTTCCTGCTCTAACCCTTCTTCATATAAGACATGATGGAAGCATGGTGTTTCCAAGCACCATTCAGATGCACAGGAGGAGAAGAAATATTATTTACCTTCTCTGTAAAGAAGAATCTCTGGGTAGGTCCACAGCTCATCAGTTGGTAGACACGGCATGTACAAACCCAGTTAAAAACCCTCCTGTAAAGCTGCTTGAATCTGTGCCAAATATATAGCTTAACAGATGAATTTCACTTGCTAATCTGGTGCTTTCAAATGTTGGATAGCAGAATTACAAATGTTATTACTTCTCAATACATTCTTTACAGAAAACTACCATTTACACTGCTGAAAAACCATAACATAAAGATTACATATGTAGGAAAATTGCCTAGTTTATGTCTAATTAACAAAAGCTACCATCTGTATCTACAGATGGAAAATAGTGTCTGCAGTTGTTGCTCAGTAAAAGTAGCTGTAAAAGGGCACCATAAACCAACTCCTTGACTAAATAAATAAATAAATAAATAGATAAATAAATAATTTTATAAAGCACTTTATGACAGACAAGTTACTGACAAAGAAGGAAAATTTACAGTAAAAGATCTAGAAAAAAAGACTTTCAAAATTCACCCTTCTAATTTCCATGTCCCCAGGATTACCTGAGAGTCACAAATCACCCTGTCTCCTTGTGGACTCATAGATGCAGTCTCAGGCCAGTTCTCCTCCTGACTCCAGCAGAGTCCAGTAACATAATTATGACAACAGGATTCACAGACCTATCCCTAAACCAAAGAATATTTACAGTTGTGTTACTGCTTGCACAAATTCTCAGATTTTTGAGGGTCTCCACAGGGGCTGTCCTTTTCAACCTACTACTATTCTTTTTCCTTTAAACCATTCATCCATTATTATACTTAATGAGATATCAAAAAACCTGCAAAAGCTACTGCTTTAACAAGCGCAATCCTATAATGTTATGCCTTCATATGAATAGTACATTTATTACAACCAATGTTACTACAAATACTTCATGTACATGACAGAAGACAAATAATACAAAATATGGTGATTTTTAAAGATATTTAAGTATATGAATGAAATTTTAGAATATTTTGTGCCTTCAATCATGGAAGAAATTTTACTCAGAAAGTATCACTTCACAGTCTTGGAAGTGTTTAAACACAGCTAATATTTTTTCTTTTTCTTAAAGAAGTATATTAAATTAAGATTGATGAAAAGTTTTTTGATGGCAACAATATTTGTTTAGGAAATCACTGTCGTTTCATCATGAGATGGAATAATTTTATATTACCTAACGGTTCAGTTTGAAAAGTTTCTTCCATAGCAGAATTTGTTATATTTGTATCATGGTTTGATCTGGTGTGAGACAAATCTGATTGGTTAAAACATGTGAAGGACAGTTGTACAGACCACTTGGTGTTCATGTGACATCTCTGTGGAAGGAATGTTGTAAAAACCACCCAGGAAGTGACACAATTTGCTACAACCATTTGTTGTATTTGTATAGTATTTGCTACAAAACTAATTACTAGTTACATAACAAATGATTCATTGCCTTAATATGCTACCTAGCATAATATAAAAAGGTTTACATGTTAACTAGAATTATCATTCGTTCTTTTTGATATGATTTTCTATAAATAATCTCCAGCTTTTTAAGATGAAAATTGTATGCTTACAAATATATCTATTGCATATTTTTTATTTCAAAACACCAGTCCTGAAAATTCTGGCATATAATTAAATTTAAAATAAGGGAATGAATGGAAGATGGAAGATATCATGTATGACATGATCAAATCCTGCTATTCTCTCTGCTATTAGCAGAACTTCTTCAATGCTGCCAAAACAAGTCCCTTAGTGACTGCTAAAGAGAGGGAATGAATTGACCCTTCATACTTCTGTCATATAAAAACTCATTTCAATTGATTTTTTAATATGGAAAAATGTATGCTATAGGAAAGACATTCTTTATACTATTTTTTCATGTTTTGCTAAGGAAAGTTCTTACAGTCAAATCTTGCACTCATAAAAATCTGCTTTCTGGGGGATTTTTGGCATCATGAAGTACATCATGAACAATTAATGTATAGTAAATCACTATGGTAAAATATTAATATGTTTTCTTTCAGTCTTAGGTGGATTAGAATGCAGTCCTGGAATTAGAGCAGTTGACAAAAGAAGCTAATGATGAACAGCTTTTGGTCCTATGTCAGTCCAAGCTTTATAGTGTTCACTAGCATTCAGACCCCCACATAGGAGATTTCTTTTCATATTGGACACCTGCGCTGTTTTTCAAATTCTGAATGACACTGCAGCTTGTAGTATAAAATGTTCTAAGTCAAGTCATCTACTACTGACAGCCAAGAACTATCAGCCTGAGGTAAGCAAAAGTTTAAAACTGTGTAATTAGTCAAACTGCTAAGCACTTCTTTGAGAGAAGGGATAATGTAAATTTGAGTAAGAAATAATTCCTCAAAGCAAATTTTGCAGTAATTATGAAGACAAAGCTACACAGTAATAGTTTTGTTCATGTGGTTTTCTTGCTTTTTTTCTTTAAATCTGATGACCTCAGGATCACATACAGAAAGCATTCCTATCTTATCTTTAAGACTATTAACTCTGTTAATTGTTCAGCTCTCCATATTAAATGTAATCATTCTTTCTGACTGTGGCATAAAACACAGCACAAGCTAATAAAATCAAGGTTATTTCCATAAAAGTCTTCCTGAAAATAAAAACAAATCTCAAACTACTATCACCACTGAAATAGTTTATTTTTTTCTTTTTTTTTTTAATAAGTAGCAATATGTCCTTTTATCTTTCCAGCTTAGTAAGAAATGTAGGTTGCCAGAAGAAAGTGTTAATTAAAGGGGTTTTTTCTTGTTTCTCATGTATTCTGAGTAAGAACACACCTTCACTGTATTTCCTGCTTTGCCAGAACAGTGACTTGTGGTGGACATACTTGGAAGGGATCCTATTTTTGTCAATAACCTGGCGTATTTATCCAGCACGCAGGCAAAACTCACATTTTGATCTGTTTCCCCTCTTGATGGCTGGCACATGTGAGACAGGCTATGCACGGAGTCCATACTAACAAACCCTAAAGAAACCACATGATGTGAGCCAGAATGTCTCCTAACTACAGTAGACTCAAAGATTTCTAAGTATTTGCCAAAAGCTTGCTACCCAGGAAGCAGTGTGAAAATTTCCGCACACCCACGGGCAATCTCCTCTTCAGCTTACAAAGATACACGCCCACGTAATACCACAGACTGAGCTTCCCTCTCCTGGAACACACCCTCAGTGCCAGGGAGAACACTGCTAGTCACCATCACATCAGCTCTGCTGACACCCATCCCCAAGTATTTCATAAATGATCCATGAGTAATGACTGGGAAATGTTTGTTTGTATTCTAAAACATAAAATTATGACATGTTTGTCATGGAAAGATTTGTAACACTGTGGCATTACTTTATTTGATAGAGATTGCTGGCTTTTTATTTTTTAAATAAGTAAAAATGTTAGAGTTGGATCAGATCTAAAAATCAATGATAAATGTGTATTAAAGTATAAATGTGTATTACCAAGCTTCTTCAAAAAGAAATAGCCTTTTGAGCTTAAGACCTAAGTAACATAATGGAAACAAGGCTACAGTCCTCTACAACTCTAAAATCTTACAGCAAGTCTTGTAATGTTGTCATGCCTACCACCCCCCCCCCAAAAAAAAAAAAAGTTCAGAGCCAAACAAGGACAAAGTAGCCTTTCAGCTGGTTAATGTTAAAGGATTTTTCAGAACAATTTCAGAATCATGAGAATAAACGCATGGCATAACTGCTTCCACTAAGGTGACCAAAGGCATCATCTCATAGTCGTCAAACCCAGCACCAACTATCACCTTCAACAAGTAAATTTATGGCACTTAGACTTTTGATTTTGTCATAAAAAATATAGTGGTTAAATAAAACACTAGAAAAGCAAAGTCAGTACCAGAGTTGAATAACAGGTTTTCACGGCACACTTATTAAGCAAGGTGGTAATATTGGCCGCAACAAATCATGCCAGGTGAAACCTAAGTACAGATCTTTGTGGGAAATCTAGGCTAAGCCTGTTTTCATTACACACATTTTTAGACACTTAGACCACCCYAGACATTCTATAAAAAGGAGATTCTTGCACATATTGAATTTGCCTCTTTTTTCAGTTAAATTGTTTTTCAGTTAAATTGGACCTCATTATGTTGAGGTCCACTCTATCACACAGCATACATAGCTTTCTTTCATAAGTTATGATGAGGGTTGTTTTTTCTTTTTTCCATTTTGGTGTAATGGAACAGACAATTATTGTGAGGACAGATTATCTATATTTATGTTTTCGGCTTCAAAAATTATTTGTCTTTCAGAACAATCAGCTACAACTTCAACAGTCATGAAAGTGAATAAATATAGAAAACAAAGAACATGTTTGGCTTCTGACTTGTCAAGAACTTTGGACCCACCCTACAGCACACTTTAAAGCTTGAAATAATACCAAAACAGTGATGAAGATGCCATTGAGTAGTCTACAACAGAGTTTCAAAGCTGATGAGTAAGAGATCTAATACTCCAAATTCTGTAGAGTGCAATTTACAATTTTAATCTTGCATCCACCTCGGTATTTACCCTGTCAGTAGCTGAGGGGAAATATCAAAGGAATATGAAAGCTCTAAAATATTTTGAGCCTGAAGAACAACTGCTGCAGGATAATTTTAATGATAATTTACACTTGCTGAGGATATAGCCCACTTACAGATTCTCCCTCTCTATTACAAATATAATTCACTCCATCTTATTCTAAAAGGATAAATGATTTATTTATTCACTTTATATACCACAATGTCATTGAGAAGATACGCTACTAGGATAGCAATAGTAATATAATGGTGTCATATGCAAAGAAATGTTATATCCACTCTTAAGGTGAAGGTAAACAAAGCTATCTGGTTTATCTGATTTTATTTATCACTTACACAAGCACACATACATCAGTGAATGACCTGGGTATCATCCCACAAAGTATAAGACACATTGCAATTCACAAACCCTTAGTCGTGTTCTCTCTTTAACAGAAAGGTGTTTTGAGGATGATTCTCATATTGTATTGACCCATAATCTGCACAGAGCAAAATTATTAAGGTAGTATCTTCTTCATTTTGCAGATGTCCTGTGCAACTGTTTGTCAATGGTTTAGTGAAACCCATGGTGTATCTGTGACAGCCTTTCAACAAATAATACCACTGCTTAAGAGTAGGATATAGTCAAGGAAAAGCCATCTCCTAGCCAAGAGGTCAAAACACAGAGCACTGCATATGGGCCATCACTGAATGTCAACAGATAGCAGAACAGCTGCACTGATGGACAGCATTGTGTCTGGGTGATGGAAGAGTCAAGGCCACCATGGTGCCTGTTGAAGTAGCACACTTCCAAGAGAAGTATTAGAAGGATGACTAATGGTGAAGTGGAAATTTGATGACAGTCATTCAAAAAGCAGGCTGAAGGGTGCCCTCATTGCTCTCTACAGCTTTCTAAAAATGGGAAGTGGAGAGGAAGGGAGATGCTGATCTCTTCTCCCTTATATCCAGTCATATGCCGAATGGAAATGGTTCAAAGCTGTATCAGGGGAGGTTTAGACTGGACATTAGGAAGCCTTTTTTTACCAAGAGGGTGGTCAAACATGGAAGATTTCCTAGACAGGTGATCAATGCCCCAGGCCTGACAGTGTCTAAAAGGCATTTGAACAATGCCCATCAAGGCTTTAATTTGATCAGCGATGATTTGGTCAGGCAGTTGGACTAGATGGTCATTTTAAGTCCCTTTCAACTGAAATAGTCTATTCTATTCCAGTCCAGTCTAGTCTAGTGTATCCTAATATTTTCTATTCAGTCAGACCACAGTATGCCAGATATACAAGGGTTAGCCGGTAAAGACTGAGGACACAGAATAGTTATAGTCCTTTATCTAGCCATTCCAGGAGGATGTCCACAGTACACTGCAAGCCATGTAGGTATCAAACGTTATGCAGATTTAAAATCTTGCTTTATGTACACATATGTTTATACATAAGTATGTACACACAGTAATTTATTGTCAGTGGTTTTGTGACAGCTGAATTTGCCTCTTGAATTATCACTGAGTACACATACAAAAATGAATTTGACACGGGGAAGCTCTCCCTTCTACATACTGAATCTTAGTAATTCTTAACATTGTATTGTCCATGTCCAGATTCTCTCCATGAATGAATAGTAAATTTGTATTTTGCCAGTTCAATCCATTTCTGTACTTGCTTTGTGTCTAGATTAACAGTAGATTTGCTAACCCTATCTGAAGTTAGCAGACACTATTAGAAAATTGTGCATATTTCTAGGGAGGAAGGACAAAACCCAGGATACTCTTACTTTTTATATAGCAACAGATCAGGTTTACTGTTAAATATGCAAATTACTGTTAGGTAGACTTTAGTACCTAGTATTTTTATTTTAACTTAATATTCTTTAGTTCATTTATTCTTGAAAAATCACTATAGCCATGAAGTGTTGACTGTTTAGAGGGCCCAAGGGATTTTTGTAGCATAGAATATTGTGGTGAGATTTGCTGAGTTACAGTTAAATGACTGGAGACACTTGTTAATTATTTGCTTAGATCAGGTAACTTATTATTTTCTGCTACACACAGGGAAATTAATCAGAGAGTTGTCCCGGAGAGAAGAATGAAATGAGAAGAAAAGAGGAAAGAGTTCAGGCATAAGATAAAACCAAACCATCACGATATTGATAAGCAAGACTAAGCACTCCTGTTCAGTCATCCTCAGGTGATTAGTAATTTCTTAATAAGCCTTCTTGGCAGGTTTTTTGAAACTTGCTCGTAAGCAATGTTTTATATAGCCAGTTAGATAAATTTTACTTACAATTTATACACAGTTATCTTAGAAATACCATATAATGAGATTTTTTTTTCACAGATAAATACCCTTGCCTTTGTCGTACACAAGAAAAGAGTTCAAAAACAGGTTAACCAGTATCAAGGCAAGGTTTGTTTGGTATTTTTTTTTTTTTTTTAGCTTGCCTGGAATCTTTCTTTTCTCTTTTGTGTGATCAATTAATCACAACAAGTCTTCTAATTTTTATATTCTATCCCCTGCTGACAGTTATGTATTCTACATAATGTTTCAAAACAAACTCAGTACACTTCTGCCCATGCTAGTGACTATATAACTCTTGGTCCTACGTAAAAGGCTAATTAAATAACTGAACAGTCAGAGAAGTGCCATTATTTTCAGTTAGTCTGTCTAAAATTAAAATTTTTAACTACAGCCTAAGCTGACTCATCACATTCCTGGAGAAAGAATGTTGTGTCAACACACTTGGTTTAACTCTCCCAAGACACTAGCATGGTTATGCTCAGCTTAACAACTTCTCTAACTTTTATTGTTGCAAAAATGAGTTAATGAGAAGTTCAGATCATATTAAAGACCATCACTTTAGAGTGAAAGTATGACAAAGGAACAAAAACTTCAAAATACTCCCTGAACAAAGGAACAATATGAAAGCATAAAGGCATATACTCTGTTTCGACCATATTTTGGATCAGCTCTTTAAAGTATCAAAATATCTCCATTTTATGCACCAAATAGATAAGAAGTTTTTAGAACGACTTACAGCCTAGGAAGGCACATGTGTAAAATACCCTGATTTTCATAAAATCATAGAATGGTTAGGGTTGGAAAGGACCTTACAGATCATCTATTTCCAACTACTATGCCATGGGCAGGGGCACCTTCCACTAGACCAGGTTGCSCAAAGCCCCATCCACCCTGGCCTTAAGCACTTCCAAGGACGGGGCATCCACAACTTCTCTGGACAACCTGTTCCCATGTCTCACCACCCTCACAGCAAAGAACGTCTTCCTAATATCCAGTCTAAACACACTGTCTTTTGGCTTCAAGCCATTCTTCCTTGTCCCATCACTGCATGCCCTTATGAAAAATCCCTCTCCATCCTTCTTGTGGGCCACCTTTAGGTACTGGAAGCCRGCTATAAGGTCTTCCTGAAGCCTTCTCTTCTTCTTCTTAAAATAATTACATTATATTTCTTAAGATAACAAAGTCATTCTTCCTTTCACCAGACATGAACTGACAACAGTATCTCCTTGAAAATTAAAACAGGGCTGTCTTAAGAATCGGGGAGGTCAAGGACATCTGATTTCTCTATGGGCAAAGGCATCTACATTCTAAGCATAGCAAATTCAGATCCCAGTGAGCACAAAGCAGAACCCTCTGGGAAAGGAGCTTAAGTCTGTGCTTTGCTGTGCACATACAGATCTGCTCTTCAATTGGTCAGTGGTCATCTCTTTAATTTTAATACATGCTAGGTATGTTCCCAGGTGGGAACAAAACATTAAATACTGTGACTTCACAGAAGTACAGATATATCTGTACCCAAGAGATTTTAAACAGTGATTTTAATAAGCTCAAAGTCAGTAGAAGTCCCTTTTAAAAGCTGATGATAACTATTAATAACATAAATTGGGCTGCATCTCTTTAACTAATGAAGCCAGAACACTGATCAAGCTGAGCAGGGAAAAATTAACTGGCATGGAAGATATGAGAGAAGTGGTCCTGCAAGGTTGTATTTAGTCTCTCTCTTGAGAGCAGGTAAGAGGAAACTTTGAGAAATGGTCATAGGTGCAGTTACGAGTAAAAACACAATGCAAGTCAACAAGACACAATTTGAAAAATTATGTGTAGCTGTAATAATGTAGGTTACATGATCAACTTTACCTTCAATATTATAGATAACGGTTGGGTCTGCATGGATTTTCTGGACATGAATAATATTCATGTGGCTGTATTCCTCGTTTTTAATGTATTCATGCAGGAAGGCTCCATCATTTTATCTGAGAACTTTGCATTCAGTAACATTATTTCCCCATCTGTGAGAGAGGGACAAACTATAGTACCCTTTTAATGAACAGAGAAATGAGGCAAAGGACAACTAAAGATAGTGTTTATGACACTTGAGTCCACGTGTCTATGATACAGTCACCTGCATACAAACCAAACATATAACTCCCTTTGTTAATAAAGATCAGAAACAGGCACATCTAAACAGATTCCTCAAACTGATCTTTAACAGTAGGTTGAACTGAATCACCTCTCAAAACACTCACTTCTTCCCACTGGTTCTCTAACTAAAATGTTCAAAGAACTGCAACAGACACCTAGAATGAGGTGAGGTGAATTTACACAAATAACTCCCCAAAATCTGAGAGCTGAAAGTGAAGAGTCTGGATGGACATTCCACCTCCTCCACTTTTTACTGGAGTGCTTTCTCATTTTATACTCCTAGTTCAATAACTAATGTTTGCATCAAATTAAAATACATTTCAGAGGGCGTGAGCTTCAAGAAGAGAGTCAACCAACTTCACAAAAATGGCCATGTGTGACATCATAAAACGATATATTATCCCATCTGAGGATTAACAGAATCAGACTTAAAAATCAAACTAAAARTAAGTTAGATAAAGAACATTCCTCAGAAAGTGACAAAGTAAATATTAAGTTACTATACCTGAATGTGTGACAGTTGCCCTGCATGGTCTTGCCTGCAGCCCTGGTTTGTGAATATGCACCCAAAATCCCCGTGACCAGAGAACAGGACTCTAATTTTCTTTAGAAGTGCACCAACCACACAGACACTTTTCCTGGCTGATACCTCCTCTGGCCTGACAACCAGAAAAACACAGGTCTGTGGAAGAAACAGGTCACTTCCCCACCTTGCTGGGACACTGTTCAGGTGCATCTCCTGGGGCCAGGACTGTGACGCACATACACACACTGCAGACACAGTCGCAGGAACATCTTCAAGTTAAGCTGCCTTCTCAAAGCTACACTCAGCATTGTTGATATAAAGGAGAAATCACAACAGGTCTGTTAAATTTATCTCAGAAGACACATAAAACTTGTTGCATTCCGAAGTTTTGGTGTTTTTTTTTTAAATGCCATAAAGATATATTTTGTCATCTGATTAAGAAGAAAAAGCAGCTGTGAAGTGTACTTGCTACTCACAACACCTAAAATTGATTAATCTTCCAGATAACATTGCTTTAACTAGACACGTGAGAAAATATCTAAGGTGACAGTCCACTTTTGATAAGGGAGTTCTGTAAATAAGTCAGAATTTAAAACACGTTAGTGTTTAAATACCCCTATCTGATTTGTGACAATGGCAGAAGTAACTTCCTGTGAAAATTTAGTCTTTCAACTTCAAAGAAGAAGAAGTAGAAAAGAGTTTCCTAAACAAAAAGAACAATTTGTTTAGGAACCAGGAAAGCTGAGTCAGTAGCAGTGGTGTGCAAGGAAACACTGATGACTTCACACAGGTGATGGAAAGGTCACTACTGGGTGTATCCTATTTATCTTAAAGTAGTATTACACATACAACAAATAAGCCATTTGAAAACGTTCAGAATCTGCAAGTGAGTGGAAAAATAGGGGTAATGTGTTTTTCTCTTTAAGGTGATGTAAAGTCTAGAGTCAGAGTCAGGCAGGTGTAGCGTCTGACTGCTGTACCTATCATCAACAACACAACAGCCGAACCAAAGAGAATATCAGTGTTGGCTGCTTAAAGTGAAAGTCTGCTTGGTCTAACAAAGATGTGACTTCTTGCTAAAACAGGCTTGCCCAGGCTTTTGAGTAAGTGCAATTCTGAACAACACTGAAACTTCTTTGTTACACTTACCCTTCTTTTAGCTATAATAAATGTTAGGAAACACTGATGACAGGAAACACTGTAAATATTTTCCAGTTGAAGACTGATGTGACTTTTCTCATTTGATCTACATAGTGTTCTTGGGGAAAAAAAAAAAACAAGAAACAAAACTATGGCACTGTTGTCGACTTTTATCTTGGAAGGAACAGTTAAAAAAGTCTGAAAACCACCCATTCCTAGGAAGTGTGGTAGAAGTAATTACTTTGGGAACCCAAAGTGTTCAGAATCACTGAATGCTAAAAATACTAAATACTAAAAAGACATGAAGACAGTCTTTGCTGTAAGCAATTTGATTTTACATAAATGAAGTCATACTTTTCATTATTTAGGAGAGAAAAAACAAGAGAAGACTCAAAGGTGAAACAGGATACTGGACTCTTTGCTAATTTCCAAGACTGAAGAGAATTAAAACAACTTAAAATAATACAGTAGCAGACTGCTGTATTATATTGTTTTGAAGTGAAGAAAGAAAAAGAAAAGGAAAAAGCAAAAGAAAAAGGAAAAAGAGAAAAATAAATTTAAAAAATATTACTCCTAGTCTGATTTCCTGAAGGGCATCTGAATATAAAACTCAGTTAAGAAAGCAGAGATAAAGGAGAGAACTAAAAGACTGGGCATTTCTATAACTTACATTAGTAAGTTTTATGAGTCTCAAAGGAGGAACTGTTTCAAATACCACTAGAGACATGAGGAATCTTGAGTACATTCTTAATCCTTTACTTCAAGATTCTCAGGAGATCATCGAGTTCAACTTTCTCCTCAATGCAGGTCACACCTGGTTGCTAAGGCCTTTAACCAGTGATATCTTAAAATATTTTGAAGGATGGAGACTGCCTAACCTCTCTGAGCACTCTGTTCTTCTACTGGACCTGGTCTCCCCTGGTCCTCAGAGCAGGAATTTTTCTCCTTTCATCCAGTCTGGAATACCTTTATTTCAACTTATGTCCACAGTCTTCTGTCCTCCTACCTGCATCACAGTGAAAGTCCATCTTTTCACAAAGAGCCTTGAGGTACTAGAGGCTGTTGCAAGGGTTGCTCCTGCAAAGCCATCTCCAGGCTGAAACAACTCTGGTCCATTAGCTTCTCCTCAACTGAGCAGGCACTCCAGCCCCTTACCATCTTGGTGGCCCTCCACTGAACTTCCTTCAGTTAATTCATTTATTTCCTCAAAGAAAGAAGGGGCGAGTGGATAAGGAGAGGGCAAAACTGGATGCACCATTTTAGATGTCATCTAACAAGTGCTGAGTAAAAGGAAATAATAATTTCCCTCAGTCCTGCTAATACAGCCCAGGATGCTGTTGGCCCTCTGGGATACACTGCTGGCTCATGCTCTGCTTGCTCTCTACCAAGACTGTTTGATTCTTTGCAGCAGAGCTTTTTGCCAGCCAGTCCTCTAATTCTCTCCCCAATATAGGAATGTTCTCTGGTTGTTCTCCCATGTCACAATTCTCAATTAAATTTTTATTCCCTAGGAATCACAACCCTTTTCTAGCCTGCCCAAGCTAAATTACCAAAGCATTCCATATTTTTCAGATGTATACATAAATTAAATTACCACGATGGACTTGGTTTGAAAATATGGACTTAGCTGCCTCAAACAGTTGCAATTAAAACACCGCTATATCTGTTAATTTAGCCAGAATAAGAAGCCAGCCAATCACTTCCACCAGTACTTCTGGACTCATTTCCTAGAGCCAGCAGAACTCATCTATACCTCCTGCTATCTGTCATTCATCTGACAGTGAATAGCATTTCTGCTTCCATCTACACAAGGAGGGGAGTTAAAAGCTGCCATTACAGCTGGAATTAAGGAGCACTAATAGCTTGCCAGCCATGTTTRGGGCACAAGAATGTAGATCTTACTGAAGGAGACTAAAAGGAATTGGTTGCCCATCTCAGGGAAGTGAAAAGTGAGAGGGAGTTTATTCTACAAATAAATCATGCACTGCAAGCTACATAGAGGGAAAAATTATTTAGACAATAAAACAATTCTGCCATAAGAACAAAGGCATAAATTTGAGGCTGGCAAGTGGAAAGCTTCTAAACATGTCAGGGTTATGTCACTGCAACAAACCTCCTCTATTTGGGCAGCAGAGGCAAAGAACCTAACTGATTTTAAGACATGGAAAGAAATTTATGAAAGGCATTATATGAGTTGGTGATGTCAGCCAAGTTGGTGACTCAAGAGATCTCTTCTAGTCTTATTGTGCTGAACATTTGCATCATGACTATTTTTTTATAAAGTGGCCAGTGAACAATATCAAGTGCATTATTCTAATTACAAATTAAAGAAATATAAATGACAAAAAGTTAACCTCAGTGTGATAAGCAATTAACAGAATTATGCTGTGATTGAAGCTGATGCATAATTAACAACTGCTGCAAACGATGTTATCCATCTAATTTACCCAGATTGGAATAGCATTATTCTTAGGCAGGTTTAGCAAGTTCTGTGGTAATATGCACTTGAATGAAGTGCTCTCTACTAATGTGTTCGAATTCACAAAGCTGTTATTAGAATTGCAAATAAGATATACACCAGCATCATTTCCTCTGCCCATCATTTTCTCTGCTTTGGAACTATCCTTGACAGAAAATCAAATTGTAACAAGTCCAAAAGATGTTTGCACAAATTGAGCAAAAGTAGTGTTATTAAACATGAAAAATGTGCAAAAAATTATCATGATGAACCAAGAGGCAGTGAATTCAAAACATGAGTTGCTGCTGAGTAGAAAGGAACAAGAATTATGGAGCTAACTGGGGGACAGAGGAAAACACAAGGTAGAATTCACTTAACAAGTGGAAAGGGGAAAAATATTTTTTCAAGTGATGTATATTTAAGGCCCAGAACTAAAGAATATCTGATCATTCAAAGTCTAATGAAATCAGTAGAAAAAATCGTCACCTTTCAAGTATAAGGTGATTAAAAAAAGAAAGAAGTAACTAGTGGCTCACAGGTCTTCTGTTCAACTTTTCCCAGAAGGATACTAGAAAATCTAAATTGGAGAAAATAATAAGATAGGACGAGGGAACAATTGCCTGATGAGGAGCACACACACCCTTGGGGTGGACAAAATTGTGATATCATTTAGCAAAAATTTTTGGAGTGTGCATACCTTCCACCAACTTATCACAGCTTCTCTGATTTCATAGGTATTTATATGGCTTTCAGAAGCACGTGATGTTTACAACTGATACATCTCCAAACGGCCATCAATTTCTGACTGGGTGGCATGTTGAAATAGGACAGGCAATGATATAGTCTCCAGCAAGCAAGGAGGTTAGTGAAGCATGCAGCAAAACTTTACTTACATTCAAAAAAGAAAACAACAGAGCACAGATGCTTCAGTTCTCCATACACAGACGAGGAAAGGCTGATTTCCTAGGYTGTGTTTCTGTCCTCATCTCTAGGTAATACCTGCAGCCAATAAGAGTAAAATAAATGCTAAGCTACCTGCAATGCAAACCAATTATGTTCCTAAATAAAACTCTTATTTGGATTATAAAGGTTGAGAATACAGTGCTTTCACTCAAGATATAAAGGCAGTTTTTAAGATTAAAGAAAATGCTTAAGTCATCAGACAACATTGATGCCAGATTTTCTTGCAGAATGAAAAAGCATAGAATTTATACAATGTCTTGAAATACTATCTGGAAGGATTACATATAGGGAATAGAAGACAAAATGGTTTTTAAGACTGCAGTTCTGTTGACATAGAAGCATATGAATAAAAGATCCCCTGCTCTCTGGATGACTAATGTTTAGGTAAACTGGGTAAACTACATAGTAAAACAGGATTTGTAGTAGAAAAGCCTGAAAGAAAAACAATTTTAATTTGACTATGTGGAGAGAGTTTCAAAAAGGATGAAGGCATGAAAGAAACAAAGAGACATTTTGTAGTAACCTTGAGAAATACTTTACAACTCTAGCAGCCTTGCTGACTTTTCTTGGGTGGGGTGAACTGCACTTTTAAATGCTAAGCTTTAGCTAGGCAGGAACTACCTATTGTTTTATATAGATTTATTTCAACGTTGCCTATTAATTCTACACATTCTTATGTATGCATAGTCTATACATTTATGAGCAACTCTTAAATCCAAATAAAATATGCACTGGTCACTCATAAAGTCCTGAAAGACAATTTGTTTTCTGCATCCCAAATATAACTTCATGCTATTAAGATCCAAATAAAAGCATGCCATTTTTAGGTTTTCGTATTTAAAAAATATCCACCTGCTTCAGCTAAGACAGCATTCTTTGCTTTGCCTTTTACATTACTAGAAACCTTATGGCTAATACATTGTATTTTCCCTTGGAAGAAACTGACAACACAGAAAATCACTTTTAAACACCAGGGATTCAAATAACTCTCCTTGTGTAGATACAACAGGACTTTAGTCAAGAACAGAGATTCTTACAGTCTAAACTGTAAGTCTGCTGAGGTACTACATTCTTTATTGATCTTGTAAACTGCAGTGCATGCAAAATAGGAAGCCGTAAAATTATTAGCCCATCAGTACTTTCTGTCCTCAGAAGTGATACTGTTACACCAGCATGCCAGATTGATTCTGGCATTATCAGAAATTAGAGTATTTTATTCAATACTTAAACATATATAAAACTAATTCTTATCTGTGTATTTGCATGCACAGGCCCTGGATCAGAAATATACCATTTGGCTCATGGTGGAGGAAAAAAGCACTACTTGAAATGACACAGCCTCTTCCACTGGGATCCCTATAAAGGCACACAGAAATCATGAGGGGTACTAAAGTGAGGGTGAAGCCTAGAAGCAGATCTATTCTTTAGGTCCCTCTGTGCCTCTGTCCTTACCCTCACTCATCTATGCAAGGTAAATTAGTCTCTCCATCATCATGATGAGGAGAAGTTGGAATCTCTACGGGAAGCACACACTTTTCTATATACACCTTTTAGTTCTACATTTTCAGACCTCCCTTACACACCTAATTCTGTAGTCATTAGTAGGGCAATAAAATGACATAAAATGAGCAAAGAGCAATAAAGCAATCGTATCCCAGCATGTTTATTTAGTGTGGTCCTTAATGACAGAGACCTTCGCACCCACTGATACCTGGAGCTGCTACTAATTCTCCTCTGCCTCAAATCCATGGTTATCATTACTCTCAGACTTATGCCCAATATTTTAAAGTCTGCTTCATGTGAACTCTGCAAAAAAAACCCTCACAGAAAGAAAGATCAGTTTTATGGGGGGCGAAAAAAAAAAAGAAAGCTAGCTTTGAAAATTCAGCCCAAATCTACTTGGATGTGAGTTAGCTACAATGAAAAATTTGCATAGCTGCACCAAGGTTGTGTTAAAACATGTTAATGTGTGCCTTAGCCTTTAAGTGTACTGTCCAAATTAGCTGAAAACATCAAACAGTGTTTGGTGGCTGTTGTTATTAGACTGTAGACATATGCTTCATGGTAAGAAAGGTATTTAAAATCTAACTATATACTTGTGGATCTGATGGCAAATCAGAGTTTTCTCTCCCCAAAATACTTAGCAATCAGTCAAATTAAAGATTAGTGATTAGTTCTACAACCATTTCTATGTCAGTCTAAAATCTGTTGCATTGCTTGTTCTTCTCCTGCTCTCTCTCCATCTTCTCTAGACTTTTCTAAAGAAATTCACTCTTTGAGTTTGGACAGATTGGTTTTACTGCAGATTTCAGCAGTGGTTTGTTTCTCTACTATGAGCTCTGGGTATCTTTCAAACTGGAATGAGATGCACAAATGTGGAAGTCTGGCCATAAAGTATCAACTACTCAGAACATCTAAGTGATGTGACCCAGAAAACACGATATGTTGCATTAATATTGTAAGGTAAACATACAACAGGTTGTGTTTGGACAAGCAAGTGCATACAATATATAGAAAATGTATATAGATTGGCAAAATTCTACAAATAGTGTGCTCTACTTAGAAAAGTTGGTCAAAAACTCCTCAGGTAAAAATTCCCCATTTTCTTTGAATTTTCAAGTGTCCAAACAGTATGCTATCGTGCAAAAACATGGCTTGCGGAGTATGCTATCGTGCAAAAACATGGCTTGCGGAAACAAAAGCACAATAAAATAGCACAGCTATGTGTTGAATTATTTCAGTGAGCTAGGATGCAAAGTAAAGCACTATGATATATCACATAATTTTGCTTAAAAGCAGAGGGAAACAAAACATGGACACAGAGGGGAAAAAAAAAAAAGAAAAAAATAATGGGAGAAAACCAAAACAAAACAGTGCCTCTTTCAGGATGATTGAATCTCGCTTAATCCATATTTTACTCTCTGCTACATAATTTTACACTCTTGACAAAGTGTCAGGCAATTGGAAGAGGGTTGGAAAAACATATGTAGCTTTTTGTCAATTTTATGCCTCCCTAAATTTAGAAGACATTTCTGAATAAAGAAGCTAAAAATAAATCACAAAACAGTGTCAATAATGGGGTCTGAATTATCCAGCAGTAAAAATATGAAAACATTTTTAATACATTTTAATAGAACTTTCATAACATAAATAGTAGCAACAAGATGACTGGCAACAAAAAAGTGATTTATAGCTGACTKACACAGATGACCTTTTAAAAAAAATTACACTGCCTCTATATACTGTGGCTTGTTTACCTACATCTTTAAACTATTCTAAAAACTCATAGTTAAAATGTAGCCAACATGTACTTTAACTAATCTTAATAGCAAAACCTGGCACTGAGGTCTTGGATAAGCAAATATAGTCACATTATTAGTTACAATTTCAGTTTCCAGAATGAAAATCAATACCAATTTATCTGGACACGGCAAATTAACAAAATATATAGAAAAATTAACGTCTACAAGTTTACATTACAATTTTATTTTTAACAAATGTATATATATAGCATGCTTTTGTGTATATAGAGAGCTAGAAAGAGAAGGTTATGCAAATTAGCATATTTAGATTGAGTCCTGTTTCAATGCAATCCCATTATCTTTAAGGAAATGTGCTGATAACTTAGAAGTTGCAACATATGCGTTTTTATAAATATAGCAGGTTTATGTGTGGAATTTCTAAGATAAAAACTTCCAGAATTTTGTAAACATTCACCATATGAATTTTTTAGTCATTACAGTAACATCATCAAAAAAAATCTGACAAGAATGGTAACTCCTAGGCTAAGTAAAAAAATTCATTTATATATACAAACTTTCTGAAAAAGCATCTACAAAACAATGAAAGTGAAAAATTAAAAACACAGGAACAAGCTAGTTCTCAAAATGAAGAAAATGTTAGTTAATCCAAATATGGAAAAAAGATAATTAAAGTTAAAAAAAGGTTTTTTAAAACTTTAGCAGATTAAAAATTTTCTATAGACGCAACACTGAAACCAGGTTCGTATTTACATCCATTTCTTCCAATTATTTGCCTTTTCTCTACCCAATAGCATTTGAGGTCCAGAAGTGAAGTATAGTGCCTTCCACCTGCCCAACCAGCCAACAAGATTAACATTTTTTCTCTTTGGAAACTTGTGACCGTGAGGAGCAGAATGATCGAACAGCTTTTTTACAACCTCTGGACGAGATTAATCCTGTCTCACCTTACAAGTCACTCAAGCCCCTGAAATTTTTCATTTTGCTACCCTTTCATGTCAGTTCTCTTGTTCCTTATCCTTTTCAAACTTATTAAGCTTTTATTTTCCTGAGTTAATGAATACAGACTTTTACCTCTCACTCTGACAAGTTCTTCGCTGAAACCATTGTTCATCAGAAGTATGTAAAAGTAAATGGTATTAATTCTATGAAAAATGTTAGTAGGTGGATGCTTTATCAAGCCACCGTTCTTGATTTTCCAACATATCTACTTTAAGCTAAACAAATATGATCATACAATAAACTCGCAATATTTAACTGAATGTAGTCATAAAGTATACCATTCAGTAACCAAATCCACACATAAAATGTGCAAATTATTACAAAGCAGCACTACATCTCAAACAATAGCTACACATACTATCTCCCAGGCAGTATTAAGGGACAAAGGACACAATCTCTTTTAGTCCCAAAAAAATATGTATCATTCAGGATAGTTCTTTCACACAAGCTGATGAAGAAAGCTGTCTAGAACTTGTAGTAAAAAGTAGAATTAGAAAAGACAAATTTGAACCTAGAAATAAACRTACGTCTCRAAACAGAAGCTCACATGAGTCTGAGGACAATCTTCAGATGATGACTGGATTGCAAGTCTGATAATCAAACGCTAGTCAGACCAAGAAAATAATGTTTTTCATTGTTTTATGCCATAAAAGGGAAATTCTGCAATTGTTTTATGCCATAAAAATATTCATGAATGTGTTTATAGGCTTCCAGTAATTTTAGTGGAAACAGCCTGTTAATTATTTGAAGACATGGTATAGAAAACATCGAGCAAAGCAGTATCTAGTCTCCAGAAAAAAAAAAGAGATGATGAAATGAGATGAGACGAGACGAGATGAGACGAGATGAGATGAGATGAGATGAAACAAACACAAATGAGAACAAACACTGAGATATACCACTGCCAATGTTCTTTTCACAGAGAACGTTCTATCCCCACCAGTTCTAAACACTGAAGGTGATAAACAAAGAGATCATAGGCACCTCACATTCTCAACAAAATATTAGTGGACAAACTGAAATGAGAAGTATCAAGGAAACACAAATCAGCAGAAAGTCAAGTATCCCCACAAAAAGGGGCTGCAGAGATTTTGCAAAAGTATTCAGGCACCTTAAGATGCAAATATACAGTTAGACAACCCTTGGTTCTTGATAATGGCTGGCCTCACCCTGCAGGGAACCAGCATACAGAAAAATATCCTCAACTGAAAGAGTAAAAAAGGGAAAGAAGAAGACGATCACTGGCACTCAGAAGAGGCTGGATAAGAGCGGGTATCTAGTGCAGTGACTTCTCCAAACCAAAGACAATTTCCTCTTACACACACACACACACACACACACGCACACGTAGCAACAGTATTCACTGTACCACTATTCTCAAAAGGAAAGAGAACTAGCACCCACAACTACTTATGATGACTTTGATCACTCTTCCTTTTTGCTGGCAGACAAGATGATCAGTTTACAGACACCACATAAAATAGGTAGAATGTATTTCAATAGACATTTAATAGCAACTTTTGATGCATGAAAATCTGACCCCAGTCCTAAGTGTTCTCCAGAGTAATGTGATCATAAGAGTTTGTATTTGCTAGACACCCTTTCTTTTGTCTTAAGCTCATCAGTTGGCAATTGACTGCAAATGATTAAGGTAATCATAAATGCCACTGGACAACTCTTAGAGCTGAGTTTCAGGAAAAAATGAAATCTCTTTTACAAAACAAAGTACTGGAAAGTAAAAACATCAACTGAATAACCTCGAAAGGCCTTTTTCATAGTAGACATATGCTGAAAAAAGCCTGAGTTTGTTTTCCTGGATTTTTTTTTTCTTCTCCACAGATATGAATTTCCTGGGTATYATATGCAGCTAACAAGCCTACAATAAATGCATCATAAATTCTAATCTAAACTCTTTTAAATTAATTGAAAAAACTTAAATAATTTTAAATATTACCAGCTATTAATTAAAACCATTTTACCCCCAAAACTGGTTTCCATGTATCTAAACTGCATGTGACTTTGCTATCAGTCATATTCTGATATACTAAAACAACACAGCCAGTAACAATTGAGAAAACACATTATACATAGCACTTCCTTCGCCATGAAATTCTAGATGAGTTAATGATAGATAATGGCCTACAATTCATGTGTGACTTGTTTTAGAAAATCTCACTGATACAGCAATTCAAGCGCGCCGCATCAAGGGTGCACTAAGTATAATCAAAGCAGCTTGCAGAAAAATCAGCAGAAATTACAAAACTCTTAATGGAAAAGAAAATGACATGCTTAGAAGTCCCATGAACTCAGTGTTGTTTTTTTAACACATCTGTTTTCCCAGAATTTCCAATGCAGAGTTTGTGCAGAAAAGAACTAAAGTGTCAGTGCTCACTAGTACCCTGTTCCTCACCCAAAGGTATTGAAATAGTTACAAAATCTTGTCCAGCATCCCTGTGATGGCTGCCATCTTGACTGACACTAAGACGAGTTGTTAAGGGTATCTTTGCAAGCTCTCTTTCAACTTTTTAAGTGGGTTACCAAGTCCACATCCAATACCTAAGATGTGAATACACATTAGATGTACCCTGTGGCAGTAGGTCTGCAGTAATGACAAACTTGGCAACCTCACGAATCAATTCCTTTCAGTAAGTCCTGATGGATATATTGAACAACAGAAGTCCCAGAAATATCTATCCGGACAAGTCTATGTGTGACTTGGTTAGCAATTTCCTTTCAGTACAAAAGCTAACCTTAAATCTAATCCTAGCCCTGCCCTTTGTTTTCTATTAAACAATCATTAATCCAGGAAAAATCTTCCATCTTAACCCATGATAGCTTTGTTTCTTTAAGTGCTTTTTTGAGGAAATTTGCCAAAGGCTTCTTGGAACATTAACTATACTGTGACAATGTCTAAAATCACAACCAGAAAGCACTGAAAGTTCCTGAGCCTGACATACCCCAGCTTTGCTACATATTGCATTGGGATGAGATCTGGAAGGGCACCAGCACCCCTGCTTCCCTCTCATTAACCCTGTTGGCAGGAGAAGAGCTACGGTATTTGCTTGCTCTCCCAAGGCAAGACAATCAGAGAGCAGGACACAGGGAGCACACACCAGGAGGACATTCACTGAGGCACACCTATGTCAATAACATATCTCTATGTTTGTACCTAGTGATTCTTATGCAGAATGCACTCTTGCTGCAAAAATTCTTTTTATTAGACTTTTTTTTCATTGAGCTCAGATTGTAGTTCCACAGATATCATCTGCAACCCTTTTTAGAAAATAAATAAAAAATCATTTTTAAAAACGGCATAGTATTTACCATTTTCCATGGTCCTTTGAGAACAGGGTGACAAACACAGACTAGTGAGACAGATTAGTAAATACGAACTATAACAAGATAATTGAAATAATAATACTTTCAGAAACCTTCCTACTTGTGAACAGCATGAAAGTAATGCCAGCTTTACCACTACTATGTGCAAGAACCTAACGGGGAGAAGTGTAACAGTTGAGACAAAAACCATTTAAAGTAGAGCAAGAAGAATCCTGGCTCGCCATCTCCCGCTGCCCTGCAGACGGCTGCCGTGCCAGCACATGAAACCACATCTCTGCTGGTCACCCCAAATGACTCCCAGCCACCTTGGGCTCTCAATGGCAGCTCGCTTGCTGCAACCACTGCCAAACAGACCAGTGATAATAGACTCATCTAAAATCAAGAAATCTGCTCTGTGATCAAACAGCCATGGAAGCTCACAAACAACAGATCCCGGAGCACATTCAATAAAAATGTAGCTGATCATTTAAAAATGTCAGCATTCATTTGCTGTGGAAGGTCCATTTTTATATAACGTATATTATTTCATTTTGGTGTTTTGGTGTGGTTTGGGAAATACTAAAGCAAAGTGAAGTAAAAATACAAATGCAAAAGCCCAAACAGATCCTAGAGAACTTGAAACACCTTTTCTTATTAAAAATACAAGTAAAAATTCAGGTGGCACATAATCAGGAAGAAAAGACATCAGAATAAGATTTATCTTAAGAGATCTGTCAAATCTAGAATATTTCTGCAATAAAATATAGCCTGAAGCATAAACTTTACCATTATTTAGTTTTCTCAACAATCTTCATTCATGTTGTAGAATGTGAATTTGTACAAATACAAATTTGTGTAACTGTGTAGATGCAGAGATCCTTTGTGTAATCACATTACCTGAGTATATGCTTTTTATTAATAAACAGCAGATATAACAATTATCTAAACCAAAATTACTGGTTTTACTTGATATTACCTGCCAATTCTCTTCAAGAAAAATTCATAGGAACAAGATAAATGTTTTGCCCTTCTCCTACTGTTTCAGTGTAAATCTAAAGATTCAAGGCTGTTTAGAATCAGTTTTTATAAATTGTATGGAGTTTGAAATAGCGTAGTTAATTCACACACAGAAAGATGGACCCTCTCCAGAAATGTTATCTTTGGAAGCAATGACTATTTCTCAATAGGAAAAGTGTAGTTTAACTAGATAAAGAGACTAAACCACTTCAAAATACCTTATTAGCAACAGCTCCCCTACGAAAGGTGTGCATCAAAATCTAACACCAACACACCATTTTTTGCAAGACCAGACATCATTTTCACCAGAAGAAAATGATCTGTAAGAGTGTGTGTAACAGTGCCCTCTGGTGAAAATGTGTCTGAGAATATGCTTGCCTTGTAAGGGTAAAGAAATTTTAGAGGCATGGCTAATAAGCAATTCAGATTTTGCAAACTGAATTATGGTATCACTTTTCAAAACCAGCAATGAAGAAGCTAAGTGTTTTAAGATTATAAAGATTATACTTTATGCTCATTTTAAATGAAAAACATTTATGCTTATTTTTTAAAACACAAACTTGTATGACGAAGGAGACAGTAGCCTTGACTAGGTGAAGATTTATGAGTGTTATAGGAAGCATAGCTACTTTTATGGCTGAGAATGTAATACATCCTAAGCAAACATTGATAAGTCCTCTATTCTTCTGAGAAGTATCCACCCACCAAGTGTCCTGACATTGGAAAGCCCCACAGTTTTGATAAGAATAAAGACCAGCTAACTGTAGAAAACAACTTAATTTCTTAATTTAGTTGAACACATTCATCAAGTATTTTGTGGGCAAGGGCTCCATCTTCCTCCATTATTGAACAATGACCACCACATTTTCAACCCTACTTAAATGTGACAATCCTGCTGAAATACGTAATATATCACGTATGTATTCACCCCATACAATACATGTATATACATGCATATACACATATGTATACATATATATAGAAAAATAAGTTAAAATATTGGAGAGGCTTGTAATTGAACCAAGGACATTCTACTTTCAAAAGGTTTAACTGTCACACACAACAGAAGGTGCTTCAGAAAAAAATAGTTGATACAAAGATGTGGTGGTGGTCAATGCCTGAAAATAGCATTCTGGTCTAGCTTATTACCTGCTATCTCTGATGAAACCAAGAGTAGCTTTACTGTGACTGTCATGGTCCTTCACCAGTATCTCCCAATGATCCCGTCTGCTGTCTTTGAAGTTATCATGGCAATTTTTTTCAGCCTCCTTGGTGCAACCTGAACTGCAGCAGTGTTTTTCTAAGGGCGGAAAGACTTAGGGAAGGAACTTGAGCTGTTTGTAACTATGGTGTTTATACTGCATAAGAATGAGAACATGAACTTAATGAAAGTACTATCCTAGTCAAGTTCTCCATCTCTTAGGAYAATCATTCTTCTCACTCATATCTAGTATGTCTCATCATCCTCTTGCTCTAACTGTGGTGACTAATTAACTTCATGGTTTTTAAGGAAGGAACTTGGCAGTCACAGTTAGTTGTTTAACAAATAACCAGATGTCCCCAGAGGACTCAAAGGAGTCACTCACAGCCAAGTTCCATTGGGTCAGGTATAAACATCAAACAAAAACCCACCTCAGCAGGTGGCAGCAAGAAGTGTGGGGGAACAGGATTGGTAAAATTTTATCAGCAAATAAAAAATTTGATTTTACAGTATTTTTCAATGTTTTGTCTATTTATATTAGAGACATCAGATATTGTAGGTCTCAATTATATTGTATTGTTTGTCAAGTGTATGCATTACCATCCTCTTACATATTTATTTAACACCTCCTAACATCCAGCTGCCAGCTTTCCCATAACAGAGACAGTAGCACTTTCAAAAGGTTTCAAAAAGTCAAAATTTCTTCCTTCTTTGCAAATTGTCACCCTGGCAAAAAAGGGATCGCGTAAACTGTTTTTCAAAATCTAACATGGCTTTGCCAGAAAATTCCACTTGTGGAAAATGAGGCCGATTTATTTTGGCAAATAAAGAAGGGACAGGCCTGTGTAAGTCAGGTCTACAGTAGAAATATTAACTTTCCTGATCACACTTTAGCAAGTGTGCAAGATCCTAGAGCAAAGGCTACCTTTTTGCTATGGTAGCAAATGGCATTCGGCCTTGTGAGGCCAACAAGCATCATGGTAATATACAAAAAACCCAGCAATGGTGCAGATCAGTTTGAGGTCTTCTCTGAACTTCATATATAGGGCAAGTTAGAAGTTGGGAAATTAAATTACTGGCTTTTAAACTTTCCCATCATGTATTTTTGTATAGCTCTATAGATACTTCTAAATTAAGGCAACTGACAGCAGAAAACTATCCAGCAGCAAAACAGAAGTGTGAAACTATAGTGTCAATTGTCACCATTTSCTTATGCAGGAGAAGTAAGAGCTTGGTGCAGTCACATTACGCTAAGCATTCCTCACTGGTGAAGTAATTGGTGGCTGAAAGAGCTTCAATGAGAATGTGGCTATTTCGTGCCAGACTGATAATTTTGGTAGAGTGAAAAATAATTATCCAGAGTAGCTGCAAGCAATACTGCATCAGAATGTAGTGGAAGTAGCAGAAATTGAAAAGCAAACAAACAAATATGAAAATCCACATTTCTGCAGAAAACCTCAGCAAATTGGCAAAACCTGAACAATATGTTACAGCCCTTGCAGGTTCAAAGTCAATGAGATTTGACTACAATGGATTTTTTTCTTTTCAGGTACTAAAATCAAGAACATAAAAAAGTCGGAAACAATGTCCTGCTTGGGAGTTTAGCCCCAGCTTGTTCCTTTCACTACAAAGCTCTACATTCCCTAGGGTGCACCAAACTCCGGTGTGTGCCATCCTGGCTAGTGCAGGCTGCTTTCTCTGAGAGCCTTTGCAAAACAGTGAAAGGAAGATTTACTGAAATTAACTCCTTATTAATCAAAAGCAAAATAATTGTCTCTCTTCCAGCCACATGAGAGAGGAGGGAGTAGTTGTTTGGAAACTGGAGAGCTCTGTTAGCACTCCTGGCTTTTTTAACTCAAACCAGCACATCTCTGTCAGTTCTGCAGCATGATTTCATTGAGTCGACTTTATTATTCTGTTCACAAAGGCGTATTTCACATGCCCTAGATCAGTTACAACTTGTCCCAGTGACTCTAAAGGAAGTAAAATTAATATACTATTATTTTAGCTTTAAAACCAAACCAAAACAAAACAAACCTGGCAGAATGCACAGATTTTCCTGTGTATTTCAAAATCTTAAGGTGCTCTGACACCAGCATTGCATAGTAAATAAAATAAAAAGAAACCCACTCTAATCAACTCTATTTATTAGTCCTTTAGATGCATTACATTGACAAAAGATGGACTCTGGTTTGCTTTCTTTGGGATCACACATATAGTCGAACATGAAGTTACAAGAAAAAGCAAGATGAATTTTTTTGCTTGTTCCTGTCAAGTTTTAGTAGTGTCTAGGTTTTCCATCTCAGCTGCTCTTGTTCAAAGTCAATCTAGTTCAGGAAAAAAATCCCCACCTCATTTCCCTGAGAACCTAGTTATTTTTATCTACCTCAACAACCAAGCTACTCTACCTTGTCATTTCAATTTTCACATATTTTCTTTTTGTGTATTCGTTCTATGATTCAGTGAAATCTCATCTCTTCAGCCCACTGCCATAAACTACTGTCTGGAACAAAGCTCTCTCTCAAATTCAATCTCAAACAAAATGAAAAAGAAAAAAATCACAAATGAGAAAGTGGACCACAACCAATCCTATGGGCCCATTCTCACAAGGTCTGTGAGTTATTTTGCTTCATCAAGTAAACCCGAACTACAGGAAGGTGCTATCACTTCTCTCGTTGCCAAATGAGAAAGTGTTAATAAAAACAAGACCTCCTTTCAGGCACATTGGAGTGTCAATGTTAATCGCTGATTTGGCTGAAATACACTTCTTGATCTTAAGTGATTTCCAGATGAAATACAAACAGATGAAATTTTATCGTTCAAATAAATGGGGACTCAGACTGTCACACATCTAGTAGAATTACTGTTGCTAAACTATGATTACTGTAAATAGTAATTATTTGCTGTAATAGTAACACCTAGAAATCCTTTGTGCTCATCTGAGTTTTCTCTCAGTCATTTAACAGCTCGAGTGATCAGGAAGGCAAGAAAAACCTTTACATTTACGTCGTCTAYACCTTAGCACAAAGGACTGCACTGCAGACAATCTCACAGTCGAAAGAACTTTTAGAGAGGAATGAATTTATTTTTGTTTCAAAATTTAGGACATTTATTGCATTTTTTATATGGCCTATTAAAAGCTTTTTAATTTCTGTCTCCAATTCTATGCAGTTTTTTTCTTCTGTTGATATGACCTTAATAGCTTTGTATAGAGTACAGTATAGCAGCTTCCCCAAGTCAACTGTAATACCTGTAACTCGTAGGACTGGATTACAAAGCTTTTCTTTCAAACATATATCTGGAAAACACCAAAAACAAAGCACTTACGCAGCAGGCATTTACACATGCTGGAATTAAGCCAATGTACGTGAACCTGTGAGTCAAAAGGACTCAGCAAAGAATCAATTAAGGTTCTCTACTGCAGAAAATACTTTGTCATATAATGGTGGCTGTMAGTAATTTTTGTAGGAAAGAACAAGTAATTGTCTGTATCCATACTGTTCCATTGATGAGGTACAAGCCAGGCAAGGCCATCAAACTGCTTCAGTGGAATAACATGCAAAGGGAGTTAGCACTGAATTAAAAAATTAGTTTCACACAATGAAAATACGTTTAATGAAAATTATGGAATTCATTTTACCTTCTATCACAGTGATTTTTAAATTGGTGTAACTTAGTTAACTTTAGTTTGGTCAACAGAGAGATCTACAACGAAGTGTCCAGAACCGATGTGAATATTTGCACATGCCCCACGACAGCAGTGACATACTAATAACAGCATATTGATGCTGATGTTCTACCATCTCTGTGACTATTAAAATAGTTTCATTTTGTTGAAAAGTTCTATTTAGAATTCTTTATTCAGCTGCAAATAGGAAGTTTTATTAATCAAGCTATTTTTCACTTCAGCTTGAGCTTTTCAAAAGTTCGGCTGCAGTGAAAAATTGCCAGCATTTCTCAGTGCCTTTTCAGGGTAGTGCCTCTTTCTTATCAGGTTTGCTCCAATGTGATTCCATAAGAGTACATATGGTATAGAATGAGACATTAAAGAACTTGACAAGCTGCAGTATATTAAAAATAAGCCTCTAACATGCTTATGTATATACACCCTGTAACACATACACATTAATTCCTCAACTGTCCCACTGTCTTTGTAACATAAATCTATTGCTACTACTTTATCTGGAAAATGCTCATTTTTCTTGTCTCAATATTTTGTTTTTGTCTAATCAGAGAATCTTTCCCTTGTGGACTCCTGCAACCCGCAAGGCTCAGTTCCGAGCCCTCCGTCTTCTCTCCCAGGTCATCACCTTACTACTACCTAAGCACTGAACCTGAGGTCATCACCTATAATCTTACCACCACACCAGCTCCAGTGATACTTATTTTCAGACACTTTTAACACCTACTAACATACCTCCTTCTTCTTTGCTCCTGCGTTTCAAGTTCAGTTCTATGCTTCCTCTTGGCTTACAACACTAAAGCCTGAGATGTGCCCAAAGCAAGCACCTCTTTCATTTACCCCTTCTCTCTGCTTCTTCTCAATTGTTTCCACATTTTATAATTTCAGCATCAATCTGGTTTTTCTCCTCCTATATCTCATCTGCTTGCAAACTGCGTGCTGATTCCCAAAACATATATAAATACGTATTTAAATATGTATATAAAAATTTTCTTGCCACACAACCAGAGTGTGTGGCAAGAAACTTGTGAAAAAGYTTCACAAGTTTGTGAAACAAGTTTTCACAACTTGTGAAAAAGTTCTTTTTCCTCAAGAACTTTGTGAACAAGAGGTCACTCAGAATCCCAGACCCAGCAATGGAAATTTTTGCAGATCTTGTCCCTTTTCAAAGATAGTTCCACCCAGAAGTCCGACTGTGTTCAGTAGTTGCCGTGACTGATGTCTGAACCGTGATCTTCCTGGCCGTAGCAACTCCAGGTGCTGGAGGCCAGTCACTTCATTTCATTCCTTACAAACACCCTATACACATCTTCACAAAATTCCTCATCTTGATTTTCACCTGGTTTTAGTTCAGTTACATCTCCTTCTGCCCTAAAGCCAAGCTCTCCAGTCCTAGAGATGTACAGACTGTAATCCATGCCCTAACATACAGAATGATGTTCCTGCTCCTCACCCAAAAGTAAGTTACAATAATAAGAATAAATTTCCTCCAAGAATTCCTCCCTCTCTCTCCAAAGAATTTGCTTATAAGAAGTCTACAGTACTGCAATAAGAACATGGTATGCCACATCTTTTCATGTTGTGACTCTCCACCAACAAGCTACATTTAATACCCTGGCAGCTGCTCTTCTTGCATCCTTAGCAAAAGCTTGTGGGCTACTTGAAAGACAAAGAGAATAAAAAGAAAAAAAAAGCCAAACTAACTCCCAAATACATGCACAAAACATACACAATCAGTCCTTGTACAGAAAAAAAATACCTCCACACACTATTCCTACTTATTAATACTCATGTCTATAAATAACTTGCACACACTTCACTCGGCTACAGCAAGGCAATTCTGATGGAACTGCACAGCTATACTAAAAATGGGAGAAAATATATACAGTGGGAAATGTCAAACTTTAACTTCATAGAGGTTAAAATCCCTACAAATTTTGCTTAAATAAAAATGTACATGGTTTTTCTTCAGTGACATACGTCACTAATTAATTAATTTGACATAGGTAGCAATACAGACAGAATAGGCATCAAGGCTCAATCAACACGCATCTATAAGCATGAAGAAATTGCTTAGGGAATTCAAAATGCGTGGGATTCTTTCCTTCATTACAACCAACAACGCTTCTTAACGTAGCTACTAACCCTTAATGTTTTATTTAAGAAACAGTCTACAGTAAGGTTCTTACATGTGTGACATCATTCCAAAGTGTTACAAGTGAATTTCCTAGAAACTGAAAAAGGTGTCAGTCAAGACCCAGATTACATGATCATTTATTCCAATTTTATTTTAAATAATGATCTAATGATCTTTTTAAAAAAAAAACCACACGCCACCAAAAAAATCCCCACAAACTATTGAAATATTTATTACTTTTGCCTTTATTGTGGTGGAGACTATTCTTAAAAGATAAAATTTAAATATGCAAAGAGTTTGCTTAATTCATAATTCCTCAATACTGACTGTGTGTTGGAAATAAATATAACACAAATATAAATATAAATATATAAAGTATGTCTACTTTATAAAAAGTAATAATTGTTTAATAAAACTGTTAAATGCTTTGCATGTTTTTCTTACAACTACGTCTACTACAGCTGCATCTCCTTTGGTGTTACGGCACATTTTACCACTTGATAAAGTAGGTGTCACCGTACTTATAAACAAAGCAAATCTTATTTTTTCATACATTCATTACATATGAGATTTAAATAATGCCTATCTTTTTTTTTTTCCTGTAGGTCATCATCAACCCCACTCCATGTCTTTAATTTGGAATAATTCCCATGGGGATACTACAAGGCATTTCAAAGAATTGGTATCATTAAAGGTTGCCAACTATGCATAAAAGCAACTGACTCTTTGCTGCACCATAATCTTCTCAAGGAACTTCAAACACACTCACTCGAAGTTTTGTACAAAGTCAACAATATTCTTCTGTATCGTATGGTGTCTTTCCTTTCAGGAACTTAATACCTTTTGCTTTAAATGTCAACTGTGCTCAAACACAGGGCCTGTCTTTAAAACAATTTCTGTGTTTATTCACATTGACCATCCACTTTCCAATGGGTGATTGCACAGAATCTTTAGGAATGCATTTAATCTGGTACATTTAGTTTCCATGAAAGCAATGTAGTAGATGAAAGAAAGAAAAAAGGTAGCAGTGGCATAATACTACCTACAGCACACTGTGTATTATCATTAAGTGTCTGATAGAGCACAGTTTGAGAAACATTGCTCTGTTCAACTATAAACACAGGTATTTATAGACTAGCAGATATATTTAGTGTCATAAACATCCCCCTTGSTTGGAAAAATTAAATTACATACACTGTTTAATATTAGGTGGCTGGTTTGTTTTCTTTTTCTTTTATTCTTTCTTAAATTACAAGGCTAATGAGGCATACAAAATGATTCTAAATGAATTTAAGAAAGGATGTAAGACTTGCTTTATGGGAAGGTTATTGATTTTCAACAGCAATCCTACTATGTCACATAGTAATAAGAGCATTACATGTTTTGTATCAGGGCAAGAAGGCAAGCAACTTGCAGACTTGCATGATTCACAGATACAGAAAATATATACATCTCCAAAAGCTGTATCTAAAATTGTAGAGATATACTCTAAGTAGCTCCTAGCACTTCCAGCTCAAAGATATCCTTGTACATATACCAGCTGCTCTTACAGTTCTATTATAACTGACTCTAGAGTCAGGGTCACCACAAAAAGCCAACACTGGATCCAAACAAAAATGACGTAGAAGTCTGAATTCAGTGATATTAGGATCAGGACACAGAGAAAGAAGGAAAGATGAGGATGTTTGCGTTCTTTGGCACACCCATTCCAAACTGCAAATGGGAAAGCACAGCAGCTGAAATAAAGCGATTCCCGCAAACAGGAGCCACTAGCAAGCCACAGATTTTTCTTCATATCTGAAAAAATGTATCTTGACTTATCAACGATTACAGGACATGTTGAATTCTTTACCTAGATAAGAGCAATGGTGTATCTTTGATTTTCCAGGATTAAAAGCTGCTCTTGTGGCAGGCAGATGTAGCCTTTGCGGAGAAGTGCACCACACAATCCATTTTCCAGATTTCTAAACCATGTTCCTCAAAGTTTTTGCTTCCAGTTGTACTGGTCTGAAGTACAGCAGAGCTCTTAAATTGAAAAATATAAATGTATTACTTTGCCCCCCTAAAATTACCAGAAAAGGCAGGAAAATAAGCTGTTTTCATAGGAGCTTCAAAGAGCATGCTACCTTTCTATGTTCGATAAGCAGTTAAGTTCTAAACAGCAGCTTCTCTACAACTATTTAACTATGTTACTTTGTCCAGCTTATAAAATACTTATGCACCAAGAGAGTTTTTTCTTCATGACCATCACTATACGGCTGAGGTTTAACAAGCATTTTGCTTGAACTGCTCACAATGCCACTTTTTGTCCTCCTAGAGAAAGCAAGAGCTCAAATTCAAAGCTGCAAGATGTATAAGACCACTGACCATAAAGCGTTAAAAAGTTTTCTGCAATATCACAGATATTTTCTTCAGGATATTCAAACCTGTGTTCATTTTCTACCTGCCAMGGTTTTTGCAATTCATACATGTATCTTAATTTCAGAATAGTCCTTTACGCTCTCTGGTACAACAGAATCCTGGGAATTATCATTGAGAATGTCTTTCATTTTCTATGCTCTTTCAGCTTCAAATTCATCTTGGGAAATAAATTACTTGACCTACTAGATTAAAATAAGATAAAAACTCCACRATTAAGTTCTGCACTAACAAAATTAATGGTAAAATTTCAGTTAAAATTTGAATTTCTTTCTCATCCAGAGCATGCAATCTGCTTAACATTTCCTTGCCCTTGAGATGTAAGCCTATTAATTGAAAGTTTCCAAGTTTTGCTCCATTATTAAAAAGACCTTAATAGACTTGATATTGGAAAGATTACATTACTGGAGTTTCTTGTTCTTCTATTTACCTCTAATCAGCAAGATGTTAAACATCTTAAATGAGTTGCCCTCCGTAAATTTTTGAGCAGGCAAAAGCACCTTCCAATTTATATCTACCAGTCAGCCTACCCTTTTTGGCAAGAAAAGAAATTACTGATTTTGTTGACTGGCTCTTCTTTTCAACGAGGCCAGCACAGGCAGGCACGCATGCAGACCTAAGCCGCGAAAGTTCAACATCCACTTGATCAATACGCGTGTCCCTATATTTGGCCATTTAAGGAACTATCTCAACGGGGGCCAAGCACATGGATTAATGCTGGCATCTTTGTTATGGACATGATCCCCTTTAGGACAGGGGTGAGCTTAAGTGGAGAAGCAAGCAGTGCTAATGCCTTACACTGCCTTGGTTGTTTCGGCCAAGTCTGAAAATGGAAGCAAAATGCATAAGCCGGCACCAGGGAACTCGTACGGCGGCTTCTCAGCTCTTACTTACGTGCAAACAAAGGCATCTGAATGAAACCCGACAAATCTGGCTAAGATGGACCTTAAATTAACACAAAAGCTCAAATCAGACTTGTGTTCCCTGAAGTACAGAATGCACCTACATTTTTAAATGTAGTATGGATGGTAAATGCCTGGGCGCAGGGGCTTTGGTTCATGCTAAGGTTTTACTCTGAATGCTAAATAACAGTAGTTAAGGAGATACAGGCCCTGTAAAGTACTTTTTATTTGAGATAAGTTCTTTTCATCTTTACTCACTTTAAACTAAAAAAGCCATAACTAACAAAGGAACAAACCCCATTCACAGCGCTAGCCTAATACACATGCAATTCCCTTGACGAATTTTGCATTTTTTCAACCAAAACTTCTTTCTGCTAGTCCTGAGGCTAGCTTTTGCTAGCCTTTTGCTAGACTTTTTGCTCTTTTGGGGAACTTCCAGAGGAAACTCCCTTTTATTTTATTTTTATTTTTGCAGATAGATTTTGTCTTCTATATAATGATCTACTTTTCCATGCAAGCTTGGGTGTCAGCACCAAACACAAAGGGACTAGYTTGTATCTCGGCAACTTATCTAGAAGATTCTGAAATTGGGCATTACAAGATAAATCTCATATCAAAACTGAGTGCCTTAAACTGCATTTTTTCCCCTCTTACTATCACAGCCAAAGTTATTCATATTACTATGATCAAATGTAAAGTTCTGCCTTAAACTTATGTCTGGCTAAGTTCTGGCAATTCAAAACTGAAGTAAATTAAAAAGTATTGTCCCTAAGTCTCCCTAAACCCCTAGCTACAATTGCATGTTCAATATTAATATAGTTACTGAAGCTCAGATAGGTAGATAAAAAGACAAAAAAAGGAAAGTTAAAAGCAATAATATAGGGTAAGACACTCTAAACCATGAACAGAGACAAGAGGCTTGGAAGACATTACAGCCTCTTTAAAAATGTAAATCTATTGGAAATGCTTTGGATTTGGACATTGAAGTCAGAAATATCACTGTTCTCCCAAAAGGCAAGAAATATTACGTAAGGATAATACATACCTATTATGTAAATCGTGTCTAACTCCAAAATCAGAAGTAGCAGTAAAAGCACTGCATTGCTTTCTCCTTTGCAAGTAAAAAGCCTAATTCTATTTTTGTGAGGACAAAAGAAGAAATATGAATTGAAGTGTAACTGCCCAGAAACCATATGAAACTCCCCATGAAGCCAATGCATGGCATTTCTATCCCACCTAATAAGRTCACTGCTGGACTGCTACCAAACAGTCCAGCAGAAAAGACTGTTTTCAACTTGGTTAGCAGTTGGGAGTAGACAGTAGTAAGGCAGGTGAAGTACTTAGCAATTTGATGTACAAAATCCTATCCATTTCCGAAATCATAATTTTTCCCTTGTAACTACAACAGCAGGTACAAGCTAACACCTGACTACACCTGTTAGGGGCCAAGAAAGGACAGGATTGTGTATTAATGTGCAATCACAGCATGGTCACCCATCTCACTTCTTGGAGTAGTGTCTAGACCTTTACTGAGACAATTTTGTCAGCTAATGTAATGTCAGTCTGACATTTCCTTGCAAAAGGAATAAATATTATTATCCTGAAGGGCAAAAGACACTTTGGGGTGTGATTCTGAAACACATGGTATCAATAAGAATCATCTTTCTCATCACAGTCACCAATTTAGAAAGAAACAAACAAACAAGCAAACCAACTGTAGCTGCAGGAGGTGCAAAAAGCACCTCAGATATATGACACAATCGGGCCATTGTAATGAGAAATCTTCAAGCATCTGGGCCAGCTCTGAGAGTATGAACTGGCCCCACTCAGTGTTGCTGCATGTCAGCAGTTAGCGAAAATATGTTTTATTTAACAAAGAAAAAGGGAAGTTCAATCACCATAACTTTCTGCCAGGGAGGCCTATTTTGGTTAGCAAGTAGCCGGTGACATTCCTACTGTCTCGCACAAGTCCAACCAGGGTTGGTGTAGCCTAGCAACCCCAGACAAAAATTACTCTCAAAAAGAGGATTCTCACTGCAACRTTCTCGCAGATGCACCATCAATTGCAAGCTGAGTCGTATTTGTCATTTCGTGGAGGCTCTGTTCCCCTCTCACACCCGAGCTGAATTCCTTTATTTGGGTAAGAATAGATACACATCAAGAAATCCTTTTCCTTCAGAGAGCTAAATACAAACAAAAAACCCAGAAGTCTACAGGCAAACTACATCCTAGAAATAGACAGTGGAAACAGCGCTGCTTGTATAGATCTATTGCAGTTGGATTCCCAGATAAACAGGAGGCAAGGAAAATTCTCACAGCACCTTGTATACTGCTGACTGTAATGTATGTCCTTGTTGCCTGGATACCTCTAGTGAATTACCAAGCAAGGGTGCGAGTTTTTTTCTTGATCAGTATTAAATAAAAAAAATCCCAACCTCCTGCTCTATAAGAGGCAGAAGATGCACATGGAAGCTTCCCTCGCCTGTGCCAGCCGAGTGCCAGAAAGAGACAAATCGAGCCCCGAGAATTTTAAATCTTGTGGGTTGCCATGCCATGTTATGAACTAGACCTCATACAATTCATCACCCAAGTTGCAGAAAAATAGTTCAAGAACTCAAAATAATGAATTCTGTCATTTCCAATAGAAGTGTGAAGGGAGAATTATGAATGAACCTTTTAAAAACACGTATGTGGAGGGAGATTGCCCTTCTACAAAATGAAAGCAGCAGGCTTCTATTTAAATGGCCCAATCCTGAAAGCGAGACCTTTCGTTTTCAATTAACTTAAATTGACAATTGAGAAAGGTTTGAAATGTTGTTGGAGCCTTTCAGTTTGATAGATCTCAGTTCTGACATTACACACACCACTCTGACCTGATTTTTAGGGTGTGCTGTTTTAAAATCGAGAATTTGAAATGAAAAATATTTGATTCAATCAAAGCTGTTGCGAGACATTCAAACATCTTAATCTGTTAGAAATGCATTTTCCCTATTTTCTCATCATGATATGCATCATTCATTAAGATACATTAAAATGTAAGAGSCATGCCCTCCCTCAACCTTACATTCTTTTAAGTTGCTGCAATACTTTCATCGAGAAATTAAATTTTATTACAGAATATATTACCATGTATAAGAGGTAACTATTTACCTGTTGTAAATGGTAAATAGTTACAACAGAGAAATAAAACCTTTCTTTATATTCTAAAGCAGTCTACGTTACCAATCTACCTTACCAGAATAACGCAGTTACCTAATATGACATACCTTCTATCTACCTGACACAACATGGGCAAATCAAGCCGATTTTTAGGCTTAATATTAATTCTCAAACACAGAAATGGAAGACTTTTTAAGAGCTAAACAACTTCATTAAATAAAAAAAAAAMCCAACAAATAAATCAGAGAATATTTCAAAGCTCACAAGCAAGAGATGGGTGTTTGAAACCACTGAGAAGTGAGGCAGAGAGACTCCTGCATTGAAATAAGTCCATTTATCAATTAATACATGGAGWCTATTGACCTGCTATTTGACAGATGTAAAAGCACAACTTGCTCAGCTCAGAACACCCTTATACCAATGATGCAGTCTTAAATCRGACATGAATTATTGTTTTTTATAATAGACTCAATTCCCAAAGAAACTGAAAACAAACAAAAAGTTGATGGTTTTTTCTATCACATGGGTTACCATATTACTGGGTTTGAATTTTTTTCAGGAAGTCTCTTTTAATTAATGACCTGCCAAGAAGAGATAAATTGTTTAAACTAATGTTTTCTTTCTCATAGCCAGTGGAAATTGATGTACATGATGCAGATGTGCAGATAACACTGACGACATGCTAGACTCCATTTTTTCACCACAGGCTCAACAGACAGGCAACCTCTTGTAGTATCGAGTCCATATGCCCGTAACATAATGTCTGCCACAAAGTCTGCAACTGAAGCCACGTCCAGTGCAAGGATTGAGTTCTGTTCTTGCACTACTGTAGGTTTTGGGAAACTCAGCAGAATCAAACAGAATTGGATTCAGAGATTCAAACTTGGCCAAGCAATACTAGGCCATATCTTGAGGAAAGGAAGCAGCAAAGATGTGTTTATACTAGGACACTTCTGTTAGGGAATTGGCCTGGCGATAATTTAATTATGTGCACAAATTAGAAGTAAACACCACTTGGCCACCCAAGGAACTGGCCACTATAGCTGGGCCACAGGAAACCCGTTTTCCTCATTGTACCTCATGTATCTCTCCATGGTAGGAGGCAGGAGAGAGGGCAGTGGTAGCTCCATGCCACCTGAAGCTTTTCCAACACGCTGCCTAAGATTACTGATAATAGCCATCTTGGAAATGCAAACTGGACCTCTGCATTGCTCTAGTTTTACACTACTGCTACTAAGTACTAAAATTTTTGGAAGAGATAGTCCACTTGTTATATGAGATAAGTTGCAGAGAAAGTTTTGCTTTGTGTTAAGGAAACACAAAGTTTGTATTCTGGGAAGTGAGTCCAAATGTGAGTTGCTAAAATCAAAGGTAACACCATGAACAAGATAACAGCATCCTGATCCTGCCTTACACCTATTTGTTTGGGGTTTTTTTAATACATGTATTAAGTGAGACTTAGGCAGCCTGGTATCCTTCAGTAGGAGAGAGGGGGACAGGACACAGAGTACTTGACAATGGAAATAGCACCTTCAAAATTCTTTCTTCATCTGAATACTTCAGAGGCTGAAAGATACTGAGAAGTGTGAACTGAAGCCACTAAGCATTTTGTCCCTTTTCCCCTCAGCATACGACTATAAAAAGGAGGAAAACAATGAAATTACAAAAGTGTCACTCATCATATTTGAAAACTACCTGCATATATATAAATGTTTAATATGCCTCCTATATRAGACGTAAGAACTTCTTAAGAAATATGGGAAATGACATAGCACTTTATAGTTTTCTTCAGCACACAACCCCTGGGCTGCTAAGGATTTGAAAGCTGTGTAGCAGTAATTCTTATTCACTAACTCAATTTTAATGAACTCAGCACCAATTAACAGAGATGCTACTTTAAATGACTCCGCTGCCTTTGTAATATAGATGAGAAATCACAGTAAATCAAAGCATGTGCAGGACTTTACAAGAAAAGGCCTACACAAAGGAAGGTCCAATTTATCACAGCCATAGTTTGCTACGGAATAGGATTCACTGCTTAAAATGTAGGAAGTCACTTTAAAATACTGATATCATTGCAATCTACTGTCTACTTTCCAAAATGCTTCACTATATCTCTCGTTTCAGYGTACTGGAACAGATGTTCAACTCACAGGTGTGACATCTGAAAGTTGGCTTTCATCAAAGGCACCCTGTAAACGGTGCACCTGCAGCACTGTAAAAGCTGGATCTGCCTGCAAAACTCACCCTTGGATTGCTTTGCTTGTTTCATGTTTGAATTTTTCTTTTAATTATTTTCTCTCCAAGTATTTTGGGGTTCTTCACCAAGACGTCCAGCACTGGCCAAGCGCTACTACTTGCACAGCTCTACAGTAACAAACCATCTGCTGCACAGGTGACCAGGAGGGCGGGGGCGGAGAAATCAATAAGGGAGGCAAAACCAAAAAAGCCTTTAGAAAATGTTCCTAAACCCGGTGCAAAGCCGTGACTTCGGCTGCTGAGGAGTCACAAATGCCAGCACAGAGCCAGGCAGCCGTGCAGTGGTCGCGGCGCAGGGGCAGCGCGGCCGGGACACGGACACGCACACGCGGATACGCACACACGGACACGCACTCCCGGGGACACGCACACACACACCCCGCCCCGGGGCCCGGGGCTGCGCCCAATGCTGCGCCTTTCCCCGCAGCGCCCGGGGCGCCGACAACACGGACACGTGACCAGGCGAATTAAAAAAAAAATTAATAATAATAATAATAATATTTTTTWAAAAAAGTATAAAATAAAAACCCCCCAAACCGGCTGCTGTCCGTTTGGCCACCAGCTGCTCCCGCCGGGCATGTCCGCCCCTCCGGCGCGGCGGGCGGCGCGAGGCTGTGTCACTGGGCGGCCGCCGGCCCCCGGGAACTTACCGACGGGGCCGCCCCGTCCCTCGGCCCCCGACGGCGCGCTCGCAGCTCAGGCCGGCGGCATCCCCCGGGCCTCCTGCCTCCCCCGCACCCCCCGGCTCCCCGCGGACGTCCCGGCGCGGGGCTGCGCGACTTGTTTGGTGCGGCGACACCGTCCTCACCATATGCTGAACCGGGAAAGGAGAAGAAGGAGAGTATGTGTGAGGGTGAATTAACTTTGCTCAATGGCGACAGGGCAGCAGCCTCAGCCCCAGAATCAGATCGATTTACTAAACAAACTGAAACGTGGGTGGGGACGTTAAACAGTAACCAGCGGTCTCAATGAAAACTGAAAGCTGCTGCTGCTGCTGCCGCCGCCGCCAGCCACTGGCCTGCGCAGCCCGCGCCCCGCCGGCGGGCGGGCCCGGCGCTCCCCTCGCGGCCCGGGAGCGGCCGGCGGGAGCCGCGGCGCTGCGACAGAGTTGGGCCCAGCCCTGGTGCTCTCGGACGGCTCCGCGGCAGCGCCCCCGGCCGCCGGGACGGGGAGCGGACGGTGCCCCGCTCTCCCGGCTGTACCCCGCCGGCCGCCCCTGCCTCTGTGCCAAGGGCGGGGAGATGTCCCTCGGGCCGCCCTGCTGTGCCCCGGCGGCGAGCCCAGCGCTCCGCAGGGCCCGAGCGAACGGCGCCCCGCGTCCGCGGGGCCGTCCGCGCAGCACCCACCCGCCGCCCTCGGCTCCCCGCGGTGCTTGGTAGCCACATATTTGCGGGCGCCCAGACCTCAAGTGTTCCCGTCCCGGTGTCGCTCTGTTGTCCCCGCTGAAACTGTCACGGGAAGGAAGAAACCCCCTCTTTTTACTTCGGTGCTTGGCTGTGTAAAGAAATGGGATCAAACACGGGGATCCACTGCAAACTCTGGGTTCCCTGCGCTAAGGACAGTTCGCCGGCCTCATAGCGCCGGGAAGGTCGTGACACGAGGAAGTGTTTATAAAATAATAATTGCTATTGTTTTCAGATATTGAACATTCACAGAGTCGAAACAATAATTAACGCCTTGCTTACGGTACCACCCGCTCACACTCACGGAGGCATCAGGAAGGAGGGAAATAATTCAAGGCAGTGAAGATGGTGTCATGTCACTCCAAATATCATGCGGAGGTGCCTCCTCGGTGGCGTGAAGGGAGGATATTTGGCATAAGTTCCCATGTAAGAGTGACAAAAGTCCCCATAGGAAGGGACTGCCTCGCCGTGGATACGTGAACACGTCTGACATCCGTACCCGCACACCCGTGTCAGTGATTTAACAACGCTCTCGCAGGAGAGGGACTGCATGGGCTCTACACAGGAAGGAGGTTGGAAAAAAAAATATGAAAAATGTTCTCTTCCTCCAGTCTCTGAAAGCAGCCGGTGATTGATTGGTTTCCCCAGCGAGGAGATCAGCGGGTTTCTTCTACTTTCTTACCGGCGGTACCTTGCCATGCTGTTGGATCTCGTTAAGATAGCCAATTCCTCATTTCCAGAATTTGCCCGTGAAAACTCTGGATCTAGTTTCTAAGGGCTTTCGATTGTCCCTTGAAGGGAACAAAGAATTTTGCTTGACAATTCCCCCCCATTACAAAACATTAACAATCACTGGAAATAATTGCCCAGATAGCCACAAGGAAGGTGTAAATACATCCAAAGCCCTCCGGCGTTATTTCAAAGGCGGTTTTTAAAAGGCCAATAAAAGTGGCCGAGGAAGACTTGTTTCTGAGGAGTTCTTGCCCATCTCCTGCCGCAGATAAAATACTGCAGGCAAGGGCAGCACTGACAATGAAATAAACGTTACTGCTGCTGGCTCCAGCGCGCCTCAGAGCAATCCGCAGGCACAAATAGCCGGCTTAAAAAGTGACTGTCACTTACGTGGGGGTTGTTTTTTAGCTCTCTTCTGAGAATCTCGGGCGTATGCCGTGAGCTAATAACCAGTTTTCTTAGATGAATAAAGAGGATGTGTCGGAGTTTCTTTGCTGTCCTAATTAGAATAAAGTTAACTCACTAAAGCCATGTGGTCATCTGAGGCAACTGTATTCCTACACTTGCATACAGATGCAGTAGATTTGATGGGGGGGTGGGGGGGTCAGGACGTTTTGATTCCAGTCCCTTCTGCATATACAAACGTTATTATTATTCTTTCTGCGGGAAAGGTACTGCTTTGTTCCAGAAGCAAATAGCTTGCAGAACAGTAAATGGAATTTCTTCCCTGTGAGGGGAATATTCGCGTGTATTTCTCATCACATAAGGCCACGTTTGATTTAACCTTAATGTAACTAGTGGTTCTCATTTCGACTTCAGCGTTTCCTTAAATGGTTTTTATGAAGTGGTTGCCTCTTATAGTTACCACCGTTTTTGAGGAAGAGTGGGGGTCAGCATAGAGCCCCTTGATGGTCACCTCGCCGCCAGTGCTACCTCTGAAGCAGCATTTTCACGTGTCACGTCCACGATGAAAGCATGCGACCGCCCTAAGAGCCGCAGTAGCTGTAAACTGCCCCGGCGGCCGTGGCCGGGAGCCCTTCCCGCTTCCCTCAAGGGTGGGGGCTCCCGCCACCTCCAGTCGTCCCGCCCTGTGTTGAGGATGGAGCACCAAGACACTGGGGCAGTGGCGGGGACCCTCTGCCCGGGATGCCTGAAAGCACCAGCTGGGCCATCAGAGGCAGGAGATGCCCCTTTTGCTCTCCACATCTCCCCCTAACTACACCCCGGGGAGCAGGGCTGGGAGACGGTGCCGAGGGGAGAAGACCCACGAAGCCTTTTACAGCGGAGATAACGAATATTTCCAGGCGTTGACCTCAAGGGGAAAGTCCCAGACAGTATAGTCGCTGCGCCAATTTGAAGAAGCCCCCCTAATCACTTGGCTGCCTCTGGCTGTGTCCGCAGACACCTGCTGGGCGGCTGCCCGCCGGGCTGCGACCGCCGGCATAGCCCCCTCATTCCAGMGGGGCCAGCGAGCCGCGCCCCGGGCGGACAGCCCGGCACGCTCGCGCAGGGCAGCATCTGCGAGGGTCTGCCCTTCCCGACCTGCTCCCAGCAGCGTTTGTCAACCCCTCGCCAGGCAGTTTATTTGGGCAGAAAACAAGGGGAGCCGGCGGAGCTGCCTCTGCGGGCGGCGGGGCAGGGGCTGGGGTCGGAAACGGGCGGCCGCCCATCGCGGCAACCCGCCCGGTCTCCTCTCGCTTCATTCCGGTATCATTAACCTGCGGGTGAAGTAACTGTTTGTGTGCCCTCTCTCCCTCCCCTGGGCTGCTTTTTTTCCCTGTTACTGATCCATCCTTCGTAAATCATTTATGGAGAACTAGGCACTTCTCTCCTCGCAGGAGCTTCCCTTGAAAAACTTTCCCATCTTAAGGCAAGCGCGTTTCCTTTGTTATCACGAATAATTGATAAAGGACCCCAACGTGCCTTCAAAAACCATCTAAACGGCTGCCGGGAACTATAGTCACTTGGGGTCATGGGGTGTTCTGTCTTTAAAAGCGCAATACAGGAAACGATCAGGACCAAACCGGTTTAAAGAAACAGATAGTTTTATGTGGTTACCTGAAACCATAAATGGGAAACGCGGTCTAATTTTACAGGTTCTTGTATCGAGCGTTCAGGCTGACTTCTGCAGAGCCCTTTCCCCCTCCCTCTGATCAGAGAGCACCTGGCATTCTGGTACTAAGGTTTCCGCATTTTTTTGCCTCGAAAAAGAGTGAGAGAGAAAGTACATTGTTCAAAAGAAAAAGAAAAGCCGTAAACCTCTTAAAACTCTGAATCGTCAGATTACGCCGGCACCACGCGGCTGTGAACCGATTTCAAGGGCTGCATTAGAGACTGGTTTCTTTAGAGGTTCCCTGGCTAAACTATTAATTGCCAGGATTTCATGAAAGATTTGCAGACTTTACAATCATTTATGATCCATGCAATAAAAACTCGGAGATATGGGCAGACTGGTTCAAGGTGTAATGCAAAGATGTATTAGGTGCCCTTGGCAACTATCTGTGGGTGCTGTTTGTGTTCTCCGAACACGCCCTTCGCTGCAATGAACATTTCTGCAAACCGCGGGTTGGGTTGTTCATTTCCAGAGCTCTAGAGGCTCACACAAAAGAGCTATAGATTTCAGGCAGGGGAATCGAATGCTTGGAAACTCATTCTAGTCCCCCGAAGAGTTCAAATGCAAGTGAGATAATTACCCTTGGCGAAAAGTAAACTTCGAGGGAAAATATATGCCTTTCCCCCTCGTAAATTAAAAGCCCGCCAGAGAGCAGGTCTGAGTGTTCAGCGCCGCAGTGCTCTCCTGACCCCCATCCAGGCGGAGATCACATTATTGTCTGCCACAGCAGAAGGCGGAGAGGAACCCCTCGAATCTCAAGAAAGACACCTCAAAGGGTATCGCCGGCCCTCCGACGATATCCTATTTAGGAGCCTCACAAGCGAGCACCCCAGGCATTTTAAAGATTATCCCCTTAAAGATCTTTGAAGATTATGCTAATGACTGCAGATTACACGAGTTTACTGCCAGAGCGGCCGAACAAAACCCGCCTCGTGGCGGCTGCCCGCGGTCATTTTCTGCCTCTCTTTTAAGATGATTTGCGCCTCCCTCCCTCGGCCGTTCCCCTCATTAGCAGCGGAGGGAAGCGGGGGGCGTGGGGGGCTCCCGCTGCCCGCTCTGCCTACCGGGGCGGAGGGGCTGCGGCGGCGGCGGGGCGTGCCGGGCAGGGCCGAGCCGGGCCGGGCCGGGCAGCGCCGCAGGTACGCGGGCGCCGTGCGAGACCCAGCCGTGCCACCTAGCGGCGCCGGGCCGCGCTGCCCCCTGCCTACAGYCCGCCACTGCCCGGTACCCACCGCCCGCCGCCTACAGCCCGCCACTGCCCGGTACCCACCGCCCGCCGCCGCCCGCYCGCAGCCGCCGCCGCCACCGGGCACAGCGAGGCCGCGGCGCAGCACAACCGCAGGGTGCCCGCAGCGGGAGCAAGGGAGGAGCTCTCAGCCAGTAGCCTTCAAGTCAAAAGAGAGCAAAATCCTGCCAGTGTGTGCCAAGTGTCACACGCGAGGCGTCCCATGTACCGCAGGGGGAGAGGAAACGATGGGCACCCGAAAGGTTTGACGCTGCCTGAATGCTTCGTTCACCGCCGGCCCCACCCCCCTCTCCATCTTGACCCTTTCACCCCACAAACGGATAGATTGCTAAATAAGAGTGTAAGAGCCAGGACCTCCTTCCCGTTTGCTCCACCTGACTCATGCCAGTGGTTCTAGCAATTCCTTCCGTGGGAAAAGCACACCCTCCGGTCCTGCAAGTAAAGGGTGGGGAGCACATCATCATCTAGGACGTTGTCATTAACACAACTATAGTGAATGTGTGAGAGCACAAATCTTGTTCACTGTGTTGGTTTTTCTGATTAAAAATCCTGCAAGGCTAAACCAGGAATAAGGGCTCAGAAGCACAAATGCTACACTGATGTAATGAGAACATATATAATGAAAATGATTCCCCAGCTGAAAGACAGTAGCTGCATATTTGGAGATACAGTTTTGATCTTGTTGCTTAACCCAGGACATGTTCATGGGATGCTCTATGCAAATTATGATTAGTTTCTTTTCATCCTGAAATAGAGATCAGAAATGCATGCATGAACAAAAGATGAAAGGAAAAATATTTCAAAGTTATTTTAACTTTTTTTAAAGTTACTTCAACATGTTGTATGTAAAAGCAGTGGTCATAGCAGATCAGCTTTCTAAGGATTTGTTACTTGGTCTATGCATGTGAAGTGTGTTATTCTGTCATTATTTGGTGCCTATCATGTGATTTAGAATATGCCTCATGTTCATCTATAAAAATGATCAAAAGGATTTATATTCATGGCAATTTCAGCATGGATATATATCTGCTAGTCTACATGCTCTGTCCAATACAGGCTATTCTGAAATGAACCTTACTCAAGTGAAGACTTCTACCTCTATGGTTGAGTATGCAGTGGTTGGGTTAAACTGCCTCCCAGATCATACAGGTCTTGGGAAATACCTTGGAAACTGTAGGTTAGCTAAGCAGAGAACGTTGCTGTTAAAAGAGATTTAAACAGTACTGATATGAGAACACAGCAGAAATGAAACTGGCTAGAACAGAGATTAACAGGATGAGCATGCATCTGATACATAATTTGTACAGAAAATAGTTCCAACTCGTTGATTCAGTTAGGGAAGATTGAATTCAAAATGTAGGCATGGTAAAAGAAAATTATCTTTTACTGATAAGTGGGTATAATTCACACCGTGGATACTGCTAAACAGTGTGTACATACTGATACTGACAGTGTAGACATGGCCTATGAAAATCATCTTCTGCTGAGAGCTGGGAATAATGCAATCTCCATGGCATCAACTGATGAAAACTTCTGTTTTCAGTCAGGCTCCATGGGTAAAAAGCACTCTAGAAGTCTAATGAACCTTTTAAGAAATTCCATTTCTGTGTTTATAATGATGTTTAAAACTAAGTGGTCTGTCTGAGCTGTTTTTATGCTCACATAGATGCAGAGAAGACAAGACAATTAAACTTTGCCTAAATCTTAAAGTTTGCCAGACAATTTTATAGCATTCCAGAGTGCATTGTTCTTGGCACTGAACTTAACTTAAAGAATTGCAGAATAGATTTGGAGCCCATTTGGGTGTTACATTGTTTAAATTTTTTTTTTAATTTATTCCCCTTGCAAATTGCCATCTTTTAAGTGGAGCACAGCCTCATGGCAATACTCATGGTTTTATTTACTTTTCTTAGTCACCCCTCACATTCTCCTCAATCTATGCAAACCACAGTGATTCATCTTCAGCTGAAAAGCGCTGCTTTAGGAAAATCCAGCCAGCTCCTTCCCAATGATTTCAGTTGAACTAGTCGCACTTTAACCAATTCAGCACTGTTGGCTCAGAAAGGCTCAGGTCTTTAGTGCAGAAGGTGGCCCAAGTGTTGGCCATAGGAGCTGAGGCTGAAGGTCCGGAGCCAAGTGAGTGCTGGAGAATTCAACCAGTGCCACCCTTGCTCCAAGCACTTCTTCTTAGGTTGTCCACCTGCTAGCTTAAAGCTGCCAGTTCCTCATATCTGCCACCAACCATGTGAAAATTACATCAGGTTTTTTCCTGTTAGATGATTCTAACAGGAAAGGACATGCATGCAGTTATGATAGGAGATCTGAGGGGAGGGTATAATGTTGAAAACACAGATCAAAAAACGGCTGGCAGCTTGCAACAAAAGGTGAGTGGCGATATTGGGTTAACTACAGTGTCGGAGATGTTGAAGGTATGAGAACTAGAYGATCTTTAAGGTTCATTCCAATCCAAACCATTCTGTAACTTCAGTTGTCCCTGCAAGGGAGAACCTCTGTCTATGTTCAAGTTCTGAAGTCACCAGATCCAGAAGGGGCAGACCCTTTTGTATGGACCTCRGCCTTTTACGTGCTCCTATAACTATTGAAGCTATGAAGAACCCAGGTAGAGCTGTGATTCGTGTATATTCCTCATAYCCTGTACAGAACATAGCAACATTCAGCACACATGATCAAACTCTACTGTGTTCATATTTATTTTAATAATATGAGCGAGCCTATTTTTATTTCTAAGGTAATAAAATGGAGAAGAATGACATTTTAGTAAGTTAATTTTAAAACTGCTATTTAACATAGCTAGAGCTCTAAAACTCCACATTTACATTTTCGGTGAGAACCGTGTAATAGAATACAACCTCCCTGAAGTCTAACCTAGAACCTCATTGCACTATGAACATTCTTATATTCTAGATGATGAACTTAAATTTGTCATTTATTTAAATAGTTTGCATAAAACTAAAAGCTTAATAAAGAAAGTGTAAAATCAAACATCACTTAAGGTTGCTAAGAGACAATATATTTATTAAATAATTTGTAAAATTTAGTCACTAAACCCAGGAAATATACTGGGGTCACCATAAAAATAACTGCACTCCGTAAATCATATCACACTATATAAATTAATACTGTTAACTTTCAGTGCATTTTCTCATACTGATTTGTACACACAGGCATTTTCTTTCAAGGAATGGGAAAGATTGATGCATGTTTTTGCCAGCCTGACAGTAGGATGTTTTAGTGAAGTACTCAGATTGGTTTTTTGCTAAAAAGTTTGTATGTGTAGTTTGATAGCATGCTAACATGAGTGAATATGACAGTATCCACCTTTCCCTGAGAAAAGGAAACGAGAAGGCCATTTAAGTCCAGATGATGTGTTGCATAGAAGAAATGAAATGCATCAAACTCATTACAAAATAGCTGTTTTAAGAGTTATTGGTTTGCCTCTTTAATACAAAAGATGTAAACCAAAAGAAGCATGCTGGGAAAGAGTACATTGAAAGGAAATTCTCTCCCCAGTGCAGAATACGTTGGATCCTCTGAGAAAGAAGTCCTTGGGAAACAGCTGCTTCTCTATTGTCTCTGCTACCATCATCACAGAACAGCTGATTTGTCTTTGAGGGATGATCTATATACATATTTATACATTTGTTTAGATGTACTGCTTCCTCTGCTTTCTCAGTAGACTTATTGTGTGATATTTTGCCAAGTTTCTAGGCTCACTGTGTTCCATTTACTTATTCATGTACCTGGTGTAATGGGATGTTGTTCATGTTGGGACAAATAGAAGTTCTGGAGAGAAGGCCAGACTCACATAGTAAAGGAAAGGGGCTTCAGACTCCCTAAAGATGAAACAGCATGCTCCACAGGTCTAGCACAAGAATTCAGTATACAGAGAGTGCATGTAAGAAGACCTAAGATATTTTTTCAGGTGCTTGATACAAACCATATGCACTGGAACCAGGGCCTGTGTTGCATCTGAACTATTGGTATGCACCAGATTCATCTTTTGTTATTGTGTTTGAGCCTCAGGGCTGGAAGTGTGTACTGTGAAGTGAATTTCAGACTTTCTTCTCTATTGGAAGCATCTCTTCCCAATACCATTCATCATACAGTGTTGTATGAAAAAGGGAAGGGGATTCAGAAACATGAAACTTAAATGAGCCCTACAACTGAAGAAGGTATCAGATGAAGCTTCTTGAGAAATCTTGTTTTCAAAATCTTGTTTTCCTGACTTGTAAATGGACAAAAGAGACCAAACTGAGGTACCAGGCTGAATAGGCTGCCAAAAGAAGCTCTTTTAAGGGAAAACAGCTATTTATATGCTTTAAAGTTACTGCCAGTGTTCAAACAGGTAAATTTATGCCAATTCAGTTCTATTTATGTTTCATCTTATTTTTGACACAGTAAAAATATATACCTGAAATACATGTGTGCAGGCCTCTTGTGGGCCTTAATTACAACAGTTGTGCTAATCACAGAGGCAGAACACTTGTATATGCACATAGCTATTGGAAGAGTAAACTCTCTAAGCAGATGAATCCCCTTTCCCTGCTTTAATTCAAAATCCATTATTATCGTTTTAATGCTTCATGGAGGGAAACAGAGAGAAATTACATCTTTTCTCGGTTTTATTCCTTTGCATGTAATAATTTTAACAATTTGAATTCCGAGTCTCTACAGTAGTTTATGTGGCTTGTATTTTGTGAGAGTGTGTAAAACGTAAACTCTATTTTATTTCTCTGTAAATGTCAGGAGAGTATAAATCAATAATAGAGTGGTAACTGTGCAATTAACTCATGTCACCCCTGTACCTTCACATTAGCATCACTGAGAGTGATCTTACCCTTTCAGTGACCCCAGTAAAAGCAATAACATCCTTTTCTGCTAATGTTAATTTTTTTAAGTGAACTTAAAACTCCTGAAAGGTAGTAGATTGACAATCCTGTAAAGTGAAGTTCCTTATTTGGTCATTGACTATGGGTAGTATGTAATTCCACAAATTATCTAGTGATCCAACCCTGTCCCAGAAGGATAAGAATGGAGCCTGGTACTTCTTTCACCCGTTTCATTGAGGCATCACAACTTAGATGTCAGTTGTCAGGGTAGTTTCTGATGCATTTGCTGTCAATTAGCAAGCAGAGTTGGAATTCCAATTCATTTTCATTTACTGTAATCAGTATTGGCAGAAGGTAACTGGCCACCACAGACACGCAAGTGTAGGTCCTGTATCCTATCCCCTAAGCTGCTTAATTTGCAAAATGGCACCTAATAGCAGTTCAAATTGCATCAAGAAATCCTTGAAACAACTAAGAAAGTTAAATGCAATGTAATGACCTTCTGTAAAGCTGATAGTAAGATTTTGAAAGCTTTGTGCTTACTGGGGAAAATGAAGAAAATTCAGCAAACAGGCAAGTGCAAGATAATTTAATTACTCTCACAAGTGTATTTTCATGTTTGAATTTCACACTGTACGATAGAACCAATCACACCTGTGTGTGTTTGCCAGAATTCTGAAAGGTAATGACACTCTGAGACTTGCAACTGCAAAGATTTTCATTTGTTCCCTCTGCCATGGGTCTGAGCCAAGGAGAGAAATGTCTCCRTGCCTCTCTCTTTCCTGTCTAAAAGGAAAATGCCCTGAAAGTGTTCCAGCCCAGACTGGATGGGGCTTTGAGCAGCCTGGTGTAGTGGAAGCTGTCCATGATCTTTAAGGTCCTTTCCAACCCAAACCGTTCTATGAAAATATGCAAATACTTTTTTGTTTCAGGGCAGTATAGGGTAGGAACAAATATACTGAGAATATGAACTGTTCTGATACACTAGCAATGAGGGAGTCAGATATGAAGATGAGGTAAGACTGTGTCAGGATCCACCCTCTAATCGTTGAAGGGTCTTTCTTTCCTTGAATGTAGGTACAGTGAAACATCTGAGGAGCTATTAAAATGGCCCCTGTCTCTGATGGATCTCTTTATAGGTGTACTTCTGTATTTCTATGTTCGCATGGAGCCATTCTAATCAACGTGCTGAGGAGGAGAACAGGAGAACCAGAGAGCTGCTTCTATAGTAGCTACATGGTGTGTTGAAAGGATTCTTGTTTGGGTGAGAACTTGTCTTTTCTCTGTACTTGGTTTCATGTATAAACACCCTAGCACAGTGAGGACAAATTCAAAGCAGTTTTCTTCTCAGTGTCCTGCCAGGGCACCATCCCCTGTACCCCACTTGCAGTGTGGCCATGAAGAACACCAGGAGTTTGCCTTTGACATGTGCAGATAGTTGTGGCAGCAGCAGCAAGGCACTTTGGAATGTTTGGACAGAGGTCTTCATTGTATTGCCTTTAAATTTAGATGTATGGATACACATTGCACTGGCAACTGGCCTGAACTTGACTGCCAATACACATAAGAAGTGGCCATACTGTCCTAGGACCATAGCAGTCAGTGATGTAGCTGCAACCAGCAAAAAGCTTGTCTTCTGCTTTCTGCCCCAAGCAAAGAGTTTTGCCATGAACATTGTCCTCTGATTTTATGGGGAAGGTGAGGGGGTTTGTCTCTCATTTCAGTCTTTTTTGAAAAAAGGGTACAACAGTATTTAGTAGGAGCAAGTTTAGGCCTTTGGACTATGTCTATACTAAGGGATCTGGGTAAGACAGGAGACAAAGTCCTACCTCTTTTCATGTGGTTTCATGGGAAGGAAACCTGAGAGGTTAGGCTGGAATGAGCTACAGTGCTATCTATGCTTTTTACAGCACCCCTTACTAGACATTGAACTGACAAGAGCTAGAGGTTATATTGGATATACTGTACATAGTTGTAAGTCCTTGTAGTATTCCTATTATAATCAAGTCCTGCTATTTTCTTTAGAGTGAAATGTTCTTTGCAGCTCTCTTAGGACTGAATCTGCTCCTTTGAAATGTGACAGGAGTAAAGATTTGGAGGAGAGGATGATGGAATTTTTTTAAATGTTGCAGGGACTTAGACATATCATTCATTAAATATTTGGAGGATGTGTTTCCAGCCCCTGACATAGTTTTGAAAGATTTCCCCTTTGTCTTAGTATAATATTCTCTTATCTGGGATAAGTGCAGTTACCTAGATTGGAAAATGCTGTAGTGCCAGGTTATGCTGATGTTTTTCCTGTGGAATGCCTGCCTGGGCTGCCTTCGTGATATTTGCATATGGGGCATCTCTTCTCACGTTTAAATCCAACCATTCCCCAGTATGCCATCTCATTAATTGTACACTGGAAAAAAGAAAAGAAGAACACTGTGACCTGTGTATGTGTAGTACTTAGTGAGAACCTAGGGAATTATTTAATGAATTAAATAACCTCAGCTATTTCTTCTACATTCTTGAATAGCCCACTAGATCCCATATGCCTGTAGAAATTGCTATAGGGCTCAGGTGGTCCCTCATTAGCTATAATGTCACTTTATTTCTTCCTTCTTTAGGCTGTAAGTATCTTCAAATAAAGCTTGATGGCATAATTCTTGGTGGCTGTAATTAACTAACGAGGCAGAGGTAGGACAAGAGCCCACATGTGAGTGCAGAAGAGATCCATGTCGGTGGCAGACATCACAGTGTTTACCTGGTGGCAGCAACGTAGTGAACTCAGCTGTCATTGACAGTATTCCCTGCAGGGACAAAGGTACTGTTAATTAAAATTCACTCCACTCAAAAGGGCCATTCCTAATGAACATGTACTGATGAGATGGTTAGCTATGTCTCTTGCATCTTCAGATGCATTAGAAGTAGCTTTCAAGAGACATTTCTATTTCCAGGAAGAGTTGTCAATTTTCCTGAAGGATTTCGGTCAATACTGTTGTTGTCTACGTGGAACCACCCAGTGACAGACAGAGCACGCTGAAGTAGAAAGTGTATTAAAAATATTGTCATTTTGCAAAAGAGATTCAGCCTGAGTTTCTGAGTGGTATTGTCAGTACTCTGGTGTCAGAAGAGCTTCTCCCTTCTTTTCAGCTGGTCATGGGTGTTGGAAGAGATGACCTCCAGAGGCCTCTTGCAACCTAACATATTCTATGAGTCTATGGTAATTTCTGCATTTCTGTGAAGGACAAATAGCATGAGCACAAGTGAGTTAATTTCATAAGAAATGTAACGTTGCCAAAGTCAATAGTAAGATTTCTCTTTCCTTTGAGGGAAACAAAACAGCTTTTGTTTGTGATGAAATGTGAATTTTTTGCACTGAATACATTATAGAATGTACAGGCAAACATTACCATACAATTGTAACAATTGTTTATCATAACTCCACCCTGACATAACCACGTAATGACAACCATAARCATGCTTTGCGTTACGGATCTTTTGTAAATACTTGCTCTGGTTCAGCACCAGGTCATATTGCGTACGAAGAATCCTATTACATCTGTCTTTATCTTTTTTGCTATGGCCATGAAGCTGTCCTCAGAGCAAGACCAGACTTGAGTCTTGTAGCATGTTCTTGCACCCCACATTCCAGGGTGCGCCTGTTGTGTTTTCATGGCAGAGATCTGCAAGGCTGATCAGCATAACTCTCCTGCCGAGCAGCCTGGATGTAGTCACAGGYTTCAGAGAGCCTGTGCATGTGAGAAGGCAAGAAATCTTCATTTGGCGTTTCCAATACCTATAGGAGGCCTACAGGAAAGCTGGAGAGGGACTTTTTGCAGGGCCACGCAGTGGTAGGACAAGGGAGAATGGCTTTAAGATGAGCAAGGGTAGGTTTGGATTAGATATTAGGATGAAATTGTTTACTGTGRTGAGGGTGGTGAGGCACTGGAAGAGGTTGCCTGGGGAAGCTGGTCTAGCAGAAGGTGTCCTTGTCCATGCAGTGGGGTTGGAACTAAATGGTCTTTAAAGTCCCTTCCAACCCAAACCATTCTGTGATTCTGTGAATAGTAATTCAGCATATCAGCGTATCAGTTGGTATTATTTACATAACCAGATGGAGTTAGGCACTTGGCAGCTACCAAAATTCGTTGTATTCATGCACCACCTGAGAGAGTCTGAAAATTCTAGCTGCATGCACCAGTATTCCTGCTCCATCCTGCCGAGTGTGCTGGGAAAGTCTAGACACAAGGATATAACCAAAGCAGTGAAATGAGCTTGTTTACTAAGGCTGTCAGTGTTGCAGCTAGAATTCTAGATTTCAGTTTTGCAGAAATAGTATGAGCCCTGACTGAAAATGTTGTCGCTGTTAAAGGAGATATGCAAAGTCACTGTCAAATGGGGCATTTTGATCACTTGCCTTTCTCACAGTGAGCACTAGATGGCCATCTGGCCTTTTTCTTCTTGCCATGTTAAACAATTACGAAAAAGCCCCTGTGGTGTTCTAGATGACTATAAATAATATCACATTAGGAAATTACTCAGGAAAATTTAGGCCACGTTAGACTGATGGGAACAGCGTCAGAAATACACTATTGTGTATTGTGCCTGATAACTACACACTGTGTTCTATACGAGACATAGTAAAAATAATTTTAAAAAATTACTTTTTATGAGGAAAAGGAAATTCTCTGATAAAAATTCCTAAGTAACATTTCAAGGTACATTCTGGTGGTGTAACATAGCTTATTTCCACGAAGTAAGACTGCTGCATGGTATAGGTGAATGTTCACAAATCTGTTAATTTCCAATCCCTAAATTAAGAGGCATTTCATAACTATCAGTCTATAAGACGATCTGAATACTGTGCGTAATATGCATTCCCAAAGCATAGAAATCTTTGAGAAAAAAAGTCACATTAAGCGAAAGAGTTCAACATCCTCATACCTCTAGGACAAGGTTTACTTTACCCTTTTTGCAATGCATATTTTTTTTTTTAACAACTGTAAATTCTTCATATTTATTTATCAACTTGAATCATTGCAAAGGATTTGATGGAAATCAATATTTTTCTCACATTTCTATAGAACTAGTGTAGTATTCTTTCATTGAAAAGGCAATATGGTTCCTAAATTCCTAGTAACAAACTAGAACACTATTCCTTCTGGTTTTAACAGGGTCTTTGACTTCCACAGATTGAATAAAGTTCTTACACATTATTTTTTTATCTCATGCTTTCACTATCTCTGATAGAAATTGCAGAAATTTTCCATCATCTGTTTTTGGTTCATTTTACAGTAAGAGAGAACCTTTATGAAAATGGTAGATCCATTGCCCACTGAAATTAAATGCAGAAATGACTAAGAAAACCTTATACATAATTTGGAAATACCCAATAAGTTATAAAATAACAGCTGTCTCTAGAATTATGTATCTTTCTCTCATATAATAGGAATTCCAAAAAACAACGCCACATTATTTATTTATAGAAAACCTACTGTAGATTCTGGAACAACGTATTGAATTTCTTTGATATTCCCTACATCACTGTACCATCCAGAATCGTTTAATAATGAGAATTATTAAGTTCTCTGAAATTATTTTTAAAAAAATTATCCTTGCTTATGCAGAAGATATGTACATGTTTTGTGACTTCTTTGGCTACAAATTAGTTTAGATAGACTTTTATTGGCAAAGTAAGGTAAATTCTGGCATTACTATGTGGGATGACAAATTCTTTTTTTATTTAGGGTCCTACTGGATACCTATACAAAATGCCCTTAAGATGTGAGATCTTTGTGTTCTGCCCAGAGATTTGAGGTGGATATTTAAAACAGTTTTCTGGATTTTAGGCAGATGGCTTGTTCTTCGTTTATGTTAGCCTCGAGTGGCAGATCTTTATTGACCATAAATTTCTGGCAATCTTAAAAGTGCAGCTGCTTCACGTTTAATATTTGGATGGCAGAATGCTCAATAGTATTGAAAGCCAAGGAATTGGATTTGAGTTTAATGCACTGCTTATTACTCTCAAAGAGCTATTTATTTCAGGGGGGATCAACTATGTATGAGGGCTCTTATATCAAACAGATGAGCAGTTCTTTGCTGTAGATAGGACAAATCCTTATTTTAAAACCTTTAGAGCACATACAGTGCTACCCCAGGTAGTTCCCRTTACCTTCTAATGGGTAGGTCTGGACTCTCGTATTTTGCTTGTTCTTAAAATGTGTTTGGCAGCTGTGAGCGACTTTCAGTCAGATTCTAACACATTTCAGCAGGCAACCCTAACCTGGTCCTTGTTCCGTGCTGACCCTACTTACAGCAGGAGGCCGGCCTAGATGGCCTCCTGAAGTCCCTTCCAACCTGAATTATTCTCTGTTTCAGGAATTTAATTTGTTTCCCTGAAAAATATTTTGAGGTTTCTTATGACTTCGTACCAGTTCCTACCTCTTCTAACTATGATGTTCTGCCCATTCTGGGAGAAAGCTGAAGTTATTGCTTCCAAACTATGAAGTTGGTGTCTAAGCCTACATTTATGCTGTGGATTAAAACAGAGCTGGAGCATGGAGTTGAGCACTGGATCACAGCTGTCCTTGCTGTTTAATTTTTAGTAAACTTGTTGACACAGTTTAGCCTTTCCCAACTAGGGCTTTGTCTGTCAGATAACAGATAAATGCCTGGATATTCTTGCATAGGTGGCTCTTGGGAAACAGGCCATTCCCAGAAGGTAGAATAGAAGTATCCATTCTGTCCTTGGGGGGAAGAGAATTTTCCATGGAGATGTGAGCTAATCAATGTTGTTTCTCCTCAGGGCTGGTCTAATTTGTCTATTGGGATAGATATATTCTCATGCTCTGAGGACCATAGTGAAATGTCTGCTGATCTCAGAGAAGGCACCAGGCTCAATAGCAAGGGCAATGTCATTTGCAGACATAAACTGGGAGGAGACTCTAGATAGGGTATTGGTGATTGAGAGGTAGTGGCTCTTGAGGAAATCCTTCATTCAGAAATTGGATTAAGCATGCAAATTTTCTACTGCTGGTCACTGTATCCAACAGTGTAAGAGTTGTGTGGAAGTTAAGGATGTTTGATAACACAGAAATAGGCTTAACTGCCAGACATTCTTCCCTGCAAAACTTGACGATTAAATGTCACTAATGCAACTGTGCTTGAATTTCTTTCAGTAGCTGTATTCAGTAAAAGTGGACTATGCTAGAACCTTACCAGAGCTATTGTTACTAAATGATCTCTGATTGCTATATTAGGACAGCTGTTTCCAAGGCTGGTTTATATTGCTTGAGAAGGAAGCTCTTTAACAAGCTATGACAGGCACTGCACTGTCAAATATATTGACTTCTAGAGGGTAGAATTAACTGCTTGCTTGCTTCCAAGATCATAACTTTTCCAGCTCTATATTCTTTGGATAGCTTGTCAAAGAGATGAGTATTTGTAAAGAAATTTGCCAGATCCTTCTTTCTGTCTCAAAGATCTTAAGGACCTTTGGAAAGGCACCAGCATGTCCAGTAGCCTTCTATAGGGTAATATCAGCAAGTCCTTGCTTTATCTCCTGTACTGGAAAGGGGACTGAAAATATAAAGAATGTTTGACAGTTTGACATGTTTTAACAAGTCGTTTATAGACTTGACTTTGACAGGAATTATTTATTGGAACCTTCATGTTCCTGATATTTATAGGATTTGGATTTACTTGCAGTAGCTTCTGAGTTTCTTGATTTGCAGAATCAATAGGTGGAAGGTTATGCTGACTTTGCAGAGTTGGTAACCTTTGCAATGTCTTGCTACCATCTTTACCACAAGTTCCTGTTTGGCTCAGAGTCCTCTTTCTGGTGATCCAAGGGAAAAAAGTGAAGCCTAACACAAGTTTTTAGAATAAATAGGAGTCAAAATATGGGTTTTGATGATATTCCTAAAATGTTCTCAATCTGCATTTTCCACTTACCTGGTAATCACTGTGTACACTGAAAGAAATGCCAGGTTTTGGTGCTGGGTTTGTAGTAAATTACTAGATAGAGCCTTGTGGTAAAGAGATGGTGCATACAGCAGCACACAGCATAAGGTGAAATTCTAGTAAACTTTCCAGGCGCTAAACTAAAATGTTCTGGCATCAAAACAACCAAGTAGTTTTTTTCTGGAGAGACCTGTGAACATAGGTTTTTTCAGCATGGGTGATATCTCCATGTCCTGTGTATATTTTCAAATCACTGACATTGTGGCAGGATGGTTTAATAAACTCACAGTGTTGTAGCCATTGATTCCACATGGAATGTCTTGCAGGTGCTCCCCTCACAAAGGTCACAGGTTATAAGTACAATCATATTTAATTCTGTGAAAGTGATTACTTGGGCAGATTTCCTGAGCTTGCAATTTACCTGTTTCACTATTTGGTAGTGCACGTAGCACTTGGTAGTAGTATTATGTGTATGTTCATCCTGAAATGAAAGCCRCCTATCCCAGTTCAGTTTTCTGAAACACTAGGAAATCAATGTTTTGTGGTCACTGACACCTCACATTTTCCCTTTTTTTCCCCCACTATTTTTAGTATATCACCATATGTTCCATATTCTACTTCAGGATGCATTGTGACAGATTTATTATCCTGTCTTAGGTGAAAGACTCTGAAAATGTTCCACTATTATTAATTATCTATATTATAACCACATAACTGAAAAATTTGACACACAAAACATATTACAGGTATTTCTAATAAACATTGTACCACTTCATTAGTGATGATGCCAGCTGAAAATTCATAGCTGATATATAATTGATAAATAACTAAACAAGCATCATTGTATTAGTAGACAGGTAGGGAAACTTTTTTCTGATTAAAATATGTCCAAACTTTCATGAAAATGTTTGAGGTATAATTTGTCTTGGTTTTTCCAGTTAAATACACAGGCTTTATCAAATTAACTCTCAAACTAGTTCTGAGACCTCACTATACTGTCTGCTTTGCTAAATGTGTGCATTTAAATCTCAGAAGTAAAGATTTTCTGGCTGCACTGCCCAGGAGCCCCCTGAGTCTATACACCGTGGTGTGCACTGTTTTCCCAGAGAAGTACCCTGGCAGAGCTGGCCAGGCTACCATTTGTTTTTAACTGCATGTTACCAGCTAGATACTACAAACATTGAATGACAGTGTGCTGTCATTTTTTATACATCCAAAGACTGTAAAATACCATATACAATAAAAAAGATTTTTTTCTTCTATGCTTAAGAGTTGTATCATGTCAATACAGAAAATCTTTACATCCAGATTATATTTTCCTGTTTAATATTTAATGTTAAAATTAGTCAGTTTAGTTTATGGTCTATTGCTGTTCATAGTATTCAGCTTAAAAAATATAGATGTTTACCTTGATATATTTTAGAGGTCATGATGTTTGTCAGCTATAGGCATTTAAAAGCTAGAAAGTCCAGCTTCTCTGAAGATAAAAATATCAACTTTTTAGCAATGTCTGTGGCAAACTAAGGTCCAACAGACTGCAATTATATATCGATGTGGGTTCATACCAAGCCATTTCTGGTAGGAATTATATAGATACAAAATAAGGAACAAAGCAGCACTGGGATTGGTATCCAATTTACCAGTTATTCAAACATTTGCAATAAAATTTCCTTCTCCTGCCAGTCAGACTAAAATAACCCTGGGTTTTGGAGCATGATTTTTAATCTAAATAATTTTCTTGATCCACTTCACGAAGCAGCCTCGTGAACAATTCTGTGGGCATAGCTGATATGACACACTGAGATGTAGGGTAGGAAGAAGTAGTCAGAGACAAAGGGGATGGGGATGAGAGCTTTGAAAGTATCCATCTCCTGTAATAACACATACTGGAGTGCTTGAACATACTTCGTTCAAGGGCCTTATAAAATATTCATAGTATTATAGGTTAAGCTGCTTGTGGAGCAAATAATACTCTTTAAGAAAAAATTATTGTACTAGGAACATGAGCACCACTATCCTCAGTCATGGTTACATAGACCATGGTGTTGTATCCTCTCTGTAACAGAAAACACTGATGCAGACTTTCTTCCACTGCTTTCGAGGAATGTGCTATGTCAAAGCAGCTCTTTTACATTCACATATGAGGTGTCTGTCACAGACAACACTGAGCTGTCAGTTTCCCAACACGACGATCGTAGAACATGCAAGCTATTTTAAGTGACAGTTTCCACTATACCTCTTGAGAAGATTTAACATACATGCCCTTTACATTCCCCAAGAGTTTTAAAAGACAGAATAGAAGGTTTTTGTATCATGGAAGGTGCTATGACCAAGACTGAGAAACTCATGGCCTACTGAAAGGTGAATGGAAAGACCCTGAATCATACTCTTACCAACTTATTGACTCAATCCCACCAGGATGTTTTGTAGGAAATAAGTTTTTCATAACACCTCCTTCTCGAAAAACCCTCCCCTAGACTTTTCTCTTATGACCTTCAGCAATCATAAAAGAGGAAACTGAATTATTTATTTTAACTGAATTTATAAATTATTGTTTATGCCAAATTAAAGACTATTTATACCAGAATAAACAAACTCTACCTAGTTTTTTTTTCCCTGTATCTTCAGGTGCATGTATTCTTCTTTGGAAATGTCCRGAGTTTCACAATGTACTCATCTGTCATTCACAGGATAAAACATCCATAACTGAGCTACAGTGAAATCATCCTTCAGAGCAGAAGGAGCACTGGAGGAAAAGCACTGCAGTAGCATCACACTATCTCTTGCCTTACTAGTTTTGCTGTTTCCTCCCCAAGTATTTATTTTTATCATCCTTTACCTCTTGGAAACCATCTACAATTGAAATATACCTGGGCCACCTACTCAAGTATGCCCAACAAGCAATATACACTGTCTCTGCATACTCAAACTGTGTGTTGGTTTTAAACCTTGTGTGTTTCCTGTCTTGATTACATTAATTGCTGTGGATTATGTGTGTGAATCAAATTCATGATAGTGCCAAACATAGGATCCTAGAAAAGTCAGGCTGGAAGGAACCTCAGGAGATCTCTAGTCCGGCCTAGCTCAAATTGGGTTCAGTTGTGAGGTCAGATCAGGGCTTTAACATCTGCGTCTTGAAAATCCCCAGAGATGGAGACTGTTCAACCTCACTGGGCCATGTGTTTCATGCCATGACATCCACAAGGTGATGGTTTTTTTCCTTCTGCCCTGTCTGTGGCTATCTTGTTTCAGTCTGTGCCCATTATCTCTCACGCTCCAGTCATTCACTGCTGCAAAGGGCCTTGCTCCATCTTCCTGTTGATCTCCTTGCTGGAATGATGCTATTAGGTCCACCTGATGGTAAGGTTCTCTTCTCCTAGGATATTCTTCCTATCCCTTAACCAAGCTATATTCTCTTGTGTCAAAGCAAATTAAATTACAGGAAACCTCTGTCATGGGCAAATCAACCTGTTGACCAGGAGTGGGAACTCAGTAAGAATAATACGCCAGTGTGTCAGCTCAGCAGAGGAGAAAGGGCTAAATGCCTCAGGTAGAGACTGCAAGTCCTGTTGTGGAGAAGGAAGAGACTCTACAGAAAGTCATGGCTGTTTGGAGCATTTCTGAAAATGTCATAATTCTCATAAGAGCAGGTTTGAAGAAAGGGAGTGAGAAACATGCTCTGCACTTTTTGTTGTAACGCTTGCTTTGTTGTCTCTCGTGTCACTGTCATAGAGTGGGCATAGGCCGCCACACTTATTAGTTACTAATGAGACTATTCTTTGTGAGAGTGGTCTGGTCCTTTTTTGAAGACTTTTGTAATTTTGGGCTCCACAACATTTGTGTTATTTAGTTCCATGGTTTAATTCTTTTCTTTATACAAGCACTTTTGTTTTTAAAGTAATTCATTTACATGCTGCTTCCTCTTTGCCTGTAAAAGTTTTAGTCATCATTCATTTTAATAGACCTCTATTACAGCCTTCCTTAACTATCTTTTCCCATCTGAAGAGTCCTAGTTTACATAATTTCTGTTCAGCTGGTCGATAGTACTGATTATATTTTCTTTCTAGTTTTTTTTAGTACWGCTGGAACCTGTTCACAGTGAACATACTATTCAAGATGTTAAAACAATGCAGACCTGAACAGTGGTATAAGAATATTCTTTATGATACTTCCATTTTTAAAGGTTGATGAAGAACTCAATTACACATCTTTTTTGATAAGCAAACCTTAAAACTCTCATCAGCTGGACAATGCTTAGATATACTTTTCCCTTCCAATAATGTATCAGGTTTATTCCTTTGCAACCTGCCTTGATTAATTCTATTATCTCTGCTTGAATGGATGTTTTTGTGTGTCTTCTAAAACTCACTTTCAGTTTCATAATTCAAACTCCTTAGTCATGGTGGATGATTCCATCAGAAATGATCAATCTATCCTAATATTTTAAAACCCTCTTTTAAATTTATTTCTACTTCAGTTATTCTAGAATATCAGTATGACAGGTTTTTCATAGGATTTTGTCTTTAAATTTCTTTTGTGTTACCCAAAATGATTTTCAAGTAAATTCAGTGGTTTTTTCATACTGCAAAACAAAACAGGCTTTTTGGTAGTTTAACTGTATTTTATTCCAGAAAAGATTCTTTAGCCTCAATATGAAGGCCCTCCAGCTCTTAGTCATGCTTCTTCCAGGCAAACAAATCTGCCCTAGCAGCCCAGCCTGCAGTAATCTATGGCAGTTTTTAGATAGGTGAGATGCTAAAACATTGAAACATTACAAATGAACCTTGCCTACACGGCTTGCAAAATGTTACACTTTCAGGCAAAGGGATGTTTAAAGCAGAACTTCCATTACCCTCGATATCTAAAAATAAACACAATCTGGACAAGTACCATTGCATCTAATCCCACTCTGAGAGAGCAAACTCTTGAGCTACAGAGGGCTCTGGGGCAGATAATGAGCCCCTCGGCCTTCTCACAAAAATACTGATCCATAAAGACAGTTTTGATCTTGCACTCATTCAAAACTGCTGCAGATGCTCTGTGACTATTTTAATTAACAAGCTTACTGGGTCTTATCACGTGAAACAACAAGCAGAATGTAATTTGTTGTGTCTAAAAACTGAAGGTAGTCACACAATTTTTATTTTTTTTTAGAAAGAATAAATCTAGTTTGATCTAGTAGGGCTTTTTAAAAAATGAGAACTATGTCATTTGATCATGTATTATTTTGGGGAGGTTTGGATACAATTTTCACGGTTGATCAACTAGATCTGAATTAGTTTTACCTAGAGACTTGCAATCACTTAGCAGAATATCCAGCTGGGAGCAGCAAGAATTCTTAAAATATCCAGTAAAACAAAAGATCCCATTCCTTCAAGGACAGATTAAAAAAAGACACTTAAACTTACATTTGACCCACTTCCACCTAACTAATAAAATTAAGTGGAAATACACTCCAAATATGAATGGAGTTAAAAATAAGGATATGAATATATAAGAAAAGGAAATTAATGAAATACATTTTAAAAATTTCTAGCACTATGAGAGTAAACAAAGAAAAAACATCAAGAGCTAAGATCCACACGTTTTTAAAAACTCCTCAAGATGTTAAGAAAGTGTACTCAGTGTTACAATTTCTGGTTTATTTTTTCATAGTGTAGCTGACCTATCGGAAATTCTCAGGGGATGAAATAGGTTCTGCTGCACTTGTTTCTTTCATAATCAGGAAAAGAAGCATTATAAAATGCCATAAGTCTGGCCTCAGAAGTTTGCTGCTCTAATTAAAAAGTGAATGTTTTCTGTGTTTTGCCAAATAAAGTTCTTTTATAACAAATAACCTTTTGATGGGGAAACCACACTGTTTGGACACCAAAAAGTAATTTTAAGGCTTATCTTGAGTGTGTGCCATGGTAAATACAGGCTAGAGCTTCTTGCCTTTCCTCTCTTTACTGAGGAATCAGACGTACTTCAGCAAACAGTTTGTACAAATATTCTACTGTAAATGTAACTGAAGTTTGAGGTGACAAATTCTCTTCTAATGACATTTTTAGAAGGATTACACACACTCCTACATTAGGGAAATGGTTCTATAGGATAATGTTGTGGCACATTTTCTAATATTAACATAAATTTGCACTGCTTTTTTTTAACTGTCACAGAAAAGCCCCTTTCGGTCTGACATTTTTTTGGCCTTACTCTAATGTCTTTTTTTCTTAATTTTTTTTTCAAGTTTCAGGTTATTCAGGCAAGTTTCGTTTGTACTGACCATCGTAGAAAACTCAGTAACTGTAATGGATTTTGAAAACACACAAAATGTTGATGTTGATAGCTGTGGCTCAGTCCCAGTCTTACTAACATTAATTCAACAGTATTTCAAGTAAATGCAGTGTCAGTCCATAAACAGAGCACCCACAGGCAATACAGTAATGGTGAGAGAAGCCRTAGCACCCTTACTTGCAAACCTGAGTAAGGGAGAGGTGGTGGGGAGAGAGAGAGAGGGGAAGAGGAAGAGATGGCTTTCCTTCATAGTTCTGTGATCCTTTCCATCAGCTTTGGAGTACCTGCTTAAGGTAAGGCAGATCAAGTCTTATGGCGTATGAGTTAGGTAATACATAGCCTCTCTCTTGAATGTGTTTGGTTTGTATCCTCAAATTCCTGGGTTTAATTTGGTTCGGTCCCGAATACTGAACTCCCATAAGTAAATTAGCTGAATACAAAGTTGTCTTGACGAGTTGTAGAGGGTCTGCTTGTGCTTACTGGAAGCTGGGAACTGACGTTGTATTACGAGAAGCACTCAGCAGCTTGCAGGTTTTCCTCTGGAGGTAATAAAAGTGAAGTGCATCTAGGCCACTAATACAACACCACACCACCACCATCAGCTAGGTAACCCCAGTTCTGGGTATTGTCACCCACTTAAGATGTTTATCACCTTCAGTGGGGCTTTTTCCATTGGTCAAGGAAGATATCTGTGGTCCTTGCAAGCATGTAATGTAATTTCCGGAAATCTGAAAGCAAGAGGCAGCATCACAAGTTATGTTGATTTGTCAGCCTGGGATATACACAGTAAAAGGTACAAAGTTGAGGTAGCAAATGTTTTGTTATCTACACGTCTTTATATGCTATTGTATTTCACAGGGTATATTAAACTTCTAATGTCTTATTACCATGACAAGACAAGAATTGCAAACAGTACATTACTGCAGGTAATCCATTTTTATGACAAGTTTTCAGTGTGAATGAGGAATAGCAAGCAAAAGCCATTCTCATTACTGTATTCTCATTGTCCTCCGTAGATGTCACATCCAGGGCAATCTGTTCAGTTATTTTTTTTAAAGAATTATATTTTATGTTAGTAGATGTTCTTGAGCAGACCAGTTATCTGTGTTAGCCACCTCCAAAAACAAATGTAAATTATCCTTGCTCAGACAGTTCAAGAAATGCATGTCAACAATGAATAATAGTTACCAGTATTTATGAAACATCTAAGTGCTTCAGAAAAATTAAAGCCATTCTGCAGATTCTGGTTGTACAGATTCTATTTTGATGTGTATGCAAATTAGTGTACAGTAAGGCAGTTATAATGAATGTTTTTTTAATGAATTGCAGAATATACATATGAGCCATAATTAGAGCTCTTGGGAACAGCATTACCTAAATCTAATTTGCTGACATGCTGTCATAAGGTCAAGTAAGTCTTTAAAGAAAAGAACTCTAGTAACCTGAGATCAGAGACTTCCAGATAGTCTTCAGCTTTGCACCACTGCTTATTCATGCACATGTTCTGCAGAAAAGCTGACCCTTTTTGATAATTCACAAGGCTCTAAGCCYTGCTGTTACCATCCACTGAAGCCGTTAAGTAGTATATTATAAATTAATACACATTGCTTATACCATAAGTCTGGCTTTATCTTTGTATTTGTCCTTCACAGAAAAATAATTTTGAGGAATGCAGCAAGATGAAGAAAACAAGTTCTATAAACTGTTAGGTCTTCCTTGCAATTGCACTTCTTTACTGCCATCTCCATATAAAATTATTCATTTAGCTCAGTTTATTTACCGATACCTTCCTCAGCATAAATTGCTGTTTATTTGAGTTCGCATGTTACTTATAACAGAAGGATGCTGGTGCCTATTACTGGCTGTTCGGCACAGTGGCAATGTTTTGTCAGAAATTATTTTTCCTCTGTATTATGAGATCTTTAATCTAAAAAAATTCAAAACAACAACCCAATGAAATGTTGGGGATTTTTTTTTTTCTTTCCTGTGGAGTTTTTTTGCCCTAACAACTCTCTCGTTAGAATCTGGGAAATTCTTATTTGGAAAACATTAAGTAATCTAGGTCAAAAGTCTAAAAACATATGGAATTTTCCATAAGCAATACCACAGGGATTTGTAGTTCAATTTAGGAGCTGAAAAGTGAGCTCTGAGGTATAGATTGCAATGATACAGATATACTGCATGTTAAAATACTAATCTCACAAGTCATAATTATGTTGAAAATATGCTGAGGTGGCTAACATCTAAAAATATGACAATAATAAAAGTTTATGATTTGGGATTAGGACTGATTCCTGATTATCATAGTGAAGAAAAAAAATGGTTCCTTACATCTTACTACAGATCCATTTGCAGCAGAAGGGTTTGTTGGTTTTTTTTTTATCCTAATGTTATCCAGCACAATGGGTTTATTTTGATTTATCTGGAATACACTGAGTCAATATTTGCCATTCACAGCTCTTTTGAATAGGGTATTTGTGGGCAGCTTTGAACATCATCTTCATGGTTTTCTTTTCAATAATTTTTATTTATTTTAGAAGCTCCTGGTGAGGCTAAATTCTCACTCTCACTTGGCACTCCACAGACAAATAGCAAGATAGACTCCATTCATCAAGGAACACACAATTTGAGTAGCAGAGGTGGAGGAAGGACACCAAAATAATCCAGACTTATTTTACAGAAGGGAAAAGTATCATGACAGTGATAACTTTTTGATTCAGTGGTCATAAGTTACACTCCAACCATCATGAAGTATATTCCTATTTTTAAAATTGTAGAAAAATACTTGACAAACACTTGACATGTCTGAATTATAAAATTAATAATTATTAATCAATTTCAAGTTAATAAGATGAATTATTAGTTCATGAAGTATTCTAAGAGCTAGCAATATGAGGAACTCACATTTCCCTTATATTTATAAAGACACAAAGGAAAGACTTGTTTCCATGATTTGATTATTATTTTAAAGGAAAACTTTTTTTAGAGAAAGAATTCACTGTAATTAGACATGTTTTCATTTATTTTTTTAAAGTTACAAAATAGTTGCTACTTTCTGGATTCATTATTTTGTGAACTCTGTCTTGATAAAATCTTTCATTTTTGGAGATATCTTCGAATTCCTGAAATTCGTCTTCTTTAGGCAACCTTCCTTTTTATTTTTATATGGTAAAATCTGAAAAAAAGTCTCTATGTAAGCAAAATTGAGAGAAATATTTTGATAGGAACAAGTTTTGTGATACATTTACTGAAGGTAGAAATGTCCTTCTCGCTAAAAATCTGAGAAAAAAATCCATATTGTGTGCAAAACTTTCAGCTTCCTTTTGAATCATTAAATTTCTAGATAAAGTCTCCCTTACATTTCCTTGTTATTTTCATCTCTATATTTGTCTCTTCCTGTTGTGCCAACCACTTTCCTATAATTCATTTTCATTCGATGCCCAGCTTCTCCCTGTGGGAGGCAGCCCAGCAGCTCCCTGTCATACCCAGAGTTCAAGCCATCACAGTCATGCTTTCATCCCCTCATTTCTGTTACTCCTCTTTTCTTTTGTGATTTGTGTTCTGTTGTCCAGCCCTTAGCCCTCTCATTTTTTTCCCTCAGCTTGTGTTGCCTCCTACTAATCAGAGCTCATTTTCCTTTTGGGAGTCGTTCAACCTCCTACAACATCAGATCTCTTATCAATACTGGCATTTAACAGTCTTTTGTCTACTTTTAATTTGTTCTTATTGAATATAAGTTTTTTAAAAATTTGTGCCTTCCATATTATGCTCTTCCTAACATAGCTTTCTCCACTCATTTTATTTTCTGCAGTCTTTTCTTTCTGTTGTCTCCATTCATTTTCTGCTGTCATTTCTCATTATTTCATCTGTCTAATTCAAGGCCTGATCTAGCTTCACTTATATCAGGTTCCCATTGAAATTAATAACCCTTGCAAAAATGGAATACTTCCATCTGGAAGCTCGCTCTTTTTCTCTGTGTAAACCCTGCCCCTGCTCAAAGTGTTCAGGCACAGGACAGCACAGCCTCAGTTTTAAAGATGTTTATGTAATTTGAGGACAGACAGATCAGGAGGCTGACTGGTTCTTTCTGTGCATGACAGCCCAAATAAAATTACCCCTCACCCCAGTTTTGCGTTCTTGCATCGGTTGTTAGAGGCTAATCGGTGAATTGGTGAACCAGAGAAACCCGTCAACTCAACCTTCACAAAGGACACTCTCAGGAATTTTTGAATAATTTATTTTTCTGTCTAGCATAAAGGGATCTGCAGGGACTTCTGTGGAGAAGCCCAAGTGACCAGGACCAGGAGAAACACGGAGCAGCACCCTACAGTTTTGAGTACTTGCTTGTTTTCTTTATAAACACCAGCCATGGACATTTGCTGTTCTTTCTGATTGTAACACTGGCTCCTTTTGCTACATTAGCCTTTGAAGAATTCAGTCACAAGATAGAGGGTCATTAGCTTATGTACAACCCCATTATCTCTGAAACAGGTAAAAGTCCAGGTAAATGTCCAACTAAGCCAATGTAATGTGAATGCTTTCTAGACGGGCATTCAGCACATTAGTATAAGAAATTGTTATTAATCATAATTTCAGTTGATGTGTGAGATCACTGGTAACTAAGAAAAATATCTGTTGCATGTTTATGATTGCTCCAACTATTGATTTGGCTTTTGGGCTCAATCCAAAATCCATTTGATGAACTTATTATTCATAATCACATCCTGACATTGGAATTTATTGGAAGAGTTTATAAATAGAGGTGTACAATTCTGAATATAAATAGAAAAAAAAAATCACAGCTTAGCAGTGTTCAGTTAACCATTGCGAATAATTTTCTTTCATGACTTCTTCACATATCATCAATTAATTCAGAGCAAAATCCAAAGTATGCTTAGCACCAAAATTATTTCATTATGGGGCTAAAGACAATATGCTTGAATGGTGAAAAACCTTGTGAAAATCCCACTGAAAAATGAATGGAAGATTTTTCATTGCCTTTAGAAAGCTTCATATAAGTTCCAAGATCAGGCTCATCCTTCACATATTTGTGAGTGAGCTAAGGCTTACTTATTTGAGTGTTTTATTTAATACTTCACAGCTTCTGGTATAAAAATATGTGTACTCCTTGATATGAAGAAGTGTTTGTCAGGTAATGTTTAAAATTTATAATATAAGTACACATACATTCATATGTATGAAAGCTAAAATATATACAAATAGGTATCTGTATAAAAAATCCTTTCATGATGAAGGAACAGTTTGTATGTGGATGGGAAGCATTAYCTGAAAACATATGTCTGGCCAATGCTTTCCTTAAAAATACTTCTGACAGATTTGGTTTTATTAAATCCATCATTGTGAAACTAGCTGCTATGCTGAGATGATAATGGTGGTTGGTAGCTCTAGGCTTTCTATGATTATTACTATCTTCTGAAGCAATAATATAAAATATTTGGAAAGGGATTTTTAACATGCTGTTTCACTGACCTAGCAATTTTTAAAAGGCATGAGTAAAACTGTTATTTGTCTTGACAGTCCCTATGTCTTTATTTTTAAAGTATTTACCTAGTACTAATTAATTTGCAGTTGTGTACAAATAAAGATACCAATGTCAGCTGTCATTAGTCACCTACAAATAGTACAAAAGCTGGTGCAATTGATATGAAAGTTGACAAAATCCTTGGCTGAAAAAAGTGGCATTTGAGGTTTTTGCCTGCTTTTGCTATCAGCCACATAACCTCTTCTATCAACTGTTTTCCTACCCATGTGGATTCTCCCAGCACACATCCACAGCACAGATTCCCTGGCTGGCAGGGCAGGGTGAGCTTTGCTGTGTGGCAGATTTCTGAGTGCTGTGTAGGGGCAGAGGAAACCAGCAAAGCATCACTCTCAAAAATAAAGCAAGAACCCTTGACAAGCAGCCTTTCCTCAGGTATTGTGTGCCTCCAGCAGTGATAGGTGGAATATTTTTCAGGACAGGTTTAAAGGTTTGAGGTTTTTTTAGATACATCATATATTAATACTAAATTAGGAAAAATAATTAATACTTTTAAACATTTATGTACACATAGAGAGTTTGGGTTCTGGGAAGGAAAGGGATGTCTCAACACCGAAAAAAACTCACCATGTGCTCTAAGACAAAACATAAAAGTAGGCCCACATTTTGCAAATATGTATGGATGTACTTAACTTGATTATCTTGAACAGTTCCAGGCAGTCAAAAGGTGCAAAGCCTGAGAATCAATGAGGAAGAATTTTACTATTATTATAATGATTTAATTATCACTATTTTAACTTTAGGCTCTGAATTCCCTGTGTTTAGAGCTCATTTGTGTTCTTTTTAATGGTCTAATTTACCTTTAAATGTGAGCAGCAATCCGTGTGAGATTTTTCTGGAACACTTTGAAGTCCCAGATTTGAAAGTGCCTCTTTTGCCAGCTATCTGAGGTGAGAATCAGGTCAGCTGTATTGTTTAAACAGCTTTAGTCTGAAAAAGAAGTTTGGTTAAATGAAAAAATAAGATGACATTTTTTACCATTTAAAATGCGAATATTTCTGAGAAATCGTCCTCATTCAAGAAAAAAGTACCTTTTGTCTGTCATAGTTGCTGCATAACCTTAGAAAGGATACCATTAGATCATGCCTGGCAAAACATATCTTATTATTCTTATTACAGATTATTTGCTAGGTGCCAACATTGTGCTGCTTCACAGAATCAGGAAGAGATGGAGACATAGCTCCTGCTATGAGGATTTTACAGTCTAAATATGTAGATCAGACAAATCCACCCCAAAATGCACAGCGTGTTGCTGTGTTTTCATTTGAGCAGACAACAATGTCTTTGTTGAAATTAATTAGCCCTAGTGGACAGAAAAAGTTAATTTAAAAAAGTTATTTTAGTTAACATAAATAGCACCTGGGGCTGATTCCAGACAAATAAGTACACAGAAGCTATGAAAAAGTAGCCCAAAGACTGAGAGAGGCTACGACAGGATGACAAAGAAGAACCAGTTGAAGGCCAAGGAGAGAAGTTCAGGCTTGCTGTGAAAGACAAAAAAGCCATGGAAGAGAATTATAGAGAGTGATACAGGTCTTGCAAATGCAAGATCTGCACAGAGATACATTTTAAAGTGCTAGCAAACCTCCCAAAATATTTTGATTGTCTCTGGAAAATACCAACTTATCTAAGGATAAGCAGGATAGGATGTGATTATCGATATGTTAGTAGGTGAAATGTTCTTTTAATTAAGTAGAAATATGTTTGCAGAATGTATCTGGGGAAACATGCCAGGAATTCTGACTTACAACCACAATCTTGCCTAAGTAGTATTTTTCAAAAAATGGAAAGAAATTTTTTCTTGTTTTGTTTATTTCTTCTTATGGATTTCAATTACATAAAGTTTCACTGATCTGTGAATTCTTGTGCCTCCAAATACCTTGAAGAGTTGTGGCTTTATCTAGTTTAAATTAATTTCTCGCTTTGGTTCATTGAATAAAAGCTCCTTTTCCCATCAAAACACCTATTTCTGTGACTTGTATTAATGAGTAATTAGCTATTATATGGTATCTCAGGTTTAAATAATTAATATAGCCTCTGAAAGACTATGGGTGAATGGTCAAACAAAGCAAATTAAATTTAGAAAATGATCAATAATTTGCATTGTTATAAACCATATGCCTTGATTCTATAACAACTGCTTTGTATTAAATTTCTGTGGTATAACTAAAGCATCTGTTTTAGAAAACAGAATATTCCCTAGTTATTAATAAAGCTGGGGCCACTTTAATTGTTTTTGAATGTCGGGATTGTGTTACCCAGTGCCTGCTGTGTTGCATTCAGTTCATTTTTAGGCACAAGATCACAAAAACAATTTCAATGAAACCTACAGGGAAACTGGATGTTCAGGTTGAACCTTTGTCCTTAAACTGTAATGTTTTCATCTTTAAAATTCAATCTCCAAAAAAAAGAGGATAGCCTAAAGTGAAATAACAAATCTCTCAGTGGTTGCTTTGGGCTGCATGGAGTAACATCACCACACGTGTTCCTAAGGGTGATCTTAAAAGCATCTTGCCAAATTTCAAGTCCAAAGCAGCTCACCTTTGGTCTCTCAATTCTTTTGTCAGGGCTGTTATTTGTCAAAGGACTAATTATAAGAATACATTTCAATTGAATGAAAACATAAATTTTAAATGTAATGRAGAGTGACATTAATTCTAAAATTCTCCATCCATACACAGGATTTGCAAGTTTTAGAGGCTACTCTCCAGTTCTTGGACAATTTCAACTGCCTTAAATTCTCAGGCTAAGGAAATTATCTTAGTTATATCAGGATGAAACAGGCATGACTAAGGAAATTATCTTAGTTATATTAGGGTGAAACAGGCATGTTTTCTGGGCTAAGCAACATCAAAGAAGTTATAACAGCTTTGCTGTATTTTTTGTATGAACATCACAGCCTGGCTTTGCGTGTTTTGCATAGATGTTTAAATGCATGCATGCACATATTTGAAATGCCCATATTCTTTGGAAGAGTTTGAAACTACAGGATGCTAGRATAATTGTAGGATCTGCCTTTGATTAGTTGATTTCCATTTTTCTGATTGGCACTTGTTAAGATTTGAGATGGCTAATTCTCATTAGCTCTGAGGCACCATTTCACAAATAGTTTACTCCTGTTTCTGGAGGCAGGATGCTTATGCCATACATCTCATGCCATAAACCACATTTCTTGATGTGATCATAGTTGCTAGTTAAAATGCTGCACTTAGCTGAGGCTTGTACCAAATATATAATAATGTTTACTGGCTGCTGCTAAAACCGTCTCTATAGGTCTCATATTTGACTGTTTGCATATGTGCAACTTTCTTAAAAGAATTAAGTTTTTTGCCTGCTGTGGAGCAAAATGTAATAATATAAAAGGATGTTGGTGAAAGGTGGAATTGCAAATTGTGGAAAAAAAGGTGACATGGATGAATGTATTTATGACTTGCATTTTGACAGCTAAAGACAAAGATTCCTCTGAATGTCAGGAATATGGCTTCAAGAGTATAGTTTTTTATATGATGATTTTGAAGCCTATGGAGAACTGGCACAAGAAAAAGTCTTGTGTTTCTGTTGTCATAGCTACTTGAACCTGTAAAATTACAACTTGGTTTGTCCAAGTGATGTTTACAGATTGTTCTCCCTTTAGGACTGACCATTGCCCTACATCATTTAATTTGAAGGTTTTCTTACATAGGGTAAACATCTGAACTCTCTCTTTACAAGGTTTAACCTTCTTTAAAACAGGAGAAACAGAGATGTATTGTGGTCATGTATGGCACAGGGTTATCAGTTGAAACTATAATTGAACAAAAGTTCCTATAATGTCATTCCCTACTACACAGTAATTTTGGAGAGTATGATGTCAATTCTTTGGAGCATGGCTGGAGTAAAAATGTTGATGGATTCAAATACAGTGCACCAGTTGTGCAGCTGAAATATTTGCAGGATTAAAGGTGGGACAGTCAGAAGTGTATTACATTGTCCAGTTAAATCCTACTATTACAGAGGTCTTACTGGTTTTAATGGTCATAACTTAGACCCAGGCTTTGGAAACTCCTGGTTTACATACAATTGTTCCATTTAATTGGAAAAATGAAATAATTTTACATTACTGGTATCTTACAGATGTATCAGGCTGTGCTAGTACCACAATATGATCAATTAAATGTGCTCAGTCTGTAACTGTGGTGTGACAAAAGAATAACCCTGATAAAAGTATTCTATTATTTTCACACATTTGCCTTGTGTACTAAAATTGTTTGTGCTTTACTCAACCTAAATATAACAGTTCTCAAAAAATACATTGTTTGTTATATTACTAGTTAACTAAAAATAGTGCTATGTAGTCATGTACTTAAAAACAAATTTTAATGCTGACAGGTAAGAAGACAGTGTTCATACTGGCACAATAAACTCCTGTTTTCTCAGCTATTGTATGTTCATAAGCTGTAATGTGTCATTGATTTGCTCCTATTAAAGCCAGAAGCCAGATTGTTATTGCTATTCAAGGTGGCGACAGCTGGAAAATCTGAACATTTACTACATCTTTATGAAAATTATCAAAATCAAATTACAGAGTTCCATCACAACATGTGATTATTGGAATAAGCCACTACCAAAATCCTATGTGAAACATATCTGTATATTTCTTACAGAGAAAAAAACATAGTTTAATGTTAAAATATTTACTCAAACAGATTGTCTTGCCTCGGTTGTAAATAATAAATTGTGTCTTCTGCCTGTTAAAAAGGTGTACTAGGGACTATACTAGGAAGTATTTTAGAAATATATTAGGTGAAAACACATTTTGAATTTTGGCCACCTAATTTTACCAAAAGTTTCAGTGGTCAAGGACACATAGATTTCTGTAGTTTCAAGGTGAATATTTAATTTCCTTTGATATGTTGGCCTTCTAAATTTCTCACAACATTGCAGGGCAACTTAAAAATATAAATATTGGCTGATGAGTACATTTTCTGAGTTATATGMTAAGACTAAATATTTACCATCTATGATTTTGTTATTAGAATATCATCTGTTAAGGGTATTTTATTGATCTTGGCTTAGTACTGTATTCCTCTAAACTATTCGTTTTTGCTTATGCTTTAAACTTATTTTTAAATGTTCACACTTTGCCTTAGGTCAAAAAAAAAAGATACAGAAAAATGGTGTTAGTTGGCCAAAATATGATTCCTCCACTGGTGTTTTCATATTGACAGAATGTGTAAAAACCGCAGTGTTTTCTAAGGTTTAGAATGGTGTATAAGGCCTGTCATTAGCTAGGATTATATGGCTACTGAGAAAAAACAGTAAGCAAATTTTAAGTTCCAATTTCATACCACTGCTATGGAAGGGGTAGCATGTAGCCTTTTCTGCTGGAACAGAAATCAGTTTATAATGCTAATCCACATTGACCATAATACTTTCATTAAACTGCTTTCTTGCAAATGTAGATGTGAATGCTTCACTTCAAATACACTCTTCTTGCCCCCCAGAAAGCAATGGAACTATTCGATTGTTTAAGTGCCTTTGGGGTTATAGGGATGAAGTCTAAATTTTCACACAAGACGTCCTTCTGTATAGATAAAAGTCACAATAGAATACACAGTAAAATTGAACAAAAGCATGAAGTTATTTCAAAGTTAATCACAAAGTCTTTAGGATCATCTGCAAAACACTGCATATTCAGATGCATCCAGGGGACAATGCTCTAATGCATTAAATCTTCTCATTCTACGGCCATCAGGCAGCAACATACATTTTCTCCTACAGCTTCTGTTAAAGTTACCCACCATCCTCATACTTTAAGAAGTTAGACCAGAAAAACTGTCGATATGTTTACCCACGAAAAATAAACAAACCAACCCCACAAGCCTTCCTTCAACCAAGGAAGAAAAAACATAAGCATTCTAGTGACACAATGGCATAAACTTCAGTTCATGTAATTGGATGGGGGTGTACATGAAGACCTTGTAGGTGCCTGGGTTATACTATCCCCAAGACATTTTTGATAATGTAATTGGGATCAGTGCTGTGCATTTCAAAAGCAAAATAAATTACTCTTTGTTAGTTGTTTTCATGACTACCAGGGACCTTTTCTAGTGGGGATGTTTTTTTCCACCTGGAGAAAGTAGGAATTGCATTAGAGACTTTAAAATTAATCTCAATTTCCCTTCAGTTTGGTGACAGAATTTTAACAAGTTGCTTCCAGGAACCCTTGAGAGCTTCCCTCAGCATCTCATTCTGTTAAAAACTTAGATATATCCCTGCAAGTGCTATGGAATTTAAAATACAGTTATAAGCATTTTAAAATTGGTTTTGGTACATCATCACTATTAAAATTTCTATTAGTTTTTTATTATATGTAATTCCCCTGTAGCACCATGGAGTTGCCTAATAACAAATTTACTCTTTTCTATTATAGGTTGTATGGGATAAAGTTGAGAACAGTAATGTAATGTAAAACTCTCTCTTCAGTTGGTTGCAACTTTCTCAAAAGTTTTTTTTATTTGTGTCGGTTGGTTATGCTTAGATTTTCACACTGGTCTGTACTATATTTTGTAAATGCATTTTTGTTAATCATCCTAACTTTAATGTGGATAACAGACCCCAGTGAAATTTGCAGCTACTTGTTCTCATTCAGGTTCAACTCATGAAGTTTTTTAGCACAGTACATAAATTCTTCTTCTTCACGTCCGCTCTCTTTCACGACTTTCAGGTAAAACATGGCTTCTTTCAAGCACCAAACAGACCATGAATTCCCTAGTTTAGTCTCCTAAGCCAGAGAATTTCCATTAGGGTTTTTTTCAGTTTCTATTTCAGAGGGAAATGAGGCAGATGATCTGTGTCAGGGGAAATTTGTTGTAGATAGCAGTGTGTTTGGGGTGTTCTGTAAAAGTCTACAGAGTTCTTAACCGAGAGTTTTGCTATCTGAGTAGTTAAGTATTTCTCATTTTTGCTCAGACTAGTGTAAAAACCAATTTGCACAAAATAATTTTTACTGTTATGAACTAACATCAAAAATATTTTGTGCTTTGTTTCAGGTTAGTGCAGGAACAGCACCAATGTTTAGTTTATGAAGGCTGAATTATTGTAGCAATACCTTCACATTTCTTTATAATGATAATAAATACATGGGATTCTACTGGAATGGAATAGAAAGTGGAAAGAATATCGTGCTGGCTCTGGTGAGGATAAATTTGGTTAATGGGAAGAAAAGGTCTACAGCATAGATTGGCACATAATTAGAATAGAAAAATGTTCAAGGAAAAGACACTGTAGGGACAAGAGTTACATACTGAGCAGAGACTTTTGATGAATGTTTAAAGTCCTGTAAAAGAAAAGATAACTCATTGTTATGCTGCAAAATAAAATACAGGTTTATGATGTTGGCATAATAATCTTCCTGTGGGTAAAAGTATTTCAGATTCTAGTAAACTGGGAAGTTGAGRCGAAAAAAATACTTCCAAAACTCACAGGTTTCAGTGTCATTAAAAATACAATATTTGTAAAGCAGATATAAAATATTTGGTATGTGAGTGGATCGAAAAGGAGCTAACAAAGCAATTATAGTTGGATTCGAGGATTTGAGGGAGGAAGAGAGAGTTCTCACTAAAGCTTGAAAATGAAAAAAAAAGAGGAAGTCAAGTGTAAAGGAAATCAGATATTATTTTTTCCTGGTCTCTTGCCAAACACCCAATTGAAGAGGCAGACCTTTATTCCAGTAAAGAAAGTTTTCTTGCCAAAAATGTGGAGGTGGCTACTTTGCTCCCAGCCAAGCTGAGAATGAAGTATGAAAATAAAACTTACATCTACTGGGACCTTCATTCATCTGTTACAACATGTTGAAAGTGACTTAATTCAGGAAGATCTGGATTCTAGCTCAGGCTCAGAGGGAACTTGAGGGCTTTATGGCTTCCTTTTTTTCTATCAAGTTTTATAGCCCGTATTTGTAGTAAAATAATGTTGTTTGAAGTTTGTATGTTTCATGGGAGTGGTGCCTTGAAGAAGTTATTTCAGCTAAATGGCACCAGATGGAGTGTTTAGTTTGTGACAGGATTCCACTGTTTAGCTTGAAATTATGTTCTTTATTTGATGGCTTTATGGTATCAACAGCTATTCTAATGGCATATATTCTTGCTCTGCCCCTTGGAAAAAAAGGATAAAATGCATCTTGAATCAATTTTGGGGGGAGGGGGAAGGGGGTTATGGTTAGATAATAACATAGAGGATTTCCTTCACTATGAGGCTTCATAACTTCATATCGGAGTATGAATTAACTTTTTAATTCAATAGTACGTCTTGGTTTTCTTTGGACTATATAAAAATCCCCAAAGATAGCTACTTAGGACAGAATAAATCCTCTAAAATAACAATAATAATTAATATTTAGTATGAGTGTAAAAGATATTTCTGTACTAATATTGGGAGTCAGCACTTAATTTTAATTTTTTTTTTAACTTTCCATCTTCCTTTATGCTGCTGTCATCTATCTTTTAGATTCTCCATTTTGCACCAAAAATAAAAGCTCAAAGAAGACAGGAAGGAGGTTATCAGTGATAAGTGGCAGGGCAATGAGGTTGCTACTAATTGTGTCACTGACTTTTAACTATACTTTGTGCAAAAGTAATGGGTGAGAGAGAGAAGGCAGCTGTGGAATGGGAATTACCAGCCATAGTACAGAAATGAAAAATGTGTCACAAATTATTTTAGGAGAGAGAGGTCATCTCTGTAAGGGGGCAGCCCTTCAGAAACAGAAAGAACAGCCATAAAAATGACAGTGTAAGTGATTTTATCTTTCTTAAAAGAGACCAGGCTCCTCAGCCCACAGACTTTTAGTGGCAGTAAAGACTCTAAAGTGGGAATATAAACATGTGGGAGATTTCGTCTTCCCTAGAGAAAAACCCAGAGAATCTAAGGCCTTCTAGTGATGAGAAAGACTCTGAAAAGGGGAAAGTAATGATTTCTCATTTTGTGTACATTAGCCAATACATTTTCTAAATACTTGTACTATCTATTGTTAGAGAAGTTTTGCTCTAAATAAAAGGGGAAAAAACCAAAACAAAAAAGTAAAGAAATATTTTAAACTTTCAAATGATCTCCAGTGGTTAATATAAAAGCAAACCCAGTCACAGGTCATTGAAACATTACCAGTGTGTGAGCAGGTAGAAAGAGTTTGACAGAAAACCTGATGGGAAGGTTTGAGACATCTCATGTCCTGGTGCTGGCCAGCACAGGGTTAATTTTTTCAGTAGCCAGGGGGGCATGGCTAGGACCCAGAGGTTATTCTATACCACCTCACAGCATGCACAGGGGGCAGGAGGGGAAGGGATCCATTCTGATCAGGTWGCGTGCAGTGAGCACTTGGGTATTGCTGGGCTCTGTGCGGTGAACACTCATGTGTGAAGTTTCTCTGTTATTAGTATTGTTGCTGTTACTTTTGTTTCTTATTTTATTGCTGTTTCCAGTAAACTGTTCTTGTCTCAACATGGGATCTTTAACTTTTGTGCCTCCAATTTTCATCTCCAGCCCACTGCAGGGAGGAGGGGGAAGGGGAGTGGAACAGGGAAGTGAGCGAGTGGCACRTGGTTTGGAGTGTTTCAATGGGAACATTAAATTGGGGAACACCATTCCTAAACCACGACATCTAATCACTTACTTTAGGATCTAGGAGAGTTATAGAACAGTTTAGTTCGGTTGGTCAGAGCGTGGGGCTAATAGCACCAAGGTTGTGGGTTCAATGCCTGTAGAGGCCATTCACCTAAGAGTTGGATTCAATGATCTTTGTGGGTCCCTTCCAACTCAGAATAACCTGTGAATCCCAAGTGTGGGTCTGTGCAGGARGAGGATTTAGCTTCTCAGACACTTTAGAAATTTTTTGGTGAATCTGTTTGTCTCTAGGTAGTGTGCCTAAACCATTTTCAAAACTGAGAGAAGGCATGGAGACATTCCTCAAAGTTTTGCTCCAAGTCAGTCACATCTTTAAGAAACAAAAGTATCTTGATTTGCAACCAGAAGCAATTTGAGAGCAAGAGGAAATTCTGGAATACACATACTCTCCGAAAGCAGAACTCACCAGCAAGAAAACCACAAACTCCTGCCAGAGCTCAGTTCAGGTTTTTAGTTAATTGGAGGTGTGGCGCACTGCAGAAAGTATGGTTTATAGGAATTCCTTCACACATTTTAAATATATAGTTAAATTTTAGGAACAGTCAACTCATGTCTTCTCTTTCAGGAACAGAGACATTAGAGAGAAATTGTCATGTATATTTTATTTTTTCAATAAAATGTTTTGAAGTATATCCATTATTATTAAATGCTTATTTGTAACTTTCTCAAATAGGTATTAATTTTTATACCTTCATTAGCTGAAAAAAAAAAAGAATAACGCTATATGAAAACTTGAATGAACTAATGCTGTTAAGAACTAACAAGAAAAATATTTAACTTTATGAAAGAATTGCTACTGCTATAGTCTCTTGGAAAAAAAGGCAGATAAATAATCACAATTATGACAAGGATATAGAGATCAAGATATTTCTAATTTCCCCTACCTCAACTCTAACAGTTTCAGTGTTCTGTAAAGGCCAAGGTCAATCTGTAATTTTTGGACAAAACCAAAATTAACAAACTCTACTGAAAAATGCAAGCTGATGAAAAACTCTGAAGTACCTTTGTTTCAATAATCTCATGTAGACAATCATAGTTCTCATCTTAAAGATATTTGATTCATTTGCTGCTCCTCTTTCCAGCAATTTCTTGGCCTTTTTGTTTTTAAGAGTTGGGTCTTTATAAATCATAGCAGAATCCTTATTCACTGAAATGTTATGACAAAGGATCTCCATGGATATGATGATTAAACAGTTGAACGAATACCCACTCTTGAATCAGTGATCACCCCAAGTGTTCACTGCATTGATCRAGTTTCACACCATGAGTTGTGTGACATACCTTGCCTCTGCCATGCCCAGTTGTGGACACCATTTTCTCTTCAGCTCATGAATGCACAGGCAGTTCTCCCTTTCAATCACAGTCATGCAACATTTGTTTGAAATGCCTAGTGAGCCATACATCATTAGTAACCCACACTCCATGTCTGGAAGACCTTCTAGATCAATAATTCTTTCAGTTATTCTAGAGGAAAAAGATTCTACTTTTCCTAAGAGTTTTCTGCATGTGAACATTATACTTGCATACACAGCTTTATTTTTGAATGTTATTGTGACTTTTGCCGCTATTTATTCTGCTTTTTATTTCTTTAATTTTCACAATACTATCGTATTGCATATCCTAATCTTTTGGCTAGAACTGTGTTCATGTGTTCTGTAGTTTTTTCATGTCTTCGTATCCTTGGAATCTTTGTGAAATATTCGAATTTACATTGGAGAAATAGTTTTTCATTTTTTAGTGCTCTAATGAAGACCTCAGAGAAGTCCTTTACTGCTAAGTTCAGTACATGCTTGTATTAGCACTTATGCAATGACACTTCATASAAAAATGTATATATTTCTATATATATAAATATATATAATGTGCATATAAATGAAAACAGTGGAAGTGGAACAAATAACACTGCTTACTCTTTACTATTTCATCCTTTAATAGCTCAGCTGTTTTCCCTTTTTTCTTATAAGTAATCACCTTTCCCRTCTGAAACAAATTAACTCCTGGGGAGGATATGTTCTGAGAGCTTTCATATGGTCCTTGTTACCAGGGAAACTACTTCTTTTGTCAGTATGTGTTCTGAAGCTCACAGACAGTGTAGATTGCTTTGTAACATCAGATGACAAGAGACAGCAAGGGCCAACTAGTTTGCATGTGGTTTCTGAGCAAAAAAAATAATTAGAGACTCTCGCAACACCGGCCAACATTACTTATCCTGGACAGCTCTTCATAACAGAGGTGTGCAAAATAGTGTGGTTTATCTATGCATTCAGCTTCCTGCAGATTGATGAAACAATATTGTCCTGGGGGCAGGTGGGTGGGGGTTGCAGTGCCAAGCATCTGTCGGTGCTGGGGAGTCCTCTGCCGGGGACAGAGTGTCAGGCGACTGCTGGACACTGCAGGGTCCAGGTTAAGACTCCTGGAATAAGCTGTCAGAGGAAACCACTTCCTTTTGAGCAGGTTCTTCCTGGGTAGGTGCATCTCATCTTGAAAGTGATTTGTAACATTTATTTCATCTTTGTCACTACTCTGTGTGTATTTTTCTACATTATTAAGCTTAAGGCTTCCAATTCCTAATGGAAYATAGTACCTGAGAGCATATCTTTCTGATGAAAAATGTGAGGGTTTTTGAAAATATGGTCTGCTTTTTTATTTTCAGCAAACTAAACGAACAGGTACAGTGGGGAAGTAAACCAAAGCAGTGCTTGTAACTAGTAATAATTACTGCTGTTTCAGAAGTTTCTCTGATTTACATTTTTAATCTGTAATGAGCTCAATGACCACATTGGATTGTGGGAGGTATTGGAATTTAAAATGATTAGCAAACAGGATATAGAGTTGAGGCAATAATGAGAAATATCAGTGCCATTAACAGCTTCCAAAATCTCACAAAGGCTTCTGTTTACAAAAGCCTGTTAATAAAAAGGCTCAATGTATGTCTTATGTGTTTACCAGTTTGCTTTTTTAACCATGTTACTTTTTCTTGCATTTTATCCACAGAAGCTGGTTTGTTTTAGAAGTGAAGAAAGAATAGATTAATGAAGCTAGAGCATTTGTTTTGTTGGGGATTTTTTAGCAAAGAAAAGGAAGAACTGAAAAAAAAATCATCTGGGTAATCCATTTTCATTCTTCGGAAGACTTAAATAACAAAACCAGAAACACTGGCTGCTGAAGTGGAAATAACAGTTTAGCTTTAATCAAAATCATTCCACCATCATTACAGTAGTCCTGACGAATTGAAGTTCAGTCTTCTTTGAAAGCCATGTGTGAATATAACTGAAGTTTCAGTCAGCAACACCTAACCATGAATATTGGTTGTGAGAACAGATCACAAAAAATGTAGCCCATTGACAACAAACATCCAACAGTCTGCTTTGGAAAGCATCTGTACTATTAATCTGAGCAGATCACCAGGTAATGGGTATTCAACACGCTGAATACAATCAAGAATGATAAATCATAGACAGCAAGCTRAGTGAAATAACTGAGATCATAGAAATGGCAGAACAAGTGATTAAAACCACCGCTTTTACTTACATGGCACCAGATGAATTAAATACTAACAGGAAGGTAAAGTTCCCAGCCCAGAAGCAGACAGTCTAACCAGAGTTTTTATGCATATGATGGGAGTTACTCAAAGAAAGCGAGCACAACTTGATGACAAATTTATGAATGCATTTGTTATAATGGGGCATAAAATATTTTCTTGGGATTGCTTATGAGCAATACAAAGACTTTTCTACATGATGTTTATGTTTCTCAAAGGTACGTTCAGTGGGCCTGATGYGGCAATATATATGGATGTGTTCGTACATCTCATAACCATATGCACAAGAACTTTTAGATAAACTCTCATTTGCATCTGCTTTCAGTGGGACATGAGCATATGCTTCCATGTTTTGTGAAAACAGAAATTATTTCACTTTCTGCTAAAATAACAGACACATGATTAATAAAATACCAAACCCCTTCCCCTTGGGACACTGAGCAAAAATCGAAAGTAAAAGGGTCTAGAGCGTATGAGAAGCTCTGGTGGGCTCTTCCTTGGATTCTGCAAAACCTGTGTTTTCACGTTGGGTTTGTAGCTAGCAGGTCCTGCAGGAGTTCTGCAAAAGCGGAGCATTTAGACCCTGAGGGAAGAGAGAATTTTCTTCCCAATCTCTTTCAACAGTGGTTTCCCTTGTCAATTAAAAGGATGCCAGCTACTGTCAGCTAGGAGTCTGTCAAGCCCTTAGTGTAAGATGCCTGAAGGGAGGATGCAGATTAAAGCGGTGTAAGAAAAACAGATGTTAGAGCATGAACTAGAGATGTTCTGAAATTCAAAGAGGTTATTCTGCCTTAATGTGCTTAATTACAGAATTCCTTGTTGCTGTCATTAAAATTGAACCCTGCTGTTAGCTCATTCATCTATGCTCCAATTTCCATTAAAAAATTTCAGTTCTCTTAGGGGTGGTAGGACCACCTAGATTTGCCAATCCCTGAGATGTTACATCAATAGGGGAAAAAATATTCTCTTTACTATTCTGAACTATTCAGTGATCAATGCAAAAAGGAAGTCCAGTGCTTAAATTCCAGGACTAGGGATTAGATGATCTAGATTTTATTACATTAGATAGATCTGTGATGAAAAACCAGCTCCCTTGAAAACCTTGAAAGTTTGGCTATTAACTTCAAAAGACCCACGATTTCTCCCTTGCTGTTAAAGTTGGAGTTTGTAATTCAGGTCAGCTCTTTGAAAATGCCTCAGAACTACAGATCTTAAGAGAACACAGAGCATCCCAAATATGAAGCATCCAGCACTGGTGAGCTCCTTTATGCAAATTCTGTACCCAGTTTTTTCTTATTTGATTTTCCCAAGCAGAAAATAAGAGAAATTATTTTTGATTTTATTGAGAAGTTTTACTTATTGATATTGGATATTTGATCAATGAAAATAATAATTTTAAAAAGCATTAAAAAAGAAAAGACAATAAAAACTGCATGTGCCTAATCTTGTACTTCCTCCCTTCCTGAGTTATGTCAAAACTGTATTTTCAGTTTTCTACATAAACTTCCAGTTTTCAAGTTGTATTTGGGGATAGAATGAAAAAGAGGAGCATTTTGGTGAAATACATTCTCTCTAAAATATATTTGAAAACTACACTGAAGACATCCTTTCAGTAAAATTGAAACTGGATTTTTTTGGGGGAATTTAAAAAACATATTTTTTTCTGAATCTTGTTAAAACAACAGGTTTCCATGTTTTTTCTGAAAATATTTTAAAAACATACAATTATAGAATCGTTTAGGTTGGAAAAGACCTCCAAGTTCATCAAGTTTAACAGTTAAACCAGCCCTACTAAATCCACACTAAACCGTGGAGCACCACATTTAAGTGCCACATCTACAAGTCTTTTGAACACCTCCAGGGATGATGACTCCACTACTTCCCTGGGAATCCTGTTCCAATGCTTGACAACCATTTCCATGAAGAAGTTTTTCCTAATGTCAAATCTAAACCTTCCCTGGTTTTCCCTGAGCCTCGTTTTCTCCAGACTGAACAACCCCAGCTCCCTCAGCTGCTCCTCATAAGACTCGTGCTTCAGAACTTTCATCAGCTCCATTGCCCTGCTCTGTCTTTCCTGTAGTGCAGGGCCCAAAATTGAACACAGCACTTGAGGTGTGGCCTCACCGGTGCTGCGTAGAGGGGACTGATCACTGCCCTGATCCTGCTGGCCACACTGTTTCTGATACAGGCCAGGATGCCATTGGCCTTCTTGACCACCTGGGCACACACCGGCTCATGTTCAGCTGCTGTTGACCAGCACCACCAGGTCCTTTTCCTCTGGGCAGCTTTCCAGCAACTCTACCCCAAACTGCATGGGGTTGTTGGGACACAAGGGCAGGACCCAGCACTTGGCCTTGTTGAACCTCATACCGTTGGCCTCAGCCCATTGATCCAGTCTGTCCAGATCTCTCTACAGAGCCTTCCTGCCCTCCAGCAGATCAACACTCCTGCCCAGTCTGGTGTCATCTACAAACTGACTGTGGGTGTCCTTGATCCCCTTGTCCAGATCATTGACAAGATATTAAACAGGACTGGCCCCAGTACTGAGCCCTCAGAAACACCACTAGTGACTGGCTGCCAACTGGTTGTTTACAACCAAGCAGCATATCCAGATGGAATAGTCCCAGCTACTTTAAGTCATTAGAARAAGAAAAGAAAATCAAAGAAAATGTAAACCTAGTATTCCAAATTTCCAGAAAACAGAGTAAAAACACTCAGGATTTATTTTTGYTGCATAAATATTTAAGTTAAATATAGAAATGAAAAGATCAAACTTGCTCCTACAGGAAGCTGAGGAACAATCTGAGTTTCCTTTTCAGGTTTTGAATGAAGTTCTGTAAAGATGTCTTCAAATGTGGTTAAGGATGGGGGAGAGGAACACCCCTTCCTGTGGAGTCTCTATGGAAGGAGACTGAAGCTCCTGGAAGGCACTGGATAGACTTCTACATGCCAGAAGTTATGAGTCGTGTCTGAGACAGAGTGAAACTGAAGAGACTGGACAAAAATGCTGCTAGAGCCACAGAACCACAAGCATTTGTGTCCATTTAATATAAATATCAGTATAAAAAGCCTGGTACAAAAAACATCATTATGTCATTGCCTAAGAACTGCATTATCACAATGTGCTATTCACTTTTTCATAGACCAAGCTCAACAATTTTATCTAGAATTTTATTTAACTTTCTAAACTTTTTATTGTTTCTCCTAGAACATTCAATCAAATATTATGAATAGTCTTTACTCCTATTGAATAGTGCTTTACAGTTCTCCAGATACATTCTGATTAAGTACAAAGGCTGCACGGTGTCACATTTAAAGGAATTCAGTGTTTTTATTAAGGAACCTAAATAACTGGCCTACTCTCAAAGAGATGACTTTCATTGCTATACATAAAAAAAAAGTGATCAAGATTTCAAATGTTCTCTTTACTTAATATTGGGAGCAAGAACCACTAGATACACTAAATATTCCTGGAGATCAATTAGGAACCTCAGAGGAAGTGAAGCACTTGTGTGCATTGGATTTGTACCACGTGAGCCAATTATTTTGAAAATCATATTTTTTTAGCACACTCTTAATATAGCAGACTCAGCAGTACCTGTGACTGTGTATTGTAAACAATCTGTTTTGGTTAGCATTCCTACCAGCAGACCACATGCTAGRGTACTGCTGAGGAGTGAGAACACTAAGATTAGGAGAGCAGTCAAAGCAGAATATCTTGAAAATTCAAATATTCGTAGAAACATATGAGGGACTGTTTTCACAGCATGTTGTCACAAAAAGTTACAAATGCTGCTTCAGACAGATTTTTTCAGTTTTTGGAACCAGGTTACTGAAAGAAATTTCAGACTGTTTATTTATTCTTTAGTGAAGTATAACTTAAAATCATTTTGGCATGGACTATCTGCAGAGATATGACATATTTGGATGGCAGTGCCCTTTACACAATGGCCAGAGTGTTTTGCTGGGAGAAAAATACACAGAACACAGCAGGAGTCAAACTGAGTGCTGGTTAATGGCAGCTTGAGACAGATATTCAAAGGATTTATCAGGTAGCTTAGAGAAAATGGAAAGAAAATAAGGAATCTCCATACCATCAGAAATCTTTATTTTAACAGATCACTGAGTATCGTTGCTAGTCTATGTATTCACTCCAATACCTTCAGCCAAAGCTCCGAGTCAGTGGCAAAAAAGGAACAAAAAGAAAAGCTTATATGCAAAACATCCACAGATATCCCCTTCTAAAAAACCCAACCAAACTCAAAACCTCAACAAACCACAACTAAAAACCACCAACAAACCAACTCAAACCACAACAGTGGCTGACCCCCAGGATATTTGGTTGAAATAAGAGTCTGGGCTRTACGCTGTCTGCAGAACAGCTGCCAGACATGCCCTTCAGTCTGCTTGTCTTAACAAATTATACCAGTTTTCCCCAACTCTGCACCAGGAGATATATTAGTAAAAAGTCATAATGGATTTACAAAACTATATTAGCTGGGAAAAAAGGTATTAGGGTGTCTGGAGTGGAATTAGGGTCTCCAGAACTACTATTTTGCATGTAATCTAAAAGTGCTTCCAGTAGTAAAATATCCCAGGACAGTATATCAAGTTATTACTCTAGAAATGACATTGATCCATCTTTGTATCATTTCTGCACACTTGTGCACATCTCAGAAAAATCTGTGAGTTGATCTGCCTCAGTAGATAGAATGCTGCATTTTGCAAGTGATCTCAGTGAGTATTAGGTTGGTATTGTACATGAACAAAGCAATACATTTGCTTCTTAGGTGTTTTAGAAGATTTTGCAAAGGTTAGTCAAAAGAAGGTGTGAAAAGGTGAGTCACCCCATGCACTTCTAAAGACACCAATAACAAAAGAGAAATCATCAAAAGAAAAACATAGTTTCTTTTAATTGTCCCTTTTCTGCTTWAGAGACATCTGTAACTTTTACATCAACAATACTGAATTTACCTTGAAAAAAAAAAGGAGGAGGAGGATAGCGTTTGTAAAATTGTGAGTTATTCAAACGGGTAATTCAATTATAAAAATGTATTCTATAAATCTGTAAATTTGTGCACTGTCAGATGCTATTAACATTGTTCGAACTGCTTAAATATAGGTGTAAACATTTTCAGCATTGACGAACCAAAAGAGAAATACTTCCCTCACTTTATGTCCCCACGACAGACTTTATGAATCTGCCCCAAGTACAATGTAGAATAGAAGAAAGCTTAAGAAGGGCTCTTCACATCAAAATCTTTCACTTTATACCTCATTATTTCTTATAAGATGTGGCCTGTTTTCTCAAAGACTTATTCATCCTCTCTTTTACAGTCTTCAAATAGTTAGAAATTTTTTATCATCTTTATTGCTGGAAGTGATTTTTCTCCTAAAAGTATATTTTTGTTTTAAAAGAACAAACCTCCCCCAAACTTTTACATTTGATCAACCCTAAAAGACACTCTTGTTACACACATCCATTTCTCAATGAATAAATATAAAACACCTATCATTTTACAAGCATTTTTCAAGCTATTTGAGCACTGAACTTAATATAAGGTAGTAAATATTTCAACATCTGAACTACTTCTCTGAAAGACATGATCTAAGAAATTAAAATCTATGGATATTTTCCAGTTAAGAGTGAGAGCAAGGTGTCTGCCCCAATTTTCCCATCTTATCCTATGCTCTATCCAGTAATCATTTCTTCTCTTTTAAACCATGAGGAACTGACTGTGCTAGGCACTGACAATTCCACCACTTGCATACAAACAGAAAAACTTCCTCCAGAAAAGAACAGGCCTTATAAAACCTGTAGGTGCAAACAGCCAACTCCAACCTTCTTCACCCCTAATCCCAAAGGTTCCTCAAACTCTCTACTCTGCCTCCACCTCTCCTCACATCCCTGCTTGCCTCCTGGAAACGTTTTGCTGGCCAGCTTGCATGGCGTGAGCCCTGTTTAGTTTCCCAGGCAGACACCAACCGGGCAGAAGTGTGCCGCTGGGGAGAGGCAGGAGGAAGCCCTAAAACCTTATAATTTTCAGAAGACTTACTTGAAATAAATGAATAACTTGAATTAATGTTGTTGGCAATTCTGTCCTTTGAAAAAATCGGCTGAAATTACTGAATGTAATTCAGAAGCCCTCACCGGGATGACATATATCCATCCAGATTTGATTCAGAGGTACAGTGCTCCTATAAATCCCTTTTTCTTCCTCAGCACTCCTAATAGTACCACAGCCTTCAAAACCTCCATGTACGCTACCAGGGAGGTCTGCTTAATAATGTCCTGTCTGAACAGGAGCTGCATGCTAACCTTATATAGTGTTCCGAATAACATATGGGGAATGTTATTGTAATCATGGAGTTCATTGGCATAAAGATGTAGATATACAAATAATGATATGTAAACAACTTTCTCCAAACCTAATTTTCTAACCAGGTAGTCTGTCCTCTGGTTGCTCTTATCAAGTAGTGTTGCTTCTGATCTCACCTGTTCCAGCAGTACTTCCATGTGATTCCATGAATATGTAATAATCACTGAGAGCAGAATGAGACTCTCTGTATTTTTATGGAACAGTATTTGAAAGAGCATCATTAAATTACTTCTATCAGATTACTAAATTAAAGCTCAGGCTTGACCACTTTAACTCAAAGGTAAAATTCCCTTCCAATTCACTGGGTCCTTGGATTTCATCCATAATCCATAGTTATGCAATTTCTCCAAATGCTATTTAACCAGTAAGTCATGTCAGAAAATGCCAAGTAATTGYTTCTCTAGACAAGACTTAATGGAAAGAAGAAAACAGGTTAAAGTAGTTGGAATATTATTTTTCAGTATTTGAAACTTATTAAAGTCTGGCTCTGTTAAACTTTTCAGAATAGTGAAATCCTGAATGTAATGCATCAGTCACTAAAACTTCCAGATTTAAACCTGCAGATACATCTCACTATATAAAGGTACTGCAGCCTGATCATAATTTATTTGCATCGGCCACAGTGAAGTATCTGAGAGGCATTTCAAGATCAATGGATTATACGTGGGTTGGGTCAACAGTTTTCCTTTAATTTCTTTAGACATAGCCTTGGACTATGGTATGGCAACCATAGAGAGAAGCTGGGTTTTGTTGTAGGGTGATAAGCTCATGCTATTTGCTCTGTGTGTGTGAACAAGTGGCCAGGTGAGTGAGGACATTTTGTGTTCTACTGATAGGCTTCCTTGTTGGCTTGTATGTCCTTCTGCATTGCTGCACCTATCCAGGTGAGCTTTCCCATTTCCTCTTCAGTTGTGTTTTCCTCAATACAAAAACGCATCCTTGTGTTCTGCATGAAGCCACTCCACTGAGTGGCTGAAGGTGGTGAACACATCCATTCCAAGAGTGTTTCGTGCAGTTTTGGAGCAGATTTCTCGAACAGGAAGATGATACTGGCTTCTTGGGGACGCAACCAGCAGATGGTGGTCCACCCAAGGGTCCCACTGCAGCCCGAGGAGCACCACTAGGTGTCAGCGCAGCGCCACAGATTGCAAATATTTTAAGTGATGTAAGGACAACTGTGTAATTAACAAGAATAGTCTAAAATATGTTTCTCTTTCCTTCCTAATGCTTTTAAGCCACTCTGTTATTTTAATTTTTTTTCCCTTTCCCCTCCTGTTTAATTTTCAGGATTTGGTAGTCAAACAACCTGGCACCCATGGCACTTTTTGTCTGCTAGTGATGATGTCGGAGCAAATGCCATGTTAACATAACTCAGACTTTCCTTTCACTCAAACTGAATCTTATTCCATAAAACTTTCAGCATCAAGCGTGAAGCAGAAGAGTTAAGCACACACAGCAATCCTACTTGACCATATTTCCTGAAAAATATGGGTATACGTTATTCCTTTTGATTTGGTGTAATAATCTGTTATCTTTTTTCATGCATATTACTCTGATTTCATGCACGAGTGGAAAGGATGGATGATTTATTAGGAGAGCCCTATTCATCCTGCYGAGCAGACTTGGGTTTGAAATTGATATGTACTTAAAGAAATACAATATCTCAGGTCACAGTTGTGAAAATACATTTCTGGTTGCAGCTTCATTAAAGGTTTTCTTTTAAGAAAATATAGGCAATAGAAATCTTAGCTGTTGCTCATTTTTGCATTCTACATAAAAGATTATAGTAATGAATGATTTGACCAGAATAATTTTCTACAGCTTCTGTTCCTGCCTTTGTATTGATTTCCATTATTCATCCATAATTATGGTACAGAGTGTTATAAAATGAGATTTGATTTTGAAACATTGCTTGTAACTGGTGACCCTTCAAAGTCTGAAAAACCGTGGCATCAGTTTAATTACGTTAGTCTGTCACCAAACATTTTTTGGAAATATTTTTAGTAAGACTTAAAAACCCATTAAAATATGATTAAATTGTGAGGCCTGTAGTTCTGCTCTAATTAACATCTCCTTGCAGTAATGATAAATCACCATTCAATATAGTGGTGAGGATATTTCTAAATCGTAAGCCCTGAGTAATTTGAATGTTGCTGCCAAGATACAGCCACCCATATTAATAGGAGGCTGATTAATGACACTTTCTCTGAATAGAGTGCTGAAAGTAGGAGCAAAACCTCTGTGAGTTAATGAGATGGCCTCTCTTCCTTCAAGAAAGCCTTGCGGTGCAGAAGTCAGAGGTTTCATTTAGGGACTGTTCGAGTCATGGTGGTGTTTTACTTCCAAATAGCAGGTCAGTGGTAGATGTTAAGACTTAATCTACTAAACTTCTATTCTTCAACTTCTTTTTTTTTATAATTTAGGCTTCACAATGAACAGCAAGCCGACATGGAAATGCTGGATAACTCTTATGACCCACCCAAACTACAGACTTAGATTTTTCTGTGGTTGGTTGGAAATCCTCGTGTCCTTGTGTCATCTGTTCTGAAATACAGCCACTGAACGGAGAAGTAACTACATTTGCAGCTCTTGCATACTTGCATTATTTTACTTTTACACCATGAAAGATTGTCAATTTTTTTAAAGGGGGTTAGAATTCTTGATTTTCAATAAATGAAAGCATAAGATATTTTCACTTTAAAAATGAAATTTAAGAACTAATACTACCAGTCTGGCTGTTCCAAATATAGAAAGATGTGGGATAAAAACTTTAGTTCACTGAAATAAAAAATTTCTTTGATATGTTCTGCACTGATCATTACCATTTAGGAAAGAGACCTTGTGGTTATAACAGGTATTTCTAGGAAAACATCAGTTCCGTGCTCAGAAACTGTGCAGAGGCAAATCAAGTGCTGAAAATTATTAGAGAATAAAGAGGGAATAAAGCAGAGAACATTATTGAGACACTTTACAAACCCATGGGGAGCTCACATCTTGAATAACACGTATAATTCCAGTCATCCCATTGCAAAAAAAAGAGAGTAGAACTGGAACAGGTACAGAAAAAAAAGGCAAAAATTATGATCAAAATTATGTAATTTTTTCATAAAAAGGGTCAACACACATATTGCATCTGTCCATTCTGTAAAGGCATGAGGGAGAACTGATAAAGTTCTTTAAAATCATGAATAGCATTGAAAAGTTGAATAGAGGGCAACAGAACACCGTCTTATACAGTATAAAAAATAGGTGCAGTAAAAGAAACAATATGGGGAAGTTCAAAATAAGTAAAAGAGTAAGACTGCTTCAAAATAACACTCATTTAAACTGTGGAACTGCTTGCCATAAGGTATTATATGGATGCTAAAAGTTGTAATGGTTTGAAAGAGCACTTGAAGAGTTTTATAAAAAAAAAAGCCACCGAGTGATCTTAAATCGGTGGATCCCTGTGTTTTCATATAGAGTTTTGCTTGTGGGGTATTATGACTGTCTGAGGCCCATCACATTCATTTCAGAGCAGAGCATTCAAATTCAGTTCATTGCAAACCAAGTCAGAGAAGTTTTAATAACTGTGGCCAGGTCAGATTTTGCCAGAAGAAGGTCCAATCTCATGGCTGGTCATAAATGAAAGAAGACTTTTATGGTGTTTTTTGTCATATGGTGTAATGAGAAATGCAGAACCATGCTGAGGCTGCCTGCCATCTTAAGAAATGAGAGCAGCTGTCCCTCAAGCAAAAATTTTATTACTGTGTTGGTTACTTGTCCAAAATGTTTTCCTCTGCCTATCAATATTGCTTTTATTGTGCCCAAGTTTAGTTCAGCCAGCTGTTCCTAGTCACAGCACTAACCCCTCTTAGGTTCCGGGACAGCTGGAGAGGGGTAGTTTATTGCAATTTGTTTTATTGGTTGGCACTGATTAGAAAGTTAATTTACTGAATGAGAAAGTGATGTAGAGCTGAACGTCACAATGTATCCCTAGCATATCCGTCTATTGAGCACGACTGATTCCCCAGAGAAGTTGTACACATATGTTAAATGGAATGAGAGGAGAGAGAGTTTGTAGCATTTCCAGTCCAACACTTTGGAATTCATATGTACCATTCCACTCTGTAAAACTGAGAGACAGTAGTGAGGTTTAGATTTTTAAGGTTTCTGTCTTCAACATCTTCTTTCTCATGTCCTATAGATTGGCCTTATTTAACTGTAAGTCCTTTAGGTTTTAGTGGTCCCTAAAAATCTAGGACATTTAATATAATTTAAAAAGGATAGGATATTGTAAAGCGTTTTTTACAACTTTCATGATAAGCAACCTAACAATAATCTCTAAGAGGCTCTTTTTCCTCTACCTATCTTACGGAAGCATTAGCTTCAGACAAGCAGAAGGACAACTACAAATTCTTAAATTGCTATAAACTTATTTCCTTGGGTTACGTATACCTCCCTTGGTGCACCAAAAGTGCTGAACTCAAGTGAGTTTTTAATTTTGCAGGGTTAATAACCATCAGTTCAGTGTGACTCTCATAATATCACTGGCTCTAAAGGTGTGTAAGTGACCTATTGATTTCCTTGGCATTTTGTGGCTTGTTCTGATATGAGCACAGCGTTTTTTGAAGTCATCTTGGTGCAATGACAAACAGTCAATATACTCTGCCAGTGTTCTGTTATTGAAACCTTTTACCCGGTGGTTGGATAGTATTGCCTGGAAAGGTACTGATTGAGCCATGTTGCTGGTTTATACTGAAGGCTTTTCAAGGAGCTCCTCACTCAGCTGTGAATGTTTCAGTTCACGGAGCATTCTTTATTTGCTTAGCCTTGTTCTTCCCCTTAAATTACACATTAAATATAAATCTGCATCCCGATACATCACAAAGACAACGCTGTACTTCTAGCAGACAGCAACCCAGAGAGGTGATGTAATGTTTTTGGACTGTCTCAGCTCCCTGGAGCGAGACAGGTTGGAATTCCCCCCACGTCAAAGACCTGAGCCCCTGTGAGATATAAACATAGGTTAGCTTAGCCTAAATCTGGTGGCAAGCAGCACTGCACATGCTGGCAGAACTCCTTTCTATCCTGTAAAGGGTAATAAATAAATAGCTCTCCAAATTCTGAAAGGCAACCTATGCGGTCATCKCATGATGTGAGACAGCATACAATGCTGGTTTGCCCTTTTGCAGAGCTCAGCTTTTCTGCCTCAAGAGACCATTGTGTGAAGGGTACCCTCTTTCCCCTGACACTTCCCTGAAGTCTGGACAAAACTCTTTGCGACTTAATCCTTACCAGTGGCAGATGGGTCTTGCCCCTAGTGCTGACTCAGCTTTGTCTGACCTCACCTCCTTCACTGCCCATTTCCCTCAACCTGCACCTGTCAGGARCTGTGCACCCTTTTTGTTTCCTTTCTTTGATAAAAGGGGTAGGGAATGCCATTTGTATCCTACACAGTACCCATACCAAAACTTGCTATCACTAAACTTTYGTGTCCCTACTGTGCAAACGATCTAATTGTACAGGTGGTCTGGGAGCGTTCTGGGAGGTGAGTGTCAAGGTGACACTGGGTCTCCCGTCTCCACCTGTTAGGATACGAAATCGCCAGAAACACCTCTGCCCTTCAGTCACTGAACACAAAAGCTCTACTCTCACCTCTTATAGAGGGGAGAGATGAGAGTAGAGAGGAAAAAGGATAGATAAATACAGCTTATCTTCAATCCCTTCTTCTCTGACATCATGCATGTTGTGCCATCTCTCAGAATGATGAAGTAGAGGTGCAGGGCAGTGGCATGCAGGGCCAAATGTCTTTGTGCAYGGGGGTCCAGGGAGCCATCAGCACTGGCATTACCAATCCTGCAATAGAAATGCAGGCACTGYTTTGTATTTTGTATCACAGCACTGCAAAATCGTTTGTGAGTTTTGTAGTGCTACTCCAAGGCCAAAGTCCTGCAAGGAGTGGGGGTGACTTCAGCTTATGCTCTATTTACTRTCCTTGTTGAATAAGACAATAAACAGCATTGAAACTAAGACTGCTAGTGGGACCTCAGCCCACTATCCAATCACAAAACAGCCATATTTGTATTATTCCCTATGTTTTCTCATAAATTCTATAAGCATGAAGTACCAAAATTCTTTCCCATGTCTGAAAGGAGTAAAACCTTCAGGTAGAAATCCTATGAAATGCTCTTTCAGGGAAGCATATAACAATTGATTCCTCCTTTAAAGCCTACTGCAGAAGAATAAAACTTCCAAAGGAAATTCAACAGACCCGTTCATGGGTATGAGTCTGAGTTTCTTACCAGTAAGGACAGTAAGGAAAGGAAGGAAACAGTAAGGAAAATTAGCATAACTTGCTTGGCACTGTGAAGTCAAKTAAAGGGTATTAAATCTACACAGATGTATGCACTCAGGAGTAAACTGTCCTTTGACCATTCCAGCTTCTACTTACTTCACACTTGAATTCATCGCCATGATATATAAATTGTTTAACCACATGCACATGGAAATAAAATCCTTGGTTGAATCATCTTAATTTTCTTGAAACATTCCATGTACCGATGATCTTACAGTAAAATTGATTAAGATTTATTCAGAAAATGACAAGGAGATATAAATTATGTTCTGTGCTGGCTTGTGAGGCTTCTGTTCTTTGAAATTCCTACCTACCCTAAAAAACACCAGCTAAAATGAGGAGAGCCTGTCACTGACGTGATAAAGCCGACAGACAACTTAATTATCTTGGCCAAGGAGAATTTGCTTGCTTGGACAATTGGAAGTGAAGAAGCCAGCTTGCTTTTAGTATCCCAGCAATAATTATCTCTATTATAATACTCAGTCAGGACACAGTACTTTCCAGTCACTGTCTCTAGGAAAATGGATGTCAGGAACTGTGTTAGAAATAAATGTTATGAAATGTGTTCTCTGGAACAAGTAAAGGTTTCATACTGTGGAGATAAGCCGTACAGAACTGTCCGAATCAGTGAAACAAAGCGGCCCCTCTGTTTGCATGGAAAGTGAATGATGACCAGGTGCGTCTCAGCTGGAAAATCAGAGCATGAGCATAGCCTACTGGCTTCTGGTAAAATTGCGTTAACAGAAATTGCTTGTGAAAGGGGCTTTCCTGTTTAAGATTTGACATGAACTGCATAAAAATTTCCCCTCCTTTAAACTCTTGCATGTTGTCCTAATGGAAAATCAAAAAGAAATGTTTGATCCCCTAATTAGTGAGTTACTAAAGCTACTGCTAGCACTCCACACTGCATCCTGAATAAAATCAAAATGAATTTGCTTATGTTATTGCTTATTTCGAGAAATATAATGAATTATGTGTTTCYCTATGGCCCCATGAAGTTAAAGGCTTGCTTAGTTTTGCATATTAATAAGTTAGAGCAATATGATCATCCAYGTACAGATATTTTGGACAGGAATACATATTAAATTAGTTCATTAAGGGAATTAAAACTGCTAAAAGAAAATCTACTCTACGGCTTTAGCTAAAACTACATTCACTGTCTGCATGTAAGCATGAGCTATGAAATATGGCAATAATAGCTCAGAAGTCAGGATTAATATTTTGCTTTTGTAGCACCCTTTTATTTATTAAGTATGACTTCTAGTCTTTCCAGCTCTAGCAGCTCTTAGCTCTTTCCTAGAACAAAACTTGCATTTCTCCTGAGGAATGCTTGTATTTTTGCAGGGAATGGGTGTAGCACTGCATCACAGACTTCTAAAACATGAGGGCTCTCTCATCTTGTCACTGTGGCCTCTCTAATACATCACAGTAACTGCTCTCCTCTAAACAGAGTTTGCAAAGACCATTTAGTCTTTATTGTTTGGTCTTGCATGTCTGTGAATCTGTGTCATATCTCAGCTACCACTGAATGTAAACAGCAGCTTCTCTGGAGAGAGGCAGTGCAGCACCTGCACAGAGACAACACAGGGACGAGTGGCTCAGTGCATCACACTTTAGTAGCAGGCAGGTGCATGGAGTAAAGAGGATGCACACCTCCTAAAAGGTCTGGGTGTTTAGCCAAATCTGGGCTTGGAGTGCTTCTGTGAGCAGAGTCTATGAAACAAGACGTTATCAGTTAATAATAATTTTGACTACCAAAACCAACAGCAAATGTATTTTCTTTGCAGAATGCTTGCTTTAACCTTGAATCATCTAAACATATAAAAGCTATAGATGTTAAGGAGCAGAGTTGCATGCCAGCCAAAGGACTTTCAAAGTTGTTATCAAATCTCTCAGAGTAGATGGGAGGTTGATAACACGCTTGTTGTCTTTGGCTTGTTTCAGTTTCCTTACTTTCAATCTCATTGCTGATCTCCAGCAGCTTCTCTGCTTGCAATTCTTATTTGACCTTTTTGTTGCAAAGTTATTGTGGAGACTTTAAATAGTTCTTTATGAGATCTCAGTGGGTATTTCAATCTGAAATTCAGGAATAGTTCTTGTTATAATCCTAAGAATCAGCATACACAAGCTGACCTGCAGCTTAGTGTTCATTTCAGTCCCAGATGTCTATTGTCTCTCACAGTAGGTACAGAAGAGCACAGTATAAGGAAGAAAACTGTTTATTAAAACTGCTGTGAAACAGGAATTACAGGGTTAGTGTGAAAATTTGAATTCTTCAACTGAAATGTCCTTAGCATAATTTTGAACTTTTTTGGTTACTGCTAATATTACAATAATAAGAATGTATTTCTTTTGCCCAAGAAAAGTAATATTATATATTATACACTCAAATTGCTTCTAAATCAGTGCGCTTGTAGAAACTGCAGATTATGAATAGGTTCTAATTTTTCTCCTAGAAAATGATCTGCAGATTGAAAATGCATTTTTGCTATCAGAGCTTAGATGGACTAATCATAGCCTCAAATCGCACATCAAAACTGTGTCAATTTTATTGTTGAGAAAAAAAGAGACAGCATGTGCAATTAGAGCTTGCAAAAAACGAAAACCTGTAGGTTACATAGTATTCTGATATTTTTCCTGATGTTGATTTGGAATTTATTTTCCTGGATAAACTCAAGCAAGTACTTTAGAATTTAGTCCACTGATTTCTATGGATCTTTTCTTTAAAGAACTTTATTAATCATTATGAGGAAGGGAAAATTAATAAGAATAATAAATAATATTTGGGAAAAGAATAGGAATATATGGACCAGAATGTTTTGGGGTTTTTTTTGCTGCAATGATGACCATTAAAGTGAGAATTATGGGAGAATTTCTCTTTTAACAGAAGGATTCTGAAACCTTGTGTTCCTGCACAGCAAGATAGATAAGCTCTGTTATACAAATAATTATTGCTGTTGCCGCTCTCCACATGGTCCCACTTTTATTTTTATTTTTAAATTGACACCTTTCCTTCTACTATTCATTCCATTTCATCACCAGCTCATGTTTTTTTGCTTCCCATTTATCAGAAAGAAAGAAAAGAGTTATTCTCGTAACCAGGAGTTAAGCTAGAGGGATTTGTATTTCTATTTTGCTCAGTATCACTTAGACTAAAGCTCACAGCAATAAAACACAGTYTGAACTGGAACATGAAGTAGTTTGTTGATGGTTTATGATACAGCGAATCTGCTTCCTTTAAGAGTTTTCAGTTCCAGTAACAGCAATGTGAATATTTCTATGACTTTAAATGCTTCACCTCTAGCATTTTCTACTAGAATTTTTCTGTGCATGTGAAAAATAGACATCCTTTAATCACATTTCTAAGACAATGATTTGCAATGACACAGTGGGACTGAATCAGGTGCATTGTCCATCAGCTGTGAAATCTTGGATGATTTCAGGCAGAATCTTGTAATAGGCTAAATTAGCCACAGCCCATTTTGCTAGTTACTGCATGGTACTGTACTTTAAATAGCATTGGTCTATTTTATGGCAGCCACACCCTTTATCTCCACTTTTTAGCTGGCTCAGAAACTGTTGTATAACTAATATTTCCTTCTGTTTTCAAAGAAATTACAGCTCCCATCTCCATGTTGACATTCTGATATGCATCTTGGTACTAAGGAGTGTGAAATTGAAATGGACCCAGTGCACTCTGCCCTTTTACCCAAATGAGATCCAGAGCATTGTTCTGACTTTCTTATTTCCATCCCAAAACCTGAATGACAGCTTTAGACATTATCTGATACRGTAGGCCTCGTATAGTCCTTAGAATCACTGTACTTCACATTTCATTTCAATAGTGATTAGCAAAGGACTCAAAAAGTCTTTGTTGACTATAAATTAACATGAGCTGCCCAGGTTTTGGTACAAAAATATATGACTAGTAGCTCTGTTCAAACTGAATGGCATAAATCCCTGGGGATGTGCTTATCAAAACAGGACCATGTGTTCTGCATTATTAACTAAGGGCTGTTTACTCAGATAAGTCAATATGTAGAAGAAATTCTAAAAGAACATTTTGTTCCACAAAAAGAGTTGAGCTGAAAATATATTCAAGCTTTAGCTTTCATATTGGTCAACCTTTTGTTTTCATCTTTCATACCAGCGGGGTGGTGGAAATCCCATTTCCCAGATAGCACAAGCTGGCTGAGAGCAATCATTTTCTTCATTTCATTTAATTTCTTGTGCAGAATGGGCTAAGGATATAGCCTGGAGGCACCCCAGGGTTCGATGCACTAAGATGCCAAAGCACTAAATTGAACAGGAAATTCAGAATAAAAACAAATAGCAACAAAATCTATGTGAAATGCTCAGACAGTAATTCTAGTACCTCAGAGTACTCAGCATTATCTTTCTCCTGACTGACAATAACACACATAGAAAATATATATCAGCAGCAGGGTCATGGGGGCCATTTCTATAGTCAACCAGAGGACAGTTAGAGATGATTCTGATACTCATTTGTTTATATAAGGTGCTCTCTCTACATATTCCTCTACATGGAGCATAATATTTCCCTCTCTTGGAGGATTTCTATAATGAGAATAAATCAGCACAGGGCAGAGAGTGAGTGCCACCTTTCCTTTGCTTCGTTGTGCTTGTCTAAAGGCAACATAAAATGCAAACTAATCAGAATAGAAATTTTTTGCCCACTTTTGGCTCATACAATTTGTAACCCGTTTTTCACATATGAAAAGGAAGATACAAAGTCTATGGCAATTAAGAAGTCACTCATTAATTTACTTTGGTTACAGATTTGCACATAATGCTCTTATGTGCAGCTCTAGGGAGAGCAATGTCTCTGAGAAGGTTTCATCATGCATTAGAGTCAAGAGATAAAATTTAAATAACTGGAAATTGAAAATAATACGTTGGTGTTATTGTTATTATTTTTTTTTTTGTTGGTAATACAAGGTTTCTGGAAGGTAAGATCCGTTTTCAGGCCAAATCAAAAAGTGATCATCAAGAGGCCATAAAGATGGCTTCAGTAGAAAGAAAACAGTGTGTTGTAAGTTTACATGAAGTCAGCTGGGCAGCTGAGAATTGCCTAGTCACTTCTAGAAATTGTATAAGGAAACAAGTATTTCAAGTTTGAAAGCCACTGTAATGGTGATGTTTAGATGTTGTTAAGTAGCATCTGCTTACTTAGTGCACTGAGATAGTTAACACTGATATAGAAGACTATAGTCTTGTTAGCAAGTCTAGCAAATTTATGTCTGGGTTTTGGTTTTTCCATATTATGGAGCCTTGGGTTCCTCTTTATGGAAATTCCTGAAAGAAGACTAGAATCAGTTGAATTTATTCATAGACTTTACTAGAACCAACATCATTTTTTTTACAACAGTTTTGTTACAGAATTTAGATTTTTAGATTGATAAATCATGGAAGTGATGAAAGCAAAACCTAACTTTTTTTGTCTTCATCAGTATTTTTCAAATAAAAAACCCATTTTCCCGTTCATCTATCCTAAGACAAAGAACTTCTACATTTTAAGTACCTGGAAATGTGTCACTGACTGCTTTGCTAAATCAAGCCTCTGACATGAAGTGAGGTTTTAGTCTCATGGCTATCCTACATTTTGTCATTCAATAACAGTGTAATTTCAACAAAAGTGTTACTCACAATTTCTTAATAAAAATTACACACAGACATCTGTAAAGTATTTGAAACTGATTGGTATGACAGACAGTATAGATGTACTATAATATATGCACAAATGATACTAACAGCTTAGTAAAGATTTGGTCTTGTAGTAAATTGTAACATGAGCTGTCTCCTGGACCTGTACCAATGCACATGTGCCCTTGTGTCCCCTCCTCTGCTGCAGCATTGAGCAGGGTTTGTGCGCAGAAACAAGCTGTGCTGCACATGCAGGAGATTGCTTCAGCAGTTCTTCTGTCAGGGCTCCACTTAACCCTTCAGTATTAAACACATAAATACTTTAGTGTAAGTACAGTGAGAACATGGAGGAAACCAGCTTTATTTCTGAATTTCCTTCCATAATACCCGGAAATTCTTTTGCGTCATTTTCCCTGGAGCCTACTTCTGTTGCTTTGTAACTTTTCATGAGGTTGACTCTGGATTTTTGCTGTGGAAGGATGCCCTTATTTCAGAGAAAGTGTAGAGGACAAACTTCACTAAAACACTTGTATTATTGGTGCCCAGAAGAGCAAACCTAAAAATAAAATGAAATAATGAGCTTCTCATCATTGCTTCTGCTTATTTTCTGTCCAGTCCATTAGTGATATTGTAGCTCTGATCATTGATCATTTTTTTCCTCCATGCAGAATATATATTTCAACTAACACTGAAAATTAATATTTCTCTCTGTCTCAAAAATTGTTTAATTATTCAGTGAATTATAGCTCACTGCCTTCGTTGCCACCGTAGAAAACACATTAATCAGCTAGAAGATCCCCATCTACTTTCACCAGAACACAGAAGCTGTTTCAAAGACATGAATGCTAATTCCAGGAAGAATTTTAGGAAAAAATAGGAAATAGCCAATTATATCTCAAATAAAGAGCTATTCCAAGAGGGAAAAGGAARGAGGAAAGATTTAACAGCAGACATTTGTCATGAGGTTTTAGTGGAGAAACTGGTAAACTACTTCACTTTGAAAGGGAATTCAAGAGGTGCAACGCACCCCCTGCTCTGCAGACCGGCTGCCTGTGTTTCTATAGCACCGTACCTGCKCCCTCTTGTGGCCACTTCCAGGGGATTTTTCCTGTCAACATCATACAGGCCGCAATTCTGAGGAGGTGAACTCTGAACAGATGTTCTACATGTTATTTGTACTGCATATGCACTCTATAGGTTTCCTTTGGGATCATTTTTCCCTTATCATAGAAGGATAGAATCATAGAATAGTTTGGGTTGGAAGGGGATCTTGAAGGTCATCTAGTTCCAACCTCTATGCTGTAGGCAGGGACATCTTCAATTAGATCAGGTAGCTCACAGCCCCATCTAGCCTGGCCTTGAACACCTCCAGGGATGGGGCATCCACAGGTTCTCTGGGCAACCTGTTCCAGTGCCTCATCACCTCACAGAATTTTTTCCTAATATCTGATCTAAACGTAACTTCTTTCAGATTAAAGCCATTACTCCCAGTCTTGTCACTCCATGCCCTTGTGAAAAGTCTCTCTCCATCTTTTATGTAAGTCCCCTTTATCTGCTGGAAGGCTGCAATTAGGTCACCCCAAAGCCTTCTCTTTTCCAAGCTGAACAAACCCAATTCTCTCAGCCTTTCCTCATGGAAGAAGTGCCCCATCCCCCTGATGATCTTGATGTCCCTCCTCTGGACTTGGTCCAACAGGTCTGTGATGTTCTTGTGCTGGGGACTCCAGAGCTGGATGCAGCACTGCAGGTGCAGTTTCACCAGATCGGAGTAAAGGGGCAGAACACCCTCCCTCTCCCTGCTGGCCACGCTGCTTTGCATGCAGCCCAGGACACAATTGGCTTTCTGGGCTGTGAGTGCACATTGCTGGCTTATGTCCAGCCTCTCATCCCCCAGCATTCCCAAGTCCTTCTCAGCAGGGCTGCTCTCAATCTGTTCATCCCCCAGCCTGTATTGATACCAGGGATTGCCCTGACCCGGGTGCAGCACCTTGTACTTCRTCTTAAACCTCGTGAGATTCCTATTGTCCCACTTCTGGAACTTGTCCAGGTCCCTCTGGATAGCATCCCATCCCTCAGGTGTGACAACCTCCCCACTCTGCTTGGTGTCATCTGCAAATTTGCCAAGGGTGAACTTGATCCCTTCATCTACATCATTAATGAACATATTTAATAATGATGAACCCGAAATGGACCTGAGGGACACCACTTGTATGCTGACATCTGTCGGGACTCTGAGCTGTTGATTGCTACCCTCTGGATGAGACCATCCAACCAATTCCTTACCCACCTAACAGTACACCCATTGAATCCATCACTCTTCAGTATGGAGAGAAGGGTGTTATGGGACACCATGTCAAAGGTCCTACAGAAGCATGTGCAACGTCACAGTCAGGTGATCAGGATGATCACAACACAATTCTTACTGAACAGGGCAGCACAGGAGCATGTGTTCATCCAGAGTTCACCTCAGAGAGCCATGAAAAGTATTCACTGTTCAAGGAAAAAACACATTTCTGTGTGGAATTTTAAAAGCAACCAAAGATAACAATAATAGCACAGAAAACCTTTCCCCTTGTGTTTTTTGGGATTTTGGGTGAAGACAGAAATTTGAGGTTGCCATCTAGTACACATAAACTAGAATAATTTCTTTTGCTACGGTAAGCTCAGGGGTTTGTTGTTGTTTTGTTTTGCTTTTTTGGTTTTTTTTTTGGGGGGTGGGGTTTTGTTTTGTTTTGTGGTTTGGGTTTTTTCATTGGGTTTTGTTGTTGTTGTTGTTGTTGTTGTTGTTTTGGTTTAGTTTGGCTTTGGGGTTTTTTTTGCTATGAGTTGGCCCTATAGCTTTACACAGCAGAAGAAGCTACCGACCTAGTAAAAGTCGGTTCTGTGGTACCAGGATGAAACTAAAAGATACTGTCTTCTAAAGAAAAATCTTCTATGTGTGGGAGAAAGCAAAATGAGAGGACCAAAAGAGCCTCTCACATGCAAAAGTATCACACTGTGTCTCCTGGGAGATTGAGCAGCAGTGGCAAAGAACAGACCCTGCAGCAAGTGGTTTCCAAATAACTAATTTAGCAGAAAGCTATGAGTTTACCAGCAGTCTCTGTGGAAATGGACTAAACCCCTTGTAGTGCAGGTTTGCTGCTTACTCAGGGAACTGTACCTGTGGAGCACAATACCCTACATCCCAAGACTTTTCAAATGAAAAATTTTCTTCACTCCTGAGCTGTGTCATTACCTTCGTAGGTAGATTTATCTCCATGCTTTTATCTCAACCACTGACATATTGAATAACTTTTAAAATTACTATGCCAGTTTTCCCTTGAGCAAAAGAAATGTGTTAAAATATCAGACTCGACCAAAGAACAGTGGTTTCATTTCGTGAAAACCTTCTGTGGAACGTGAATATATTTTGTCCTACACTGGCATGCAAACAAAAGCTTTTCAATTTATTTTCTATCACTGAAGTGGTATTGAATTATCACTTTTCAAACTGACACATAAATTCCTACTTCGTTATTGCGATGGGAGGTGATGGCTGGGACACTGTCCAAAGATTCCAGTTCAAATCCCCCTTATGCCTGGTTTCCCGATACTTACAATGCTGGAGAATTTATCACTTCATTTCTCTCCTCACAATATGATTACTTTCAAAAGTCATGAACTTTACTGAAATATTTTTAACTTTGACACAATAGTATGTTTCAGCAAATTAGAATTTCACTGAATAAGTTTCAATCAGCTCTAGGAAATACAGCCATATATTGATAGCCATAATGATCACCACTCAAGGTGCCTTGATGGTTAAAACTTTTTAACCAAAGTTAAAAGTGTTGAAAAACAACAGCAGATTGTTGTCTAAAAGTTAGAAATATATTTCCTATTTTGCATACATAAATTTTTGCTCTGGAACAAGATGTAATGCAATTGTATGGTGATTAAGCAGGGACGTTGTTAATATGATTTAGTTAAACAATATGATAAATGCTGTCAAAAAGATTGAAGTGAACCTTAAATCACTTCAAAATATTTAATCAGCTTATGCAAAGTTAAAAGCTTTGTGGTGCTATTCAGTCTGAATCACTCAGCTCTGTATTTGTACCTCATATGTCTGAGTGTTATATGGATGAACAGCCAAGGTGCTGAATGTTTAATGCCAGCTTCTGGATTTTTACTAAGTAGAGTTCTAGAGGTAGTGAAGGTTAAGAGTGGGCAGTGAGAAGTATTACGGTCTTTAAGACCCTTTCTCTTCTTTCAGTAGACCCTGCCATAAAACTAGGAACTGGCATTCAGAGCTACTCAAGATCAGCATTGGAAACACTTTTTACACTTCGATCATGTCTGCAAGCTTTAAGGGACCTGAAGAAAACTGCATTCTACATGTCATGCCAAAGAGGGCAGATACAAAGGTTGTCTTGCCATGGGGTTAAGGATGCTTTCTGGATGAAATCGGAATTCCACTTGACCTAGGAATCCATCTTGTTTTATGACCCACATGGTAAATCTTGTTGAGTTGTCAGAAGGTCCAGTCCAATCCAGGTGTGTCATTCTTGGTTACATAGTAGTTAATAAGTCCTGTGTACCTGTAAATTGAAAGAGAATGAAACCAGGTTTTACATTGTCAAAATCATGGAATAAAGCCACCCAATTCCCAGTCAAGTGAATGGTGATGGGGCTAAATTGCACAGCCAGACTCGGAAAGCAAAGTCTGTGTCACTCACAGAGGGTGATGTAGAAATATAACCAGCAAATTCCAATCATTTTCTAGTACTTTATTCAAGAAATTTATATTCGTGACATAGTATCTTGATATACAAAGTAGAAGGTCAAATATCAAAGCTTGTTCTAACATTGATTTGTGTGCTATGTTTCTTTGTTTCTGTGGGCCTGAGTCTACAAACTAAGGCCCCAATCATGAACCTCTTGCCAATCTTCCATGAACAAGTTATACTGTTTTCTGTGATCACAGCTTGAAGCAGAATCAAAAAGGTCAGTGAGTAATCAGCTCTGTTGGGTAAAGCAAAATGCCTCCTAGAAAGTAGACTGAGCAGAAGGAAAGCCATGAGGAAATTAAGGGCTGATGAGCAGAAATATAGTAGTTCCTCAACTGGCAACACAGCTGTGGAAAAGCAGCCCTTGTTCCAAACCAAGTGGAACTGATTTACCTCAGCTAAATCTTGCCAAACAGCATCTCCTTGTCATTGCATTGAAATGGACCAGGAGTAGCCCTGAGACCTCCTCAGTGACAGTTAAGTTTCAGATGAAATACTAAGGAGCATCCCAGTGCCAGGAAATGCTCCTATGGCTGCAAAAGCCAACGTGTGCCCTGCAACTCAGTGAAGACATCCTTGTCTGATGAGGAGGATACAGAATCATAGAATCCCATAGTTTGAAAAAGACCTCCAAGATCGTCACATCCGACCTTTAACCCAGCCCTGCCAATTCACCACTAAACCACGTCCCTAAATGCCACATCTAAATATTTTTAAATATCTACAGGAATGCTGACTCACCTACTTTCCTGGGCAGATTGATTCAATGCACGAAACCTTTAGCAATCTAAGAACTCAATAGCCTGGGGTTGTTTCTTAAACTGTGTGGACATGGAAGTAGCAAGCCTCTAGTATCTAGACAAACAAATGTAAGGATCAGAGGTTTTCCAAGACAAGGTTGTGGACTTGAGTCTGGGCCAAATGTACAATGTAGTCATGACCCACAGGCTTTCCCAAGAGTGCAAATGGAAGAAGGAAATTACCCTACTTTACCTTATTGAATAAGGGAATGCAACACATTGCACCAGACTCATGAGACCAGAAAACATATTGGAAGGATTATTTTTCTCCATTAGAAGCAGGAAATTTTACAGTCTTCTCAGATTGTAGACATCACTTATTGCTAATTAGGTTAGGGTGAAAAATGGTTTTGCATCAGCCTTAGACTAAAATAGTGTAAGAACATGTTTGCTGAGTCCTCAGCAATCACATAGAAATAGAAACAGTGATGTCACATGGATCAAGCTCTAAACATGTAGTTTTCTGGCCAAACCAACAAATGCTATGTATTTACTTGACAGATTAGCACACATGGTCATATCAAAAAACATATCAAATCCAAGACAGCAGCACTGAATCTAATTTGTGTTCACTGAGCAACAAAGTTGTCAGGGAAACTGCTCAAAACTTGACCAAATACCATTACTAATCCAAGTTTCCAGTTTCTTTCAGGTGAAGTTGAAGAAATACGGATGGAAAATGTAAGATTCCCTTTTGTTTAACTTCTTGAAGCCAGTGAAGGCTGAGAAAAATCTCTCTCAAAGCCCGTAAATGTGTATTAACTTTATTGTATATAAGTAGTGGCTATGAATCTTTTTTCTGTGATGAAATCCCAGATGATTTTCAGTAGTTTAGTTATTTTAGTTGTTGAAGGCAAAATGTTTCAGTGCTCCTGTCCACAGGTATTATATGATACAGATATTATAGCAAGTGCTGTGTCCCAAGGTGTGCTATGTCCCAAGACATAGTGATGCAGTCTTCAAAGAAACACTTTCAAAATTGCGTTGCAGGAATTTTGAAAAGAATTGAGTTATATATTACAGTTTTGTGATATAGAATTATAATTAGAATGTATTACAATCAGGTAAACTTTACATAAACCTGTAGTTTAGTGAGGTAAAATTATTGGTGTGGGTTTTTTTAATTCTATGTTAACAGTGTAGTTTAAAAAAGTTTGGTCAGCAACTGCATGGTACCACAAATTTAATCTTAAAAATAACAATAGGATCAAGAAAAATCCTACTGGGTTTGAAATATTTTTGTATAGTTTTAATAAACTTCATATTTATGCCATTATAACACCCAGGTCTTGCCATACCAGACCTTCTATTAAATACCTGTAGCCACCATGCTCTCTGAAAACTGAAAACCAGGCTGGGTTTTGGAATGCAGAGAGAAATGTGTTATATGTACAAAATAAAGGTTAACAGAAACTAAGCAGTCACTTCTCAGAAAGGCAAGTAAGTGGTGTTGTGTCAGATTTGTGATGAAGTGAACAATTCTGTCACATAGCCAAGCACTGATAAATCTGTGGTGCTTATAGGGATTAATTGTACTGGCAGGCTGCACTCAAGAGTTTTAGTGGCAACATGTCTTCTATTTGAGACTTTTTACTATAGAGAGTACAGTTCAGTGGTTTAAATGATCACTACACAGAGTCATCAAATATATGTCACTTGGGTGTGAAAAAGTGTGATGAGTCTCTTCTCTGCCAGTTCAGAGACCATGTGATTTGTTCCCAACCCAAGCCATAAGATCTCGTCTGTTTAATGCAAGGTGTAACAGTTTGCTCACAGCTCTACAGATGCCTGTTTCAGTCCATGGTATGTTAGTCAAGATGCTCGTTGTCAGTTTTCCTATTATTGTCTTTTACCTGGCATTGTTAGATTAGTTCAAGCCTGGTCTGAACATCATGGAATCATAGAATGGTTTGGTTTGGCAGGGACCTTAAAGATCCTCTAGTTCCAAGCCCCCTGCCGTTGGCAGGGACACATTCCATTAGACCAGGTTGCTCAGAGCTCCCTCCAACCTGGCCTTGGAAAGGCCAAGAAATATGTAGGGGTATCTTCAGCTCTCAGTTATCAGTAATAAAATATTTCTCATATTTAAACTATTGAATTGTTTCACTTTTGCCCTACTTTAGAGCTTTTAAAATATTTAATCCTATCAAAATTCCTTTCTTATCAGTGGCTTAAGTTTCTCTTTATCTCCCAACTTGAACAACGCTAGATATCAGACATGCTACTGTGCTACATCTTTTTCTATAACTTAGGTACAGATCCTGTTTTTCTTGTTCTGTCATTATAATTTTTTTTGATTAATGAAAGAGGTAACAAATTTGCCCAAAAATAGATGCAGCAGAGACATTCCCAGGAAAATTATGTGTTTTCCTGTAACCGACTATTTTGAAAGTAATGTTAGGTCAGAAAAATGGCATGCTTATCTCTCTAGAGCTTTGGGTCTGACATTTTTTCCATGCTTATATCTTTAACATATTTTCATCTCACACCTGCCCCTGGCATCAGATTACTTCCTGCTCCAGAGACCACAGAGTGATACCTTCCATGTTCTTATTATGTGATCAGATGTCAGCTTGCTCGTAACAGCCAGAAAGACAGTGCTGGTGTTACTATATGAACAATAATTTTTACCTATAAGCACTGTCTTGTGTGAAGAAGAGCATRTTACTACACTTCTAACAAAGCCTATCAAAGAGCATAACAAGTAACAACAAGAGTAACAAGAACTGAAGTTATTTTACAGATCTTTACATATCATTTTAAATTCTCCTTCTTGYATATAGTTAACCGCAACTTCCGCAGGTCAGTCCCACGGCTGCTGAATCCAGTCCAAAGTAATATACCAGTCTTATTTAAACAACCTGAATTTGTTTCTATTTCCTTTCCCTTCCCTCAAGAGGCAACTCTCCATYGTTTTATACCAGAAGTCCTTTCGAATGTGTGACAGGCAGGGACAGGCGAACGGAAGATCACGGGATGTCACGGGAAGGCAATAGCAGAGCTGAAACTTCTCCCTAATCCTAACCCTCCCTTAAGATAAGCAATCACCCRAAGTATGCAYGTGCCCCCTCCTAAAAACCCAGTACTTTTCCACTCCTTACTAACTCCAGCTATCCCACAGTCCCCTTTTCCTGACGTAGTAAAGCCCCCACTATTTAAACCCACGAGAYAAGATAATAAACGCCATTTTCGTCCATCCACCATAGTGGTGYAGTGTGTCGTTGGCCCGAGTGACCCGGGAGAGGCCGGGTTGCCGTGCTGTCGTCTCAATTCCAGGGCGCCTGCCTCCATTCGGGAGGCAACAGAATGACAGTCACAGGCTCACTGATTTGGCTAAAAAACTGAAAGTGCTATGCTACTTGCTTGTCTGCTCTTTCTGCATCATATTTTGTTATAGGACCATGCATACAAAAGATTTGAAGCTAATCAATTTTCCAAGTTGAAATAAAGTAGGATTTCAGAGTGGAATGATGCAGATAACACGAAGCCAGTTGAAGACCACTCCAGTCTGTATCTCTTCAGTCTGGTATTAGATTACAAATACAGCAGGATACAGTGAAAACCTTTATTTTAAAGAAAAGAAGAGCT